>OZ025260.1:8061937-8228694 GCA_964019135.1 Arenicola marina | reverse complement strand
AGACCCCCTCCCCCCCGGCGGGATGGATGTCTACTGACGACCACCCCCCGGCGGGATGGATGTCTATTGACGACCACCCCCCGGCGGGATAGATGTCTATTGAAGACCCCCCCCCCCCCGGCGGGATGGATGTCTATTGACGACCACCCCCCCGGCGGGATGGATGTCTATTGAAGACCCCCCCCCCCCCCGGCGGGATGGATGTCTATTGACGACCACCCCCCCCGGCGGGATGGATGTCTATTGAAGACCCCCCCCCCCCCCCCGGCGGGATGGATGTCTATTGACGACCACCCCCCGGGCGGGATGGATGTCTATTGACGACCACCCCCCCGGCGGGATGGATGTCTATTGACGACCACCCCCCGGGCGGGATGGATGTCTATTGACGACCACCCCCCGGCGGGATAGAATGTCTATTGACGACCACCCCCCGGCGGGATGGATGTCTATTGAAGACCACCCCCCGGCGGGATGGATGTCTATTGAACCCCCCCCGCCCGGCGGGATGGATGTCTATTGACGACCACCCCCCGGCGGGATGGATATCTATTGAACCCCCCCCCCCACCCCCGGCGGGATGGATGTCTATTGACGACTACCTCCCGGCGGGATGGATGTCTATTGACGACCACCCCCCGGCGGGATGGATGTCTATTGACGACCACCCCCCGGCGGGATGGATGTCTATTGACGACCACCCCCCGGGCGGGATGGATGTCTATTGACGACCACCCCCGGCGGGATGGATGTCTATTGATGACCACCCCCCCCCCCCCCGGCGGGATGGATGTCTATTGACGACCCACCCCCGGGATGGATGTCTATTGACGACCACCCCCCGGCGGGATGGATGTCTATTGATGACCACCCCCCCCCCCCGGCGGGATGGATGTCTATTGATGACCACCCCCCGGGCGGGATGGATGTCTATTGACGACCACCCCCCGGCGGGATGGATGTCTATTGATGACCACCCCCCCCCCGGCGGGATGGATGTCTATTGACGACCACCCCCCGGGCGGGATGGATGTCTATTGACGACCACCCCCCGGCATTGATGACCACCCCCCCCCCGGCGGGATGGATGTCTATTGACGACCACCCCCCGGCGGGATGGATGTCTATTGACGACCACCCCCCGGCGGGATGGATGTCTATTGATGACCACCCCCCGGCGGGATGGATGTCTATTGATGACCACCCCCCCCCCCGGCGGGATGGATGTCTATTGATGACCACCCCCCGGCGGGACGGATGTCTATTGACGACCACCCCCCGGCGGGACGGATGTCTATTGACGACCACCCCCCGGCGGGATGGATGTCTATTGATGACCACCCCCCGGCGGGATGGATGTCTATTGATGACCACCCCCCGGCGGGATGGATGTCTATTGATGACCACCCCCCCCCCGGCGGGATGGATGTCTATTGATGACCACCCCCCGGCGGGACGGATGTCTATTGACGACCACCCCCCGGCGGGACGGATGTCTATTGACGACCACCCCCCGGCGGGATGGATGTCTATTGACGACCACCCCCCCGGCGGGACGGATGTCTATTGACGACCACCCCCCGGCGGGATGGATGTCTATTGACGACCACCCCCCGGCGGGATGGATGTCTATTGACGACCACCCCCCGGCGGGATGGATGTCTATTGACGACCACCCCCCGGCGGGATGGATGTCTATTGATGACCACCCCCCCGGCGGGATCGGATGTCTATTGACGACCACCCCCCGGCGGGATGGATGTCTATTGACGACCACCCCCCGGCGGGATGGATGTCTATTGACGACCACCCCCCGGCGGGATGGATGTCTATTGACGACCACCCCCCGGCGGGATGGATGTCTATTGACGACCACCCCCCGGCGGGATGGATGTCTATTGATGACCACCCCCCCCCCCCCCCGGCGGGATGGATGTCTATTGATGACCACCCCCCGGCGGGACGGATGTCTATTGACGACCACCCCCCGGCGGGATGGATGTCTATTGACGACCACCCCCCGGCGGGATGGATGTCTATTGACGACCACCCCCCCGGCGGGATGGATGTCTATTGATGACCACCCCCCGGCGGGATGGATGTCTATTGATGACCACCCCCCCCCCCCGGCGGGATGGATGTCTATTGATGACCACCCCCCGGCGGGACGGATGTCTATTGACGACCACCCCCCGGCGGGACGGATGTCTATTGACGACCACCCCCCGGCGGGATGGATGTCTATTGATGACCACCCCCCGGCGGGATGGATGTCTATTGAACCCCCCCCACCCCCCGGCGGGATGGATGTCTATTGACGACCACCCCCCCCACCCCCCGGCGGGATGGATGTCTATTGACGACCACCCCCCGGCGGGATGGATGTCTATTGACGACCACCCCCCGGCGGGATGGATGTCTATTGACGACCACCCCCCGGCGGGATGGATGTCTATTGACGACCACCCCCCGGCGGGACGGATGTCTATTGACGACCACCCCCCGGCGGGATGGATGTCTATTGACGACCACCCCCGGCGGGATGGATGTCTATTGACGACCACCCCCCCCACCCCCCGGCGGGATGGATGTCTATTGACGACCACCCCCCGGCGGGATGGATGTCTATTGACGACCACCCCCCGGCGGGATGGATGTCTATTGACGACCACCCCCCGGCGGGATGGATGTCTATTGACGACCACCCCCCGGCGGGACGGATGTCTATTGACGACCACCCCCCGGCGGGATGGATGTCTATTGACGACCACCCCCCGGCGGGATGGATGTCTATTGACGACCACCCCCCGGCGGGATGGATGTCTATTGACGACCACCCCCCGGCGGGATGGATGTCTATTGATGACCACCCCCCCGGCGGGATGGATGTCTATTGACGACCACCCCCCGGCGGGATGGATGTCTATTGACGACCACCCCCCGGCGGGATGGATGTCTATTGACGACCACCCCCCGGCGGGATGGATGTCTATTGACGACCACCACCCGGCGGGATGGATGTCTATTGACGACCACCCCCCCGGCGGGATGGATGTCTATTGACGACCACCCCCCGGCGGGATGGATGTCTATTGACGACCACCCCCCGGCGGGATGGATGTCTATTGAAGACCACCCCCCGGCGGGATGGGATTTCATTTCTTTTGTAAAAACACAAACAATGACAGAATGTTCTGCCTGGTCGTTTATCTGCCTTGAGCGATGGGGTGGGTGGGGGTGGGTGGGGGTAGGTGGGGTGTGGGGGTAGGTGGGGGGGGGGGGTGTCTGGTTTATCGGCTGTCCCGACGCGTTCAGCCGCCGCACACAGTGGCCCAGATTGCCAGAGACTGTGACCAGGGTAACACCCCATCTATCGTACCAATCGACCTAATCCGGCAAAGGGTGGGGGCGGTGGGGCTAGGGGTGGGGGGTACACGTCATATCGCAGCGACCCTCAGCGGCAAGCCAGCCACCCAGCCACCGAGCCGGCCTGACTGGGTGAAGGCACTGTCCGCAGACAGCAGAGGGACTCATTGACAAAGGGCGGAGCGAAGCCAAGCCGAAGAACCAGGGTGAGCGGGTGGGGAATGGGGGTGGAGGCAAAAGGATTGTGGTGGATTGGGGGGTGACGATCGGGTTCAGGGTCGGGGTGAGAGGATGGGTGGGGATGGGGATCGGGGCGAAATGACTACGGGTGGTTGGGGATGGGGGTGAAATGACTAGGGTGGGTGGTTGGGGGGGGGGGGGGGGGTGGCGGTTGACTCAGCCAGAGGAAGATAATATTGATCTGGATTCAATTGGATCGCAGTCGAAGAAAGCAAAGTATGGGGAGACAGCGCATCAACAAAATCCTTGAACGCGAGGCATGGTCAGGGGGTCAAAAGAGGGACGGACGGTCGGGAGGGGGGGGGGGGGGGCGAGAGAGGGACAGCCGGTCAGGGGGTCGAGAGAGGAACGGACGGTCGGGAGGGGGGGGGGCGAGAGAGGGACGGGCGGTCAGGGGGTCGAGAGAGGGACGGGCGGTCAGGGGGTCGAAAGAGGGACGGACGGTCGGGAGGGGGGGGGGGGCGAGAGAGGGACAGCCGGTCAGGGGGTCGAGAGAGGAACGGGCGGTCAGGGAGTCGAGAGAGGGACGGACGGTCGGGAGGGGGGGGGGGGCGAGAGAGGGACGGACGGTCAGGGGGTCGAGAGAGGGACGGACGGTCAGGGGGTCGAGAGAGGGACGGACGGTCAGGGGGTCGAGAGAGGGACGGACGGTCAGGGGGTCGAGAGAGGGACGGACGGTCAGGGGGTCGAGAGAGGGACGGACGGTCAGGGAGTCGAGAGAGGGACGGGCGGTCAGGGGGTCGAGAGAGGGACGGTCAGTCAAGGAGTCGCTTAGGTCGAGTCATGACCATGACTCATTGTGTCTTTACGGAGACGGACATTCTGTCGCCGGTCACCGCCACAATGTGTCATCACAAGGAAGGGGGGGGGGGCGGTCACCGCCACAATGTGCCCTCACGAGGATGGGGGGGGGGGGTGCAGGGACGGTCACGAAGCCACGAGCACGCAGCGCGACGTGTTTCGCGGTCAGGCCACACATTGAGCACCAGGACGAACGGGTTTGAGTTATCGTATAATAACCTGTCCTTTCCGAGGCCGGGTCCTGGACGCCTTGCCTCCCTCCTCCGGTCCCTACCCAACAGCATATCCACAATGACGTCCCCTGGTTGATTGTCCCCCTCAAGCAAACCGTCCACGGCAAAACAAGGCAATCCACCTCACCCCAGCCCACCCCACCTCACACCACACATCCACTCCCTTACCCCCCCCCCCCCCACACACACACACACCACCCCACACCATGCCACACCACGCCACACCACGCCACCCCACACCGCCCCACCCCATCCTAACCCTCCCCACCCTAGGCCTGCCCCCACACTCACCCAACCCAGAACCGTTCCGCTATCCCCCATACACTTTGTGGGTGACAACCCCAGAAGCTATCCACAATAACTTTTACAATTAAGTTCCCCTCAATTCGCCTCCAGGCACCTCCTCGAAATCTCCCCCGTACGTGAAACGCTTTTCCCTGTCCACCGCAATCCTGGAGGGTAGGGAACAACCGTGCCGCTCCCGTATCGCCTCCAGACGTGGTCTACAGATATCCTGGGAGCCCCCCTCCAGGTGCTAATGCCAGACGGGATGCCCCAAGCCGCCCCTCACTCACCCTTCCCCACTGTACCCTATTCACCGAGACCAGTCCAGCCTACTGCAGCCCGGGCCGCTCCCCCTCCTACCCCTAACACCCTCCTCCCGCCCCGGGGAGACCAGCAACCATGGATAATGCACCCAGATGATGTCCCAGACAACTTATCCCCCACCCCTCCCCAGAGCAACCCTCCCCTGAGAACTCCCCTGGGAACCCCTCCACTGGGCACCCCTCCCCTGGGAACGCCCCCCCTAGGCACCCCTCCCCTGGGCACCCCTCCCCTGGGAACGCCTCCCTTAGGCACCCCTCCCCTGGGAACGCCTCCCCTAGGCACCCCTCCACTGGCACCCCTCTCCTGGCGGACCGACCCATCCAAGCTTGACACGGGAAGGGAGATATGGTCCCGTGGTTCCAGAGCTATTGGACTGATCGCCTGACTTATTCCAGGATTCAGCGTCGGTCCCGGCCCAGCGAGCGGACCAGTGAGCGGACCAGCGAGCAAACCAGAGAGCGGCCCAGAGAGCGGACCACAGAGCGGACCACGGAGCGGCCCAGAGAGCGGACCACAGAGCGGACCACGGAGCGGCCCAGAGAGCGGCCCAGAGAGCGGCCCAGAGAGTGGACCACAGAGCGGACCACGGAGCGGTCCAAAGAGCGGCCCAGAGCGGCCCAGAGAGCGGACCACAGAGCGGACCACAAAGCGGCCCAGAGAGCGGACCACAGAGCGGACCACAGAGCGGTCCAAAGAGCGGTCCAAAGAGCGGCCCAGAGAGCGGACGACAGGGCGGACCACAACGCGGCCCAAAGAGCGGACCACAGAGCGGACCACAGAGCGGTCCAAAGAGCGGTCCAGAGAGCGGCCCAGAGCGGCCCAGAGAGCGGACCACAGAGCGGCCCAGAGAGCGGACCACAGAGCGGACCACAGAGCGGTCCAAAGAGCGGTCCAGAGAGCGGCCCAGAGCGGCCCAGAGAGCGGACCACAGAGCGGCCCAGAGAGCGGACCAGCGAGCGCACCAACGGGCGGACCAGTGAGCGGACCACAGAGCGGACCAAAAAGCGGTCCAGAGAGCGGCCCATAGACTATCTACTGCAGCTGTGCCACCAACACACCCATCTACCGCTTCTCACATCTCACTTCCCCCCCCCCCCCCGCCCCAATCCTTGACCCCCACACAGCACCACCACCACAAGGACAATTCGCCGGCGCACCCTTAGACAACAGACACAGGCAAAAACTAAAGCAGCTTATGGCGCTTTGCATATATGCAAGCGTTCTATCCCGACTGGGCCAACACGTGTCGGTCCACACAGTCATTACATCCTTGTTGGACACGGGATCCACCGTCCCCGAAGGCTTAAGCAGCTCTCTGCGGCGGGAGGGATGGGGGGGGGGGGGGAGGTGAGGGGGGCGACAGGGGAGATGGGCTTATGTTACAGCTCGCGGCGGCCACCAGGCGCGTCCTGGATCCCGTAATGTGTCTCCCCAACACCCCCGCCCCCCTCACCCCCCTCACCCCCCTTTGACGGTCCCCATTGTATCCTCGCCTGACACGTCTGTAAGCCTCCCATTTCACTAGGCGTAAGACGGCATAACAAT
Organism: Arenicola marina; assembly: GCA_964019135.1. Classification (NCBI taxonomy): domain Eukaryota; kingdom Metazoa; phylum Annelida; class Polychaeta; family Arenicolidae; genus Arenicola; species Arenicola marina. The sequence goes on along the minus strand of OZ025260.1, from coordinate 8,221,900 downwards.
TATCGCGCCCCAAGCTCTATGTTAAGCTACTAAATAAATAACAGGGGGCTTCTAGGATTAAAAAACATTAATTTATGGGATCCGTATTCCAGTTTAATAGCAGGGCAGCTGTTTATCTTTGCAGATTCTTTTCACTTTCTCCTAATTTAACAGTACTAGCATGTTTTCCTAATCCATACTTTACTTTACTATCACCCCTCGTTTAACCTTTCGTTCCTACTTTGAAATAGTTCGCTATTACGTCGTGCATGACATAGATTAGGCAAATAACTGTAAATTTAACTACCTTTTACCGTCACCAGATCATTTGAATTGTCATGAAATGCCTCTTTGGGTTTTTTCGTCACACCATCTTCTGCGAATTTAAAACGCTGAACGTGCCCATCGTCCAGGCAAAGTCAATGAAACTTTCTGTTTCTGTCCCTCCTTCTGTGGTCACCGGTAGCAATGTTCCACCACACCGTGGGTTTGAACTCTGGTACCAGCATCTGGGGCGAGCTTCACCCAACCCCATTTCATGGTCCCGAGAGGTTGCTTGACCTGGCCCAATTCAGTTTTCATGTGCCACACTCGCGGCATGCCGACCGGCTTCAGCGCCTGGCCCAGCGCAAACACCACACCGCAGCCGTGATCACCCACACCCACACCCACACTCACACTCACACCCACACCCACACCCACACCCACACCCACACCGACCCCCACACCCAGCCTCTAGAGCGCAAACACCACACCGCAGCCGTGATCACCCACACCCACACCCACACCCACACTCACACTCACACCCACACCGACCCCCACACCCAGCCTCTAGAGCGCAAACACCACACCGCAGCCGTGATCACCCACACCCACACCCACACCCACACTCACACTCACACCCACACCCACACTCACACCCACACCCACACTCACACCCACACTCACACTCACACCCACACCCACACCCGCACCGACCCCCACACCCAGCCTCTAGAGCGCAAACACCACACCGCAGCCGTGATCACCCACACCCACACTCACACCCACACCCACACCCACACCCACACCCACACCCACACCCACACCCACACCCACACCCACACCCACACCCACACCCACACCGACCCCCACACCCAGCCTCTAGAGCGCAAACACCACACCGCAGCCGTGATCACCCACACCCACACCCACACCCACACTCACACCCACACCCACACCCACACCCACACCCACACCCACACCCACACCGACCCCCACACCCAGCCTCTAGAGCGCAAACACCACACCGCAGCCGTGATCACCCACACCCACACCCACACCCACACTCACACTCACACCCACACCGACCCCCACACCCAGCCTCTAGAGCGCAAACACCACACCGCAGCCGTGATCACCCACACCCACACCCACACCCACACCCACACTCACACCCACGCCCACACTCACACCCACACTCACACCCACACTCACACTCACACCCACACCCACACCCGCACCGACCCCCACACCCAGCCTCTAGAGCGCAAACACCACACCGCAGCCGTGATCACCCACACCCACACTCACACCCACACCCACACCCACACCCACACCCACACCCACACTCACGGCCACACCCACACCCACACTCACACCCACACCCACACCCACACCCACACCCACACCCACACCCACACCGACCCCCACACCCAGCCTCTAGAGCGCAAACACCACACCGCAGCCGTGATCACCCACACCCACACTCACACCCACACCCACACTCACACCCACACTCACACCCACACCCACACCCACACCCACACCGACACCGACCCCCACACCCAGCCTCTAGAGCGCAAACACCACACCGCAGCCGTGATCACCCACACCCACACTCACACCCACACCCACACTCACACCCACACCCACAGCCACACCCACACCCACACCGACCCCCACACCCAGCCTCTAGAGCGCAAACACCACACCGCAGCCGTGATCACCCACACCCACACTCACACCCACACCCACACTCACACCCACACCCACACCCACAGCCACACCCACACCCACACCGACACCCACACCCAGCCTCTAGAGCGCAAACACCACACCGCAGCCGTGATCACCCACACCCACACTCACACCCACACCCACACTCACACCCACACCCACACTCACACCCACACCCACACCCACAGCCACACCCACACCCACACCGACACCCACACCCAGCCTCTAGAGCGCAAACACCACACCGCAGCCGTGATCACCCACACCCACACTCACACCCACACCCACACTCACACCCACACCCACACCCACAGCCACACCCACACCCACACCGACACCCACACCCAGCCTCTAGAGCGCAAACACCACACCGCAGCCGTGATCACCCACACCCACACCTACACTCACCCCCACACCCACACCGACACCGACCCCCACACCCAGCCTCTAGAGCGCAAACACCACACCGCATCCGTGATCACCCACACCCACACCCACACTCACACCCACACTGAACCCCACACCCACAGACACTCACCCCCACACTGACACCCAACCTTCCACCCACCGCTATGGCCTGGCAGCGGTGGGAGTCGATGCACCGGGCACCACGATGGTCTAGCCGAGCTCCAGATAGGTGGGATAATTATCGGTAAGATATCATTTAGGAACATCGTGAGAACCGCTACCGGAGAGCGGGTCACCAGATAACAGAACGAAGGGGATGGCCGGTAGAAGATGGGCAGTAAACTATAGCCACTATAGGATGGTCAGCAGGGCACAGTCAGTAGACCATGGTCACCATAGGATGGTCAGCAGAGCACAGTCAGTAGACCATGGCCACCATATAATTGTCATTAGAGCACAGTCAGTAGACCATGGCCACCCTATAATTGTCATTAGAGCACAGTCAGTAGACCATGGCCAATATATAATGGTCAGCAGAGCACAGTCAGTAGACCATGGCCACCATATAATGGTCAGTAGAGCCTAGTCAGTAGACCATGGCCACCATATAATGGTCAGTAGAGCCTAGTCAGTAGACCATGGCCACCATATAATGGTCAGTAGAGCCTCTAGTCAGTAGACAATATCCACCCTAGGATGGCCATTAGAGCATAGTTAGTAGATAGCCACTATAGGATGGTCAGTAGAGCATTCAGTAGACCACAGCCACTATAGGATGACCAGAAAGGCAGTCAGTACACCATAGTCAACAGACCATAGCCAGTAACCTTGCCATTATAGGAGAACCAGTACAGGCAGCCATTAGAGCATAGTTAGTAGTGGACAGCAGGCATAGGATGGCCAGTAAAGCATAGCAAGTAGATGACCGGTAGAGGGAAACTGGTACAGAAACACCAGAGTATGACATTCGAGTATTATCATCAAGTACTAAACCGTACTTCGTACTTCGAGTACGAGAGAGAACCCGTAGGGACATAATGAACGGCTGGGCCTGAGCACATGGCAGTCAACAGGAAGACGAGCTAGAGGTCATGTAGCGGTCGACAGATTTCAGCCAGCCCTGCCAGACCAAACAACGCTCCCCCCACCCCCCACCACCCATCGCTTGGTGTGCCCGTGGAATGGCCGGAGCTTACCTCATTAGATTAGGGTTATGCATTGGGGCGACAGCAGCATCCCAAAGTGTTTCCAATTTCCGAGGGTACAGATCTGGGATGCAAAGGTCACGTATGCAATTTGAAGAGGCAAATTCCGCCAAGGTCGCAAAATATTGATCCAATGCTTTCAGTGACAACTAGATTACCGCATATAGTTCCCCCCACCCCCCTCTCCCCTCCTGCCCCAACACAACCCCATTACCCTCTCCTTCCAGCAGGATCAAAGTCGCCAAGTCGTGTGTAGCTCGCCCGCTGTAAGAGTCAGAAGGCTAGTTTATCGCAATGCCGTACAACCACAGTTAGACGGACCTAACGGCATTCAATCATACTCCGGCCCATCACCCATCTCCAAGTTATGATGAAAGCCCCTGCGGCTCCAACATCCACAACAACATAACACCACAGGGGCAAGAGACAGTTGGGGCCTGCCTCGATCTTGCCCTACAAATATCTGCTTTATGAGGCTTTATTTTTTACACTTACTAGAATTGTACTTCAAACAGGGAAACGGGGATCACGTGATCTCGGCGAGAGATCACGTGATCAAACAGGGGCCCATTGTTGGTTTGTGATATAAAGCATCAAACTTGAATGCGCTTTCTCCGAAAACCTAATTTGTGTCGGCGTTCAGCAGGGTCCGAAGCGTTGCCTGGAACAAAACTGTGCAACAGACTTCTGCGTATCCCCCCAGCTTCAGCGTCGCACAAGGGAATGGCATAAACAAGCATAAGGGAGGTGATCCACCGCCATGCAACATTAGAAGGATAGACACATCGCATTAATATCAGATTAATATCAATGACGTTATTCGGCCACTTTTATCTTCCACGTGTGGGTGGACGTGGGGGCCATATTGAATGGAGTCTCGTCTGCTCTCTTCGCGCGTCTTGATGTAGTGTGAGGCATTATTTGGACCAAGCTGTCATCCAGCACGGTGGGGGTAGTCGTAGTAGGTGCTTCTTTCCCCTTCGTTTAGCCCGAATCTATCAAAAACTGCGGCTATGACATCAATCCATCCGAGTTATTGCAGGTAAATATGTGTGTTGCTCGTTAAGTATTAAACAGCCAAGGGACGGAGGAATGACCACGGCGGAGTACGCCGAGCAGTAATCCGCATCACCCCAGCGCCCCCCGCAACCAAAGATCCTTCCTTACCGCTGCCCACACCCCCTTTCCCCCCACCCCTGGCTGCCACGGAGAGCTGCGGGCAAACAACCCGGGGGCTGACGTCCCGCACTCCAGCATCCCTGGCGGCTAGGCATGGCGAGCTATCAAAACAGCCCGGACAACTTTCAGCGGGATGTTGATAACCGCCGCAACACCTGCCGAGTGGGAATCTAAGATTCCATTACCGAACCGGCAAGGCGAGCTAAGCTTATATGCCCACTCCCAACCCCACCCGCTATCCAGGCTAACCTCGCGTCTTCTAGCCAAGGCCAGTTCAGCTACCCCCCCCCCCCCCCCCACCCCTCCACCACACACACCCCTTCTCCAGGCATCTATGGGTAGCGCACAAGCCCCCTCCCGTCCTCGCCTCCCGCTTGCATTATTTATGTAGCCTATAAAAAGGTTGTTGTAGTAGTATCTCTCATATATATATACGACTACGACATTTAAAGGAGCAGACGACATTTTACAATTTCTCCCAAGCGGTGTATATTTCCTAGCCAAAGCCCGTGGTGCCAAGACGGGAACGCGACAGCGCTGCTTGAGATCTGTGGGTCGCGTCTGAAACTGACATGGGGGTGGCAAACGACAAACAGGAAGGCGCGGGGAGTGGCGCCTGCCATGTCGAATCGTCCAAAACTGTCCTCTGCATAAAACACCTGCTAAAACAAAGCACTAGACATAGGAAGTCGGGAGAGACGACCAGGCTTACGTAGGTCCTCAGGCAAAGCAAAACTATGGTACGTAAGTCAACCAATGTCTATTAATAAACAAACAGATGAACGGCGGTGAAGGCGGGATGGGGGAGGACGGGAGGGGGGGGGGTGAAATGTACCCGACTGCTCTTTCACGACGACAGTCGTGCCAGAGTTAACAACGGTTTTATAAATACAGCACATAAATATATTGCAGTATGCCAGTTAATTCTACGCACAGACTGCATTCTGCGAGAGATCAGCCCACCACAAGACATACCTCGAAGCCTTCTGTCAGGCGGTGATATTTGTGAATGATCAGGTGACCTTTATTTCAGACTCAATTTTGTGAAATATAACGACGGAGATGTTTATCGTTTACCACCGTTGAGTTCCCGACGATCACTTTTGTTGCTTCCCGCTCGATCGGTGTATCACATTGTGGTTTACGTCTCCTTCATTATGTCAGCACGTGATGACACAGACAACATGTCGTCACCCTAGGGAGGCTTAGGTACATTGCAGTAGGTGACGTCATTAAACTATCCTGATCAGGAGATTCGCTTATTTAGTTTAATTGGTGACGTCATCAAGCTATCGAGAACCGAGTCAATCGAACGCGCCCAATGAGATTCGCCTCTTTAGTTCAATTGATGACGTCATATCATATCACTCATACAGACACACGACGCCCTGTATTAGTCTGGATCTGGAACCAGAACGCTGTCCCGTTACCCCAGATCCCCCCCGTTCCCGCCCCACCCCTTCCCTGTCAGACACCTGTTCAATGGCGGCCAACCAACCACAATGTGGGTTTCAAACATGAATCACAGCAAGGCAGGCTTTACTAGAGCGTAACTTATTAATGGCCGATACAGCATCTAGGTACAGTAATCTAGACATCCACGTGATAGGGTAGATGGTGGGCGCAATGGTCGATTCCACACTTTCTCCCACTGAGGAGCCTAGCTGCCAGGGGCGCTGGAATTCTGGTCTGATATGGGTAACTTTAACGCATTTACGTATTTATTCAACGATTGTGTATGCAAGCCTATATAGAGGTCATGGGCGTGTCCAGTGGGGGGGGGGGGGCACAGGGAGCACGTGCACCTCCCCCCTCTCTTTCAGACCCTATCTGTATATCTGTGCACCCCCCCCCGCCTTTTTTTTCAAATTCTGTTCCTTAGGTATCTCCTTATATATTGCAATGCATCAAGCTGTAGTAGTTTATGTGTTCCTTCTTTATCTTACCGACGATTATAAAGTGTGCAAATAGTACGTAACGTGCACCACGGTCACCTACGTCTCAGGCTTTTACCGGCATTTTTTTCATGTTTTTGTGGAGCAATTTATTGTGCGCCCCCCTTTCAAGAATTCCTGCACACGCCCGTGGAGGCTATATGGAGATCGCACCAAGAGGACAGAACACTGTCCTCACGCGGTTAATGTCAGGGCGTGAATCCACCATTTTAATGAAAAACATCTTTTTCCGCATTGTTCGTCGGGGGAATTATGTGACGTTATCTACGTTACAAGGCAACACTTTCTCCTTCACAGAGGACCAACCGACCGAGCAGATCCAGAAGGCGAGAGTCTCGCGAGATCTGCGGGTCCAATGGATAGATGGCCTGTCCTGCCTCTACCCTGCTGCAGGCACACCGGCCATCGGGAGCGATTTGCCAGCGCCTCCTTCCACAGCCGTACCTCGTCCCCGCCCCCCCCCCCCCTTGGCAACAGACATCATTCGGCACTCCGCCTGACAGCCCAAGCAATCCCCGCCCACCCCACCCCAGCCTACCCAACCACAGGCTACACGGTGGGTAAACAACGAGGAACCCTGGGCCGGGCAGCCAACACGGAAACCTGTTTGATCTCTGCATCCGGACCAGCTTGGCTGAGTTAGCAAGATCAACTCCCCGGCGAACACTGACCGCGGCGGCTGCCATGCTACACACAGGCTGGTGTGGTGGTGTCAGGGCGCCGGTCAATACTACCCATTAGGCGTGCATGGCAGGGCATAAGCCAGATTTATTACACGGATTCTAGTGTACTCCAGGCCCATTATCAATGTATGTAATATTCCGTCCTGTGTAGGAGTATTAACTACTCCCAAGATTCATCTCATGTAGACGTTATCTCGCTATGATTGGCTAGCTGTTTTGTTTTTTAAATAGATGCCTCAATGTTATAATGGGAAAGGTCATGCAGATGAGATAAATGGGAAAGGTCATGCAGAGGATATATATCTGTATCAACTATTTTACACGAAAAACAAGACATGGTCTCTATCATGCACAACTGTAGAACTTTCATAGGTGGGGTTCGAACCCACGTCATGGCCGCTCAGCTGCCCCAGCAGAGCACACTCGACAAGAGACGACCGTGCTTCCATATGGGCCCCGGGGTGACCCCGACGAATTCCCACACACCCACCACCCCCAGCCCCCTCTCCCGCCTCCTAGCCGCGCCTCACCCCCTCTCTGAGGCTATATAGTGGCCGGCGCGTGGGCCTGACCCCAGCCCCCTCTCCCGCCTCCTAGCTGCGCCTCACCCCCCTCTCTGAGCCGATATAATGATCGGCGCCTGAGCCCGACCCTGGCCTCCTAGCCGCGTCTCACCCCCTCTCTGAGGCGATATAATGACCGGCGCCTGGGCCTGACCCCCGCCTCCTAACCACGCCTCACCCCCTCTCTGAGGCTATATAGTGGCCGGCGCGCGGGCCTGACCCTAGCCCCCTCACACTGCCTCCTAGCCACGCCTCACCCCCCTCTGAGGCGATATAATGACCGGCGCATGGGCCTGACCCCCGGCCTTGAGCGTACTGGAGTACGTGACGTCACTGACGTCCCTGGCCACGGCACGCCACGGCACGCCGTACGCCTAGCACAGTCCGTTCGAGATATCACATCTGGATCACACTAGCCCCGAGGGAAGGAAGGACGGGCTCCGGATTCCATCAGGAGGACTCGTCTCCCCGGGATACCATCCAGCCGGACCCCTCTTGCTGCCCCTGGATACCGTCCAGCCGGACACCTCCTGCCGCCCAGTGCCACGTGACCTCTCCGTCCGGATCGGTATCCAGGATACGGCGCGATGACTCTCGTCAGGGGAAGCCGGACAGACGTGGAGGACTCGAGTGTAATCCAGGCAGAACGACTCCCACCAAGATCAGGATCAGCTCTACGATCCGGGTTGTAACCATGACTACATGGATCGAGAGGGTTAAAAACGATTTACGAAGGACAAAATATTGTCATTTAAAGTTGCATTATGAGGGGAAGGACCCCGGGGGAAGGACATTAAATTAGATTAAAAGATAGGTAACCAGCGACGACACGCCCTACCGAGTCGGCATGACAACAGTACCCAAGACTTCCCCAACCTGCACGAGCATGCACTATAGCGCAGGCAGGTGGAGGTGAAGGGCTATATGTAGTGTATATGCACTGTATATATATCACCAGTGCAGCAGATACGACTAGACAGCCAGGGACGCTATTGGTTGACTCGGGCCCCGCCCAGCCTACATATACCAACGTGCATGTATCTCGTCGTGGATGTCCCAGACACAACCTCTCTACCCACCTTACACTTCACCCTGTCCCTCCCACCCACGCACGCTATCATATGTATAGATCACAGCAACATGAGGATATCTCTCGTAAATATGGGGGGCTGTTTGTTTATCGGTACAGATCACATCTTCCCCGCCCCGGGCTTGCTAACACACGGGGGATGGTTGGTTGTACGTTTCTCTCAGGCGCCCTTTCACACGAAAGTTTCTCCACCGGCTGTGTTATACTATCGGTGTCCACGTCTCGCCTACTACTACGTCTGGTGTCCAGATGATGATTGCACACATATATTGCGAGTTGCAGCGCACAAAAATGGCACAAAGACATTATTTGTAAGAGGGTTGTCTACTGGGAGCAGGGATGGGTGAGGGAGTGGGGGCAAAGAATTATTTGTAAGGGGGTTGTCTACTGAGAGCAGGGACGGTGGAGGGGGGAGGGGGTGGGGTTGGGGTGGGGGGTGGGGGTGGGGGTGGGGGTGGGGGTGGGGGTGGGGGTGGATGTAATACTACATTCAGCATGTACATAGTCTCCAACTCTGGCCTCTAACATACACAACGCACCAACTTTAACTTGCTCCATGCCTGTGGCTGTGACATGTTAACCTGGTCCATGAACTACAACGTGCTACACACATTGCTGGGGCCACACAGCAGACAACGTCCCCCCGGGATGCCCACCCTGCTCTTGGACCAATGTCGGGTACATACTGTATGGGATAGGCCACAACAGCAATTCCCCGCAGCGGGGGACAACCAGGCCTGATCCATGGACCTAACTTTACCATCCCTTCCCCCAATACCCACCCCGCCACCGGCAGACCCTAAGCTATTTCCCCATTTAATGTAGTCAGTGTTTCCGTATTGCTCGCGCATTGCTCAAGTCCAGCAGGTTACAATAATAGGAATCGATTTCCCTATCTATTTGACTTGCAAGATGACCCTGGATAGCCCCAGGCTACAACACACAGGCCGGCACTGAGGGACACACCCAGATCCGAGACAAAAGCTGAGAGCCATTTGATTGGTCCAATTAGTGACTCACTCAATCTGGGGGCTTCGCCAACCAAAGTAATCGGGGCGTGCGTGACAACGGGCGCGTGACAACGGGCGGCCGGGTATACCGCGTGACAATGGGCCACAGTCGCCAAGATTTTGCCTCGGTTACAGAACAACGGGGCGGGGCGCGGGTGTGGATGGGGAGAAACGGTGATGGGTGATAGGATGTAGCTACAAACATCTGAATAATACATATGAATACCATGTAATATGGAAGAGGGCGTGGCTTTGGGGGTCAAACCAGAAGATGTAAATTATTATTAAAGTTGCATGTCGAGTTCTTTCCCGCCAAATCTAAGCCCAGGCGAAATTTATATCAAAATTTGCAGAAAACTCGAATGTTTCATTCTATGAATTCAGAAACCTGATCAACATTTCCGTTTTGGCTGCGGTGTGGCAAACGTGTCTATCCCGTGACACCACAGAACTCTGTCGCGGCACTGCTACTTACACCAAAGCATCGCGAAGCACACAAATTGATGACGTTTACCACTAAAATGAAAACTTGTGGTAAATTGATATCACGGGCAAGGCTAAGAGACACTATTTGGCAGTCTGGCATGAGTAGAGTATATACAAAATAAATCTTGAGTAATTCAAGGACTGATTCTTATTTGTATTTTGACCTCTTTAGTTTCGGCGGGAAAGAGCTCGACATGCAACTTTAACATATTATCTGCAGGTGTGGGGGGGGAGGGGGGTGTTATATGATCTCATCGGGCAACTACTAACTGAGGTACAGAGGCTTACATGCCTCAGGGTGTCAGGGGGAGGGGGAGGGGGAGGGGTGATGGGAAGATGTATCAAAGCACCCACTCGTTGCTAACCGGCAGCCGAGCGACGTCATCAGATGGGATAGCAGTGGCGATCCCATGCAAACACGGACCACATATATCTCACTTCTCTTGGTTTAATACACAACACTTCACCACGCCACTGTAGTAATGGCGCAAACATGCAATGTTTACTCGGCCGAAAAAGTAGCGCAGTCTCTCACCAAGTGCTTGGGTATGAGCGCGTGGGTGGGTGTGTGTGAGGCGGGTGGGGAGCGGCTGTGTGCGTGTGTGGGAGGAGGGGGCGGCGGAGGAGGGGCAGGGGAGGAGGGGGGGGGGGAGCTGGGGAAGCCTATCAATAAGGACATCCCGGGCCAATTGATATTATTACATTTCCACCCAACACTCGCATTGCGTCACTGACAGTTCGTGTGGCAAACAAAAACTTCCCCAGAAGCGTTGACGTCGCGAGGGGAGAAGTACCACCACCACATCCACACCAAAGAGAAACGCAGCTCAGACATAATAAAACCGCGCTTCGGTTTTTTTTTTGCCGCATTTAACTATTAATGAACACACAATACCCACACGGCATTATAATCACATCGCCACCACTGCGTGAAAAAAACATTTTGTAGATTAATTGTCATAGTGTTTCATTGATCGCGGCGAATCCCAGGGAAAAATGAAGGGAGTCCACACCCTGGTTTCACATCAATGTAGTTATCATGGCAACCGGGCTCCGTGTCAACGTGGTCCGCCGCCTCCCAGAGTCGCTATAGGATGGGGGGAAGGGAGGATGGGTGCACCGGTTTTTTGGGGGCCACCTTCGTGCACACACGTAGTGGGGCGCTAAGGACTCTATCGTCGCTATGGGTAACAGAGTGCCGTCGCCAGCCAGCGTCGCTAGGGAAAAAAAGGCCCCATCCCACGGTCGCTATGGGTAATACACCGTACCTTAGCGTCGATATGTGCAAAACATGACACCCTAGTGTCGCTATGGGCAAAACAAGACACCCTAGCGTCGCTATGGGCAAAACACGACACCCTAGCGTCGCTATGGGCAAAACAAGACACCCTAGTGTCGCTACGGGCAAAACAAGACACCCTAGCGTCGCTATGGGCAAAACACGACACCCTAGCGTCGCTATGGGCAAAACACGACCACGACACCCTGGCGACGCTATGGGAAAAACACGACACCCTGGCGTCGCTATGGGCAAAACACGACACCCTGGCGACGCTATGGGCAAAACACGACACCCTGGCGTCGCTATGGGCAAAACGAGCGTGGTGTCCTGACGGGGAATAACAAACACGAGACGTGTCTGTCAGGCGGGGCGTGGACCCGGTCTCGCCTAGAAAGCGGCACCGCCGTTCACCCCCATGGGAGAGGTAAAACTTTGGCGTCCGGCACCTTATCGTGCAGTGTTAGCCACTCTCGCCCTGTTCACACACCGCGCCCTGTTGTTGTCTGGTCGCAGTTTTGTTTCCTTTCACATGAAAAGCTTCTTCGCACGATTATCCATTTATTAATATTCGGTAAATAGCAACAACAAAAATTTATTTCCCCTGACAGCGTCGCATGCCAGCCGACATCAACAAGAGAGGATGACTGGGTAGGATTGGTCCTGGTAGAATTAGGACTGGTCCTGGTAGGACTGGCCCTGGGAGGACTCGAGCCAGTCTCTTCATCTGGCGACGAAAAATATATCCGCCTCCAGTCAAAAAGATAGTAATCTGTTCATTTTTACTATTTGGACAACAGAGTCATTGTTTGAGCAGTTTCTTCGTCCCGTTGTAATGAAATAATCCACTCAACTGGGGAACTGCCACGTGCAGCTATTAGTAAGGGATGGCGGACGTCTGGGTTACTTGATTAATTGCTTGGGTTGGCTGGTATCAGTCGGACGCATGGAATAATATAAAACATTCGATTTAACCTGTGCTGGTCATATCGCGATAATAGAGAATAACTGTATCTGCGGGAGTAACCCCCTACTATTTGCGAATAAAGACATGTGATATATCCTTCCCAAACATACATATTTGCACAGGTGGGATTCGAACGACACACCCGCCTCTTGGAATGGACTTTTAGAGTACACTCGGCAATCGCAGAACGCGCTGTCAGTATCTACTGGGCCAGGGGGTGACCTCTCGTATAATTGAACTTAAAGGAGGAATAAATGATACAAACAAAACACAAAGCAGTCTGATAATACCATTAATACGGAAGTACCGACAGGCGTTTTGACCTGCACTTTATATCCGGCACGCACGGTAGTTGATGGAGGGGAGACATGGATAAAGGGGGGTTATGGTGAACATATTAGGCGACGTAGAAGTTTTAAAAGATTGCAAGAATGTGCCGCGAATATAACGTGACAACCCAAGTGTGGCATCTATAGATCTACATATCTAAATATATCGCCAATGCCAATATATACTAGACTGGTTACAGACGGATTACATCCCCCCCCCCCCCGCGAGGTCTTTACATGTTCGGAACGCAATCCTTGTCTTGTTTCCAAGAAGCATCACCCGGCATCCCTCACCGGAGTGGCTGAATGGAGTAAAACTTAAAGAACTTAATTCGTTCTTCGAATTTACATCGTCCCGGAGAACAAAACTGACACGCTACATGTTCAGTGGTGCACCATTATTGTGGCCCGCTATATGGTATAACCGTGAAGGCGAACGGAGGATAATAAATACAGGAAACGTCAAGCCCGCTGGCACAACCCGAACAGACACCTGTAGCTACGGACAGCATAAAAACTCCCGACTTGGCAAGATGATTTAAAATGTAGTTTTTCATTCTGAGCTGCTTTTTCGAGGGTTTTAGGTCTTGGATAACTTGAGATCCCTAGACCTCTTGTAATAACAAGCATCCGGAGTTTTATTTTTGTTCAAAACCATAACCCACCGCTGTTCAGCAAATAACTTACCGGGTTCCGTTTTTGTCGTTAACCCGCTGGGAAGCTAACCCAGTTTTGCGGGAAAGCTTTTCTGTTTAAAATGTGCAATAAAGCTTGAGAAAAAAAAAAAAAAACGCGATAGGTTTTTGAGGATATGGTAGCATCTATCCCTAGCAGAGCTAACAGTTGGCGTTGGCTCATCGAACACGTGTTTCCCCCCCCCCCCCCCGCCCTCCAGCAGCTTGCCAGTTTTGCACCTGGCGGCTCTACTGAAACGGAAACTGTCTGGAAGGAAGTGTTAATTAAGCCTCAAATTAAGGTTCACTTTGGCCAGGTTTAACCCCCGCACCCCTTACACCCCACCACCCCTCTGTCACTATCCCCGACTCAACTAAACTCAACATAAGCCATTCAAAAATCCTCGTGTTTCTCAGCATTTCTTGGGCAAATTTGAAGCGGCACCTTGATAGGTGGCCTGGCGGGAGGAACATTTTGTCCCGAGTTAAGATCTGATTTTGAATCCGTTTACTGCGTGATGTAATGGCATATTGATACGTATAAATATATGATGACTGGTATCAGCTATCAACATATCACAGAATAGCAAAATAGTTACCAGCTAGGCGAGCCAAATTGTACAGTGTGTCACGACACTCATTCCCCGTGTAATTGTTAACTTCTATACAATAACAAAAAGACAAACCTTCAATCGAGAAGTAACGGGTTGACGCGACACTACCCCCCCCCCCCACCCCCACCCCTCCCCTGATCACGCCTAATTGGCAGGTACCAAGTGGATACCCGGGGCCATTTGATACGGACGCAATTAAACCCCCGTTCTGTACCACGCCGAGTCGGCTTATTCAGGTTCACCGTGGCTAACGAGTTTCTGCCTCCAAGCACTGACTCAAGTACGACAATCTAAATATATGGAAAGAAGGTTTACATGCCCTATACCAGCACCAGGCCCGGCGAAGGGCAGGGGACCCCCCCAGAGTTCCTTTTTCGCACCGGCCTGGGGCCAGGTGGGAGGGAGTCCCCAGGTAGTAACGCTGGTTACATCACCCAACGAAACGACTGACATGAACAGTCAACCATTTCAACCAATGTCAAAAGGAGACGGTGACTTCAATGCCGCCTTCTCGACCCATTCTCAGCAGGCTGCGGACCATAAAGTTGGTGACCATAAAGGGGGTCACCCCCCCCCCCCCCCAACCCACCTCTCCAGCCCACCCCCTCATGCGGTATATACACACACATACATTACATACACCGGGTGGTCCCGCCGTCGTGTACAGTAAGAACCCCGTGACATGCAAGTCCCCAGACACACACCTGAGTGAACCTTTCGAGGTACATATACATATATATATATATATCACGCCAATAACAACAGGCTGTGGGGAGTTCTGCTGTAAGTGGATAGGGTGAACGGATCTGTGGGAGACGGCAATCCGCCCTCGAATTGTGGACTGCCCGCTGGTAATTATACGTCTCGCAGTCATTACGCAACTGGGGGTCTGAGTGGGTATAATTTCGGAGGTAGCAGTAATTAGCTTGGATCGCTCTTGCGGTTGGTAGACGGCCGCGTGTCGGCGTGGTATGGCCATGGCGAGCGTTGTGGAGCTGTGGGCTGACTACAGTCACGAGAACGTCATTGATATGTGGGTCATGTGGTGTCATCAAGCGGGAGGAAAACCATTTGATTTCCCCAACACACCTCTTACGAGCACTCATCCAAATCTTCAAAACAACTTCTCCAGCGGCAGACGACATTCGATTTGTGCGATGTTAGAAAGCATAACCTGCAGATCATTGTTTTATTTCCGAGAAACTTGTGTTAAGGTGTCGGGCTATGGCTCGAACACTGCGCGAAACAATCACAATTTACAAATCCTACACTGTAAACCGCCACTCGTAGGACACAAAGAAGAGATATTCGTGAATATCGGTTCATCTTTCCAGACTTACGTACGTTTCATTGACATTACACCTTACAAGAGCGGTTTTATTATATGGCGATACACACCTGGTGGTAAGCAATTTTGCATAATAAAATCGATATGGCTACTGTTAACGATGAAGACGCGGCTGGCTTGTATCGTGCTAGTACTGCCTCAGACACAAGCAAAATCGCCAACGCCTATCATCGCATGACCAAGCAACAGGGTATTTCAGTAATGTTGAACGGAAATGAACCATTCCATACCATGTAGGCCTAACACATGTAGCTCGCCAAAGCCGCAAGCTAAACCGTGACGTTGTCATATCTGCCGACTACTGGGAATGTATACAGGTTTACAAAATCCATATTTAGCGGTTCCTATAGCCTTAAGATAATTTAAGTTCAAAAAGCCATATATACAATGTAAAAAAACGTCATACAATAGTGTATTGCAAACACGCGATAATAGAATGGCTTATGTAGAAAAATTGTATAGAGATATATGTAGTCAGACCCATAAAAAAAACACGGCTCAAATTAAGTCTCACTTCGCGTTGGCCTCGCGAATAGTTTAGCTTATCGCCGCTAGGGAGTAAGCGGAGACGCAGCCAAGCAGTATTTACGTAAGGAAGCAGTTCAGGTTTGCCGCCTCACGGGAAAAAAACGCTGGGGCCGCATCATGGTACCTGCCAATCATGGTACCTGCCAATCACCGGGCAGCTATCGCTCGGCGGTTCACAAAGCTTGGGTGGGGAGTCGCACCAATTTGGATATGGATATGGCAAGTACGTTGGCAAAACTGAGACGGCTGAGTCTACCACCGAACAAACACGGTATTCGGCTACTTGCCAACATAAAGACCTTATCGTCGAGGAACATGACAACAGAGACAATATACATGTATACAGGGCATAGACTATAGGCAGCTATGAAGTAGTCATATTTTGTCAGTCCTGTCCGCCTGTTGCTGATGATCATCAGTGATCACTTACTAATTACCCGTCTGCCGCTGACTATACGGAGACCACAAAGCGTCTTGACGACCGCCAGAGATTATATCTGTGGAGATATGGCCTGCTAAGTCCTGAGATATGAATAAACGATGGCTTCTATTACCCGGCATGCAAGGCGTATAGTGACGGTCTTTGTAGTCGTACACACAGCGATCCACAGAGAAACCTCCATTCAAAGCTGGCACCACCAGACGGGATGGGCCGCTATATTGTCTGACCGGTTTACCTTCCAACCCAGCATTGTCATACATTACACTGGCCTTCTCAATCTCTTTATCAGTAAAAGTGGTACATATATGTCGACGATCTCCCTCCAACAGGGGTACAGAGACCACCCCTACCCCCCCCCCCACCCCGCCGCCACCCCCCTGACCTTAATATGGCATACCGCTCTCCCGCGGCCCCACACAGGCTTCAGAGAAACGGCCTCCCTTTGGCATGGACAGGATCAACCACCCCCATCAGCACACCAGTTTCAAGCCGACCATCAAAGACCCTTTCGGGAAACCAACCCGCGGACCCATCGCACAATCACCTGTTCCCTTCTCAACAGCTCAAGGGTTACACGCCATCCTCATCCACCCATGTGACTAGATATCTGGGCCCAGCTCCCCGTGGAACAATCGCCGTACCACCGCCCCCCCCCCCCTCCTACCCATACTCCCAACACCCCCACCCACCCTCAAGCCCTCATTCACCCTTCCAGACCTCAGGGACACTTACTGCTGTTACTGGTGGTGCCCCTGGAGAGGGAGTCCCTCCAGACTCCTAGAACAATGTATAGAGTATCGAGAGTATACATCAGCAGCCAGGCAGTGGGTCAGGGTTCCATCGCGCCCCCCAGCCATCACCCTGGTACAAAGGGGAGATTAGCGGGTAATACTTTGTAAGCGTCTCCCATGGACAAAGTAGACGCCGAGGCAGGAGTATCCCGCAGCAAACGACCGACCAATCATAGGCCACCGTTACATACATGTCTAAACCCCAGCCTCCGGGGATCTTAGCATACCTTGATCCTCACATTCCACGCACTTTCCAGTTATAACCTAAATGGTTGTCGTCAAGAAAAATTCACGCTGACATGAAGGATTAACATCCCTTAGCCTTTACCACTAAAGGCTTAGACATCATCACTGAAACATTAAGGCTTCTTTAGCCTTCACCACTGAAGGCTTAGGCCTCAGCACTGAAACCTTAGGGATTCAGCACTGAAACCTTAAGGATTCCTTAGCCTTCACCACTGAAGGCTTAGGCCTCAGCACTGAAACCTTAGGGATTCAGCACTGAAACCTTAAGGATTCCTTAGCCTTCACCACTGAAGGCTTAGGCCTCAGCACTGAAACCTTAGGGATTCAGCACTGAAACCTTAAGGATTCCTTAGCCTTCACCACTGAAGGCTTAGGCCTCAGCACTGAAACCTTAGGGATTCAGCACTGAAACCTTAAGGATTCCTTAGCCTTCACCACTGAAGGCTTAGGCCTCAGCACTGAAACCTTAGGGATTCAGCACTGAAACCTTAAGGATTCCTTAGCCTTCACCACTGAAGGCTTCCTTAGCCTTCACCACTGAAGGCTTAGGCCTCAGCACTGAAACCTTAGGGATTCAGCACTGAAACCTTAAGGATTCCTTAGCCTTCACCACTGAAGGCTTAGGCTTCATCATTGTCATTGCGGACAAACATATACATGTATGTATTGACCTGAGAATCGCGAAATCTGCGGTAGCGCATCGGCAAATACCACGGACTCTCAACGCTAGGGGGATCATCGCGGAGAGTGCGCTTCCGGACGACGTCAATCGATCTCGGTACAACTCCCCAAACCCAGCCCACCCACATCTAGGCTCTAGAAAAAACGTTATTTCCACACGCGGCTCACATCAAAGAGGGCAATAATCTCAGGTAGGCAGCACGCCGCAACTGCCTCAACGATCCACTTTCACCGCCCCCCCGCACCTCTTGCCCAGCCGTTTTTACAAAATACTCCCAGCAAACTTGGGTCTATTCCTCGAATTCAAGTCGCGGGTGAGATAGAAGGGTGGTGGTGCGGGTTTGTGGCGGGGTGGGGGTGGGGGGATGTGGATGGGACGGTTGTTCCAAAGGGAGGTAGGGAGGGTGGTAGTGCGGGTTTGTGGCGGGGTGGGGGTGGGGGGATGTGGATGGGTCGGTTGTTCCGGAGGGAGGTAAAGAGGCTGTGGAATGTGGAAGTGTATGCAGTTTGGCGGCCTTAGGGTTGCATGAAAGAGGACACATACATCTGGTTAGGCATACATAGGGAGTGGGCAGGGAGAGGAAGTTGAGGGCGGCATAGTGTGTGGGGTGGGTGGGGGTGAAGGAGGCCGCAGTGCCGCTCTGGCAGGAGGTGAGGCTCTCCCCACGCGGGACACGCTCCCGGCAGTCTCACAGGAAGAGGAAAAGGCTTTAACCCTTGATCGCCTGCACATGCCAAGAGCGACTGAATTCTCCTCTTCGATTGGCGTTCTTAGCTTCACCCCCTGTTCTCCCCTCATGATTGTCAGCTACCTGCAGACTAGCTCCTAGAGCTGTAAACAACACGGATCGACCGGTTCTGGAACCAATATGCCCCGCAGAACGTGTACCGTCTATCGTGGACGTACAGGGAGCCCCCCCAGTCTAGAATATTTCCCATCCTTCTCTCACACGGCGGTGTAAAAGACCTGCAAACGGATTCCAGACGTTGGCGTTGGCCGCCCTACAAGTATGCCCGGCAGAAGTGGTTTTTATGGCGCTCTTCTGCCATGAAAAAAGTCACAAGCCAACTCTAATGCAACACAATCTTAATTCCCCCCACAAGAGTCCAGTACCGACATGGACGTGCAGGTACACACTGGCATTCTCCAGCTGTTTACAGGATATTTTCTCAGAGGAATTTCTAAGAGTCACCTGAGAGTCTGCATATAACCTCTACAATTGTGGTGTTCACAAAACCGCTTAAATAATAAAACTCCGATATTTCTCCCAAAATAAAACTGTTACCCTAGCTATGATAAATGAATTGCTCCCAGTGCTATTAGCCTAACCCTTTCTTTGCCTGTAACAAGTTGGCCATTGGTTGCCTACAATAAGCCATCTGATGTCAAGTGATGTTTGAACACTGTACAGCACTTTGTGTTGCAAACTGGGATAAAATAGTGGTTACCAGTACATTTGAAAGAGCCTTACAGTAGTGTCTATGCAGTATGGGCATGACAGATCATTGGCGGGTAAAGGTTGGCGTTGGTTGGAACATTCAGGAACTAGCAATAATCAAATCATTGAGGATGGCATTCAACACATACTATAAAAAAAACATGCATTTGAATACTGGGGAATATACAGAAGACCATCCTGCAATAAAAGAACCATATAGTTTGCAAACTGGGCCAAATTGTTTAAAGTGAATCAAGTCTCCCTAATGATTGATTATCTGGTTGGTTTTACATTAATCAACTTTATGGATACCTGCAAAGGTTTTCACTGTAGAGTAATGTTAATTGCATGCACACTCACTTTATGGATGGGTGAGGAGCCATTAGGCCCACCCCCTGGTCCAGGGCCATGGCTTGGGGAGGCGGGGCTGCTGCTCCCTCGACTAGATGGAGATGCACAAGAACTAGATCCAGATCTGGCAGCATTCTTTATTCCTTCGAGTAATCGTATTAGCAAAATGTTGCCAGGAAGTTCCTCGATAGGAATTTGCACCAGAGTTCTACACTCTGGACAGCGTAATTCATTCTTGGTGCTTTTAATCTCCTCGAGGCACCTCCTACAAAATGTGTGTTGGCATGGTAACACTTTGCTTGTGGTATCCAATCTGTCCAGACACACCGAACACTCCAGAAGCTCACTCAAAGCCCGTTCATCCATTGCTTAAAACTCAGTGAGTGAGCATTTCATCATCTCTAAAATATAACAACAATGGTTTAGAAAAGTTTGCTAGGACACTGTATATTGCTTACCGGTACATTAATTTCGGTCACAGTATATATATTCAACAGCTATGGGCTAAATGACAACTCCAGTTGTATTTAACAGAGGATTACAATTGTACATTAACATTGGGCATGAGCAGAATGAAATGAAAATATTCTGGTGTATGGCTAAGCAGCGAAACTGAAGCGACAGGTGACAAAAATGGTCCAGATTACAAAAAAAAAACATTACAGACCAAAGAAAAATGACTGTCTGATGTAATCATAAAAGATTCAGGAAGATATTAGATCATGTTAATGGGTAGGCACTGCATATTTATTCTGTTAGAACCTTCATCTTGAGCCACTGGTCTGTGATTTTTAATCTTAGGGCTGGTGAATGGCATGGCCCTCTCCCTTGCTCTATTTACGGGAGTGGTCAGAGAGGCATGTATAGGGCTAAGTTTTGAGACAATTGCCATACCTATGACCATACAGTAAACATTGGATAAGCAGGGATGCACAGACTTATGTATACACTGATGTAACCTATATAAATAAAACCGCCTTGCTAGACAGTGTTACATAGCATACATTACTGTTCCAACAGTGAAGGCACCTCCCTTCAATCTGATACAAACAACTACTATCAGAACTTATCAGCTGTACATCCAACTATTGAGTTCATTACCAAATTTCGTTTTTTATTTGCATAATGCTATTTTTACTAGATCTAGATGTACAATCTATGTATGAGCAGTAATATTTTGATATGAAACATGTGGAACCGCCTAGACATCTAGATCTACCCTTTTATATTACATAACTTATATAAAAGTTATCTAAATATCTGCAATACACAGCAGTAAGTTTAACTTGTAAGTAATTTTACATAATATCCAAATTGAAATGTCATTCTAGTTGCTGAAGTACAATCCTCCTATCTGATATACAGCTGAACACTGTATGGCATATCCTGTGCAATAGCCAATGCCAGTTTTCTGCTGAAAGTTGTCTGGGTGTGACTGTGGACTGTCATTGCCACTCACCCACTGGCACCAGCCAACACAGTGCCACAGTGGTGAAGAAGTGAAGATGTGTGCCTTTTGCGAAACGTGTGATTGGCTGGAAAGTAGTCTTCCTTTCGCGCGGTACATATATTGGCCTCCAATCACACCAAGCAGATATTAACATACATTTTCAAAATGAAATTTTTCCTCCAGCATTCTTTAGCAAAGCATGACAGAAACGTTTCACGCAAACGATAACAGTGACAGACTACTCCGTACTCTTGCCATCTTGACACATTTAACCGGCGCACATTGCAAGGGCGTATTAAGTTTGCGACACAAAAAATAGTTCTTCGTGGATCTTTCGTTTGCTGTTTTTGCTCCTTTAAATGCAATAACTACGAGAAAGCACATTTTACTTGCCTTTAGAATATGAGCAAACAAAGATTGTTATGCTGACATTATCTCAGAATTCCCTAATTGTAAGTAAATTCTTAAACGAGCACCGCGCACTAATATAACACTGTTCCTTACTCTCACAAGCATGATGTTGAAACTATAAAACGCACCGAAAGAGAATTACATTCCCATGAACTGCCGCTTTACATAATAAACAATTTCATAAAGAATAAATGTGATTAATATCATGCATAATAGTACTAATTTTTAATAACATTTTGGCTTTGAGGTTAACGCTGGCATTGACCCCTCAAATGAACTAAAATGGCTGCAGAAAGTGGACGTTGTTGAGATGAGAACGAAATAAAGGAAGTCCTGAAAGATTAAGGTTATTTGTGGTAGACTTTGGTAGGTATGGGGTATTTTGTATCCATATGCCTTCTAACAGCTAGGTAACACTCGCTTTTGAACGTCCAGATACCGTAAAAGTAATAAACCGACGTGTTTTATGGAACGTATGTGACCGTGTTTACAAAATATGACTCAAGCCAAGTTGTGGATTTGAGACACCTTGTCCTTGTGATGTGTGGGCGTAACAAACAGCACAAAGCAAGCCGTGACCTGGCGACACATTGCATAATTTGTCACTTGTCTGCACAGCTTCTGGACTGATGGAAACCCCTTCTGCCCCATTGGGTGTTGCTTCATTTGCATGTGAATTTTCCACCTTATAATATAGCCTATTAGTCTATAGGTGTATTTAAAAACCAATCATTTTCCAGGTGCGAGATTCATTTTGGGTAAAAGCTTATCTATACTATAGTCGCAACGGAAACTCTCCGGACAACGCAATTTCCCATTTACAAGAAAATATTCACTGATTTAAAGAAAAAAATACTTTCTATATGAATTTCAAGTCCGGGCCTAATAAATGTAGATCTATGTCAACTCACATTTCCTGAGACACTTGCAAATAAACTATAAGTAAGTCTTACTTTGCTGCACTTCAAAGCAGCCAATCGGCTTGATGGCGCCATTCACTGTTTACTGTGATGTCACTAGGCGATATCATTTATATATTTGTAAGGGGTCATAGGTTTGAATTCCTTTGTAGAAAGTGACCCAGAGTGAACTAGAAATCAGTTTACTATCAATTGAGGCTAAATTTCATTGCGCGAAAGCAAACGCCTCCTGCAAAAGTGGATATAGCAGATCAACCACTACCCCCTAACCATTGCATTCAACTTGGGTACCCTCGGTAACGCTCACTTGTCAGCCATATTTTGAAATAGCAAATTTATATTGATATTAATGGAAGCATGGGTAGATAAGATTAGTACTCATTCAGGCAAAATGGCTGCATAAATCAATATTTTTACAGATGACCAAACAATTTCACTTTGCACTTGATCGATTATGTAGAAATGTGGAGTATAGGATAGGTCAATACCAAATAAATTGTTCCCCCTTCACGCGGAAAGTGGGGGGGGGCTAATGCCAAACTCACCCAAACCTAGCATCACATTACATACCAATATAGGATTGAAAAATGTGGCATTCATGGCTAAACGTGCCATGATACTGCTCCCCACCATTTACTACCATTTTACTACCCCTGTTCAGTGCCACCAGTCCTCAACCGAGCAAGGCTGGAATGGATCAGATTTGCGTATATACAGAAAGGATCCAGGATTCAGGTAAAAAGAGTCAGATTTTTCTCATATATCCTCATGATTTCTGGGCCTGGAGACCTCAATTTCTCAATCATCAGAAATTATAATTACTCAAATCAGCAAGTCAGGAGTGGATACAGGATTTTGAAAAGAGGGAAAGGTCGACTTTGATTATGTTCGAAAAGTTTATAACTGGTGGGACAAGGTTTTTTTTTTCCACTGTACTTTACAGTCCTTGGTATGCCTTTACTTGACATCCATTTCCTTGAGGTGGGGAAGGGGTAAGCAGGGGTAACCCCCTTCAAGAGGGTTTTGGGCAAGTGCTTCAAAGTTCTTTATCCGTGGAATCATTATTAGTTAAGCGCCATGGTGAGAAGTTGAAGAAGGATGTGTGTGTGGGGGGTACAATGCTGGGTTTCCAAAATCTGTTCAGAAGTGGTATTTTTTTCCCATTGACCCAGGAGAGCCTAATGGCTGATGGATAGGTAGTTCAAGCCCTGCTGTGGCCATCTCTGTGTGGTCGCAGGCTAAAGATCCCATGTCCTTCTTCGCAAAGAGTATGGGGTTACCCCCGGGGACATGGCTCCACTCTCCCTTCCTTTACCCATCCCATGATGCATGGCGCACAAAGGTCTGATGTGGCTTACAAGCACAAGGTGTTTGGAGGGAAAAAAATACAACACATATGTGGCTAACAAGATCTGTATGTGGCTAAAGAAAATTGAAGGTGTTAAGCCACAGTGGCTAATTGAAATGAATTGCTGCAGCACACCCAGCATGTAGTTTCCTGGAATAGTTTTGGGTTTTGAGGCCAAAGTCCAGGTGCATCTTCAGAAAGGCAGTTTGCATTAGGGTCCCATCTGTAGATCTGTTACAGATTTGTAATATGTTTCCTGTATGTGATAATGAAATAACATTATTGGCATTACTTCTTGTTTTGGAACTAAGTTTCTCTAAGTAATAAGAGGTAAGAGTTACATTCTTATGTTATGAAAAATAATCTATATTATTTAAATAATCTATGAAGAATAATCTATTATTTTTCATGTCCAAAAAAAGTTTATTAACCATATTATTTAAATAATCTATGAAGAATAATCTATATTATTTTTCATGTCAAAAAAAGTTTATGTTTGAGTTCCTTTTACCATGAAGTTATGTAGTCAAGGGATTGTACAAAGCAGGGACAATGTATGACTATTGACACCAGTGCATTGAGACAAATGCAGTCAGATATCAAATTGTGCTGGGCCATTTTGGGTTTCTTGCTGGTCCCTTGCATTGTTCGCCAGTTTGTAATGAAAAATGCATTCCATTTATACTTCTGTTCGAATACAAAAAGTAGAATTTGAATGAAAAATTTATCATGGTTTTTGTCTAGTAAATCATATAATGCAAGGTCACATTGTTTCTGGTCAATTCCAATGTTTGTAATAGAAGGTTTTCTTTCTTCTCTCTCAGGTCTGGTGCCCTTGTCTGGCCCTGCTTACTATCTTGGATCACTGCAGTGTCGTCTATAAATAATCACATGAGATTTACCTGACAGGCGGATGCAGTACATGACAGTTTGATTTTTTCTAATGTCATATTTTTCATTGCTATTGACATTGGCAATTAACTATGAGATGAATGTGTGAAGAGGGCACAAAGCACTGCTCTTAGCCGGTAGCCTTGGGCTAGAGATGCCTCTGTTGGCGGACACATTGGTCAGACCGTGTCCGCACTCTGTACACTGTACGCCGGGATTAGTAGCGCTGTCGTGTGCATGATAAGCCAGAAGCCATGAGTTGGTTTAAGAGAGTGTCCGGGAAGCCGGGCGAGGAGCGGTCCTCTCCGTCTCCGCTCAGACAGGTCCTGGCTCAACACCAACACCCCGGATCCAGATCCCCGGGATCCGTGTCCCGTGGCAGCACGTCCCGGGGGTCCGTCAGCAGCGCCGGCAGTCTGGATAGCGTTATAGCATCCGGCACGGCGGGAAATAATCCTCAAAATGCTGCCCCGGGGCCGGCCCATAATAACGTCAACAACCACCACCACCAGCACCTGTGCGGCACCGACCCGGACACGTGCTACGAGGTGTTCCAGATGCACTGGAAGCAGGCCTGGGCCATCATGGCCAAAACCGGAAGCTCTCCGCAGACCGGCGCCATGCGCCGCAACTGGTCGGAGGACACCGAGGCGGTGATCCGCTACGTCGACCAGATGGTGCTGCTCCTGGTGGAGGAGGAGGCCCAAGATGGCGGCCAGGGTCCCATCCTGCAGTACCTGCTGATGGAGGACATTCTGGAGAAGCTGCTCTCCTGGGCCAGCCAGGTGGGCGAGCAGGGAGACCGCTTCAAGCTGCACCAGCTGAAAATGTACGAGCTGCTCATCAGCCAGTCGCGGCAGCAGCTGCTCCACCACAAGCCCGTCATCCGCCCGATCCTCAAGCTACTGAGCGCCTGCAAGGAACATACGGGTCCCGACATCGAGACGCACCTAATACTGATCCTGCACCAGCTGTGTGTGTGCGTGACGCGATACACGCACATCTTGGAGCTGTTGTTTGACGGCACCTCGGACCACGGCCCGGCCCGCTTCCTCATGTTCTCGCTGCTCATCCCCTACATCCACCGCGAGGGCGGCATCGGCCAGCAGGCCAGGGACGCCCTCCTCCTCATCATGTCCCTCTCCTCCCAGCACCAGGACATCGGCAGACACGTGGCCCAAAACTCAGACTTCTGTCCCGTAAGTATGCCTTCGTGGGAGGTAATGTGTAATATACTGTGCCACGTGGTTAGAGTGGTGCGTCTATTGATATATTCCGTTGTAGATTCAATACATGAATGGGGCGAATGAAACGCTGCTAAGATAATGAAAAGGGTTTTATACACTATATAACCATGTATTAAACGGGAACGGGAAACGGGAACAAGGCTGTGCAAGCTCTATTATCAAAAATTGGTGTTTCTCTCGTGGAGAATGCTGTATACGCCATAACACTGCAAAAAATACCTCGAAATTGTGGTCCATTACTGTCCACGCATTAGCATGGTATCTCACTGGATATGTTGGTGTCTCGTGGCTGCAGGTGTTGGCGACTGGTCTGAGCGGCCTGTACTCCTCCCTGCCCAGGAAGATCGACTACCCTTCGGACGACTGGAACCAGATCATGGCCGAAGACATCGCCAGCATTCCGGACCTTGTCCTCTTCCTCAACTCGCTCGAGTTCTGCAACGCCGTCGTCCAGGTTGGTATACAGGACTAGCTGTAGGGTAGGTATATATAGTGGCGGATTTCGCGAACGCAGTTTAGGCGACTCCGGGGATTAGTCGGCTAAAGTTATCATGTAAATGAATAGTCGATTTCAGCCGACTAAGCCCCGTAGCCGGCTAAACTATGTACATGAAATAGGCCACTGAGGAATGGAATGGAATGTTGGTGTTTTAGGCCACTGAGGAAGCTGCGCTCTAATTGATATGTCGTGCAAGGTTGGTATGCAAGATAACCTGTTCTCTTGTTTGTCGACTACATGCGTATCCCGCTGTTTAGTAAAAAGATGCCAAGTTGTAAGATTTTGTCCGTAAGAGTTTTTATGCGGTCATCCCATGTTGTACATTGGTAACTGCTTTATCGCCGCAAAATATGCAGAGCGTTTTGTCCTCATCCCACTATTTATTCTTGAGTAAAAATTATGCAAATGCAAAAATTAAAAAAAAATCAAAATTGTAAGACCGAAACAAAGCTCGTCAGGTCGAAGATCGTTCCATTTTTTTCTCGTTTACTCAGTTTGGTATATCTGTAGTAATACCGAAACTTTCTGTTAGGTTGCTCATCCCTTGGTAAGAGATCAGCTGTTGCGTTTCATCTACGACGGGTTCTTGGTACCAGTCCTGTGCCCAGCTTTACACCAGGTGGGTTGGTAGCGGCTACCTATTGCGCCACATCGATTTTAAGCCAATAATGCTTATAATGCCTTTTTTTCACATAAATGCACTTTTATGTTATACATGCCCAAATGCATGGCGTTTTTGGTTTTCTTATGTAGTAGATGTTTTGTCATAACAAGTCATTAGTGTGGAAGGCACTTTACTTCTTATAGCAGTTGTTTGGGTTTTATCCTATTTCGTGGCACTATTTGCTTGTGTCGCTGCATTTGATATATTATTACAATCTGAATCTCAGTATCGATGTGTCATCTTGGTACGCACTAACAACTGTCATCAATTATTTATTCAAGAACGTAAAACGCGCTTATTGAAGCAGTGTATCTTTGGAGCAAATCTCTTCACGAGAATTGCCGGCATAATCACGTGCTTCGAGTGTCGGTGGCCAATCTGTTTGATTCTAACGTTGTATAAACCTCCTGTCCGCTTAACGTATCTGCTTTAAGATAATGTCTCGATGTTGTCCCACTGTCGCTCTAATAGGCCATAGTACATAGTTATTTGTCACTTCGCTGCTATTTCACTTCTCGCTGTAAATGAGTCTTCAAAACTTCCTGCTATATCTCATTGTTTATATCTGATGTAATTTAAGGGTCATGTGACAAAAGAGAGAAATTACTGTAAATGCCGGTGGCGCCTATTTGGTGAACTATGCGCTGTAGTGTTTACATAAGTTGAACATAACTCCAGTATGAGAAAAGAGAGTGAATCAATATCGCCTTCTGCGGGCGTTTACGTGCGTATTAAACAAATACCTGGCCACTATAAATGTTTCGCATTTATCTCAGTGTTTGTCCCCAATAAGTTTGTCCTGTGGCTAATGTTACCCACTTCCGTTACCACATGGTAAATACACATATTAAGGTGATATCCTTAACACGGCTCTTGAATGCTGTTTTAAGGTTATGCTGTTCTGTTATCAATGGCCCTTAAAGCATCCGTAAAACTTGCACTCAATAGTAATTTAATGCTAAATGGAAGAGACATTTGTTTTTTAGTATATGACTCTTGGTAATGGTTGTAATTTTTCTCCTACGGGTACTATCAATCAATAGATTTGCAATGGGCTTTTGGTCGCTACAAGCCAACTAATGTAGCGGACAATTGGGTTGAACGCTTTGGTTTATCTCCACTGTTCCATATTGGAGAAAGGTGACAGTTTAATAAATTGTTATGGATAAGATTTAGAAGGCGGTGCATATCAATATCAAGAGTTTTGGTTGCGTAGTTCTTCATATGAACGGAACCAAAGGATTTTTTTAAGTTATAAAGTAGAATTGTTGATATGGATTTACGTACTGCTTGACCCCTTGACACCCCGCCATCATTTGTGGCCGTTTGATGATTATTTGGGCGCTCGTTGTGCTGTCCATGCTTACAGAATGACATTAAGTACAATGAAATGGAGCTACAGTTGAGTCCTGACCTCTTGTTTTGGGACGAAACCGAGGAAGAGTCGGTAAACCTCCTTACGTGCATTCCACCCATACTTACATCTACCTCGGCGGTTCTGTTGCCTAGCAACCCCTATATATATATATTTTGTTTGGCTACACAAACTTACAAGGCGATTCTGTTACCCACTGCTAACCCTTACTTTATATGCATGGCAAGGGTCGTTCAGTTTCCAAAATTCTGGTTGAATATCCTTTATTAGCTGCAAGCATTTGAATGGATACTATGTTTTCAATATTTGAAAGAACCGTCTGTGGCGTTGTTGGATCCAAGATGTTGTTTAAAACATTATGTGGTTACTGTGGCCCATTCAAATGCTGTAGTCTATTGCTGTGGGTCCTTCTTCCGTGTTAGAGCCCGCGAAATGGATTGTGATGAATGGTAGGCATGAGTCATACGTAAGCTATGCTGAAACACGCATAGGTTGGTCATAACATGGAAGAAAGACCCTGCTTTTCTAGACCATGGTAATCATTTCTGTTTGAATTGTTATGTTTTCTTGTATTTTACGTTTTTACTTTTACGTTTGTTATTTAAGGGCAAGCCAGTTTTCAGGTCATCGGTACATAGATCAACTAAGTAAAGATAAAAGCAGGTGTTTTTGCTGGTTTTGTATGGATATCTTTCACCAGTCAACTAAGATGTACATGTAGCCTCCGTGACCCCTTGAGTAACGAGCTTAAGACCAACAGATTCTCGATCACGAAGGGCTGCCCCGATAGCTCAGTTGGTTAGAACGCTCGCATTGAGCGCTCTGGCCACCTGAGAGCCTAACGGCGCGTGGGTCGGTGGTGCGAACCACTGTGTGGCCATGTCTGTGTGGTCGCAGGATACAGATCCCATGTTCCTTTACAACCAACCTCGATCATGGCTGCGGATTGTGTCATGGGTATCATGTATTTCATTATCCCAGGAGGTTCCTTGGCCCAGTGGATATATGGCACAGTGTACAGAACAGTGGCGTGAGAGGTCACTTTATTTGTTCGGTATAAGCAGGCGAAAGTTCTCTGTACTACGTACCGGTAGTACTTTGCTGACATGCATGTATAGTCTTTTTTGTTCTAAATGACAAGAAGGCTATTCCTGTGTTGGATACCTTGCATGAGCCGTTTGCAAAATGATGTCATGCTAGTATGGTAGATATAAATAGTGGTCCCAGCTTGAAGGCACTGCTAAAGCATCGAAGCAGTTTAAATGCATTTTGCGGAATCGAGTCGAAGAATTTAATGATAGGCTTTGGTAAGGGATATAGCATGCCACAAGCTGCAGTGCGTGATGTGGTCACTGGGTGACGCTGTCGTCGTGTGAATGCTAGGCTGAATATGTCATAAGCAATACTAAGATAGAAGGCAGCTGTTTGTATATTGTGGGTTGTGAATTTAATTAAATTTGTATTATATTGTATGTGACATTTGTGTGCATATTTAAGTTTTTTGTCCAACTGGAAAGCCGGTTTGATGCAATACTGATATTGTTGCTTGTAATCTAGCTATTGACAGTATCTGTAGTTAACCCAGGGTTAGCATTAGATATGGTCATCCTATGGTCAAATAACGTGGCAGAGACCTAACACAGACGATGTATTATTAGACAAATAGTACACTGTAACAACTATCGCTAATGGTTTCTGGCTGTGCCATGTAAATCTTTTTAGTCTGCTAATTATTCCGGGCATATATCGGTAGAATCATTATCGTCTTATCGAATACATGTGTGTGGTTCTATGCCTCGGGTGATGAGGAGAGATAGCATAATGTGATACCAGTAGTCACCATGTGTGCGACACAGCGCCTTACATGTGATGCTCTACACTGAAGTCTGACCCTTGATGCCCAACACTTGTGCCATGTAGTTTGTCCGCTCTTGTTCATATATTGTGCCTCTTCTTTTTTCCATCTTGCTGCAGGATATGTTCAACTTGCCCATCTCTGTGATTGAGTCTTACTTCGGGGTCAGTAGTTCGTCAACCGACCAACTTTTGTATGTAATTCTGCATGGCTTGTCTGTGGGTGTGACGTAGTGCATCTCTGCAAACTTGGCGTTACAGTCCCCCCTCACCCTGCCACCCAAACCACTTGGCCCAGAATGCCCCCTCCCTAACCCTAGTTTGGATCCACGAAACTGTAGTGTTTGAACCTAGTGTCAACCAACGGGAAAAGGCGATGTAAGAATTGGATGCCAAATGTTTAGCCTTATAGTATTTCTCTCCTCTACGTTACTCTTTAACGTTATGTTAGTAATGTTAAGACCCACTGGATGCCAGGTCCAGAATATGGACTATATATTTAAAGGCCAATGGTTTCCTGTTTCTTTGAAACACAACCCCACTTGTAATAAGTAAGTAAGTAAAGCTTATCCACTAAGAATTTTCCCTGAATTGTCGCACTGGATTTGTAATTATGTTATGAAGTACCGTGACGCCGTGTCTCTACGTACGGTCTGTTATACTGTGTTAGATGGTGTGCGGGACGCCAAGTAAACATCCTCCAGTTTTGGGCGTTGGTTTTTGGTTGGCTTTGTGTGGAGCATGCTAGATATATAATTGTAAATTGAATCCTATGTAAATAAGCCAGCGCGTACCCGAGTTACAGAATGAATATGCGGGCGGATGCACATTTTAATCCGCTAGCTAAGATCGGATATATGTATCGTCATGGATTCCTCGTGATCCATGATTTCAAGGACGTTGTACTGGTCTCGGCCGCCTGGTATTAACGCGCGAGTTCCGATAGCTTGACTTCTGAACGGTCCTCTCTTGCCGCAGGGGTTGAGCGGGTTAAGCAGGCCATGTGAGATGGGGGAGAACGTGGATATTTCTGGTGCTTACATACAAATATTTTATTATATTTTCTCTTTTTTGCTTGCGTTGGATTGAACGAATGTTTCTAGTCAGGGTATTGTAGTTACTTGTATATAACATACAGCATATGTGGATGATTTGTATCCCAATCAGCCCATTCTCTCGATCCTTCTGCTCACCGATCGCACTCCCGAGCGAGCGCTAAAATGCTACATCCTAGGTACAGGTACTGCGACAAAAATGGGAGACATTTACGGCAAGTTAGTCCTGAAGGCCACATAAAATCCAGTGCGGCCTTCACGGTATCTCCGGGGCGGTGTAACCATACTGGTCCCTGAGTAGTGCTCGCCATACCTTCTTGAAAGCTTCGGGGCGATGACGTTAAACCTTCGACACGGCCTTTGTTATATCTCCCGGAGCGGTGTTTGCCAACCTGCGGCACGACTTCTGCTATAGCATCGGCGCGGTGCTTGCTGAACGAAACGAAATGTACAGTTCAAAATTCGGTATCCCGACGGCATATTGCCGTAATGTGTCGATGTTCGGCTCGTGCGGAACGGGGGGTGCAAGGGCATGCTTAGTGGAACAATTAGTCGTTCTTAGTCTACTTTAATTGTTACGGCAACATATCTTCTTATTGCAGCTCTTCATACTGACGCATTCTGGATTTGCCCTTGTGCGGTTAACCTTTGGTTTTGTTTTTGACTCTTGTTATTTTACGTTTTGTTGGCATTAGGGTGTGATTTCACTGAGCGTGGCATCACACGAATAAAGAAGTAATATATTTATTATTATTATTTTAATAATATTTAAGTCAGCCTGTGGAAGAGGTAATGTATGCGAGTTAACAGGCTCAGTCAAGTAGGAAAAACCTTTTCGAATGAGTTACATGTAAGCACGATGTGGTTTCCCTGTATTATTGGGGTTTTCGTCAAGGAATTTGTCACGGACGTTGGCTGAGGCGTCCGTGCCTCTCAGCCAGGCTGGTCCAGGTCCTGCATCTCGTTAGTGTTCCCCATCACGATGCAACCGGATTTTTTTTTAATGTTTCCACCAAAATAGTGTAAAGTAAATATTGGAAATATGCTGGCCAAATTGTGCATCTTGTAATGGTAGCTATTTAAACATAATTATCGTATCTATCTTCATTCCAAAAATGACGGCATCGTCTGGATTTAATGACAAGAAGCTGACAAAAGACACTTTTCTGTATGGAAAGATATTAATACTAATTATAATATAATACGAATTGCGCATTAATGTCCTTCACTTCACGGGCACAACTTTTCGTTTCTGTCATTGAAACTCCATCTGATGAATTATCCAAGAGCCTGATAGGCTGTACGAACAGCGTATTTGTGACGTTGTGCGTTCATCTTGTTACCATGGAAACCGCGACCGCTTTGCTGCAGAGCTCCATGGAGGAAGTGATTGCGGCGACCGCGTACCTGGACCTCTTCCTGCGGCGAGTCACGGAACCAGCCTTGATGCAGACCTTCCTCCGCTTCATCCTCACCGAGAAACACGAGGGCGTCAACATCATCGACTCCCTGGTGATGCGTATCAACAGTAACTCCAGGGTATGTACATCAACAGTAACTCCAGGGTATGTACATCAACATTAACTCCATGGTATGTACATCAACAGTAACTCCAGGGTATGTACATCAACAGTAACTCCAGGGTATGTACTATATTTCTTGCATGTTTTCGGACACTTCAAAATAATACTTTTTCTGGCTGTTCGAATATTTATAGTAAAACAAAATTGACTCTCAAATCTACTGTCCGAAAACATACATACATAAAAAAAATCGGTTAATAATTACTACATTGCGGGTCGACTGATAGTCAAATTTGATGTCATAAATTGCAATCACTGTGCGAAATATAACGGTAAGGTCTGACAGGTAAAATACAGTTACAAGAACAAAGGGGATTCCCATCTGAGAGGTGCCATATATAGCTGCGCAGTAGTCTGTGCATCAACAGTAACTCCAGACTTGACCGATCTCGTGTTTATCCCGTTCTTTGTGACCTAGTGACCTAGTTAAATAGCCGCCGGATCTTCTTTCAGCTCTGCATGGTGACTCTGTCCTTATTTAGGACTCTTGTAGACCTGAACTGCGAAGATGTCATGTATCAACTCCTATTCAAGTAAGTTTTTTTACCGGGGTGACCAAAGAATTCGGCAACGAATTCGATAATGGTATGCACATAGTTCTGAACACAAAATAGATGAAAAATACTTCTTTAGTGCAGGATTAATATTGATATGTGTTTATACAGAAAGCATTAAGTTGATAATTGTACTGGTTTGGCCTAGTTGGCTTGGAATATATATATACTACACGTATCTCTCTGGATATGCAATATAAAGTACGGAAGCTTGTGTCTTTACACTCATTGACCCTCTGTCTACTGCATTTTTCAGTTAACGGATCTATGTGTTATTACTGTCTTTCTCATACCTGTAAAACATCGAGGAAATACAAAATAGAGTTTACTGCGTCCGCTACGACATCACGTAATTGCCATGCCAACCGTTGTTAGGTACCTGTCGCCATGCACACACGTGATGGTGAGTCAGCGTCGCGCGGTCCGTGACGTGGACCTGTACAGTAAGACTGCCGAGAAACTGCTCTCGCTGCGTCCCGCTTGCTGTACCACTGACGCCGGGGACTGGCCGCAAGATGGAGCCACTGTTGGCAGTCAGGGCGCAGCGGACAACATCAGCATCGCAAGCTCCAGGTAGGTTTCTATTTATACTATCCGGTATATCTGCTTTTTGCCAATCTATCTGGGAGCTACTAATTACGGAATTGTACTACATTTGTAGCGAGAGTTTGACACACTAAACTGATCCTACTAAAGCGCACTTGCAGTTCATCTTCACTTACAGGATACGTCAAAATCATAGGTCCCGTTGCTCATTATTTATTATCATTATCTGCTACCTTTTTGTTCTGGAAAATGAAGTTCTACAAGCTGGTAATAATACTCATGATATATATAAGCTCAGGCCAGAGTGGAGGGAAGATGTGTCAAATAAATATCCATGAACATTTTCAAGTCTAGTTTGATACTGTCACAAATATTAATGTATGGATTCATCTTCGACATTCACATATTATGTTATAACTTTTTCGAGAGCAAAGCATCTCAGTGTCAGCGCAACTCCTTGGTTTATCCTTGTATATATATAGATATGTCACTATTTTCTTCATTTCCTCGTCCTTGCCAACTTCCAACATAACGTAGACACTATGATAAGGATTACTAATGTGCGGCGCAACCCGTTTCAGTTGTTATGTTCACAGTTTCGATCAGAGTACATTGTGAAAACCACCCACTTCAACTGTCATTTTAATTTTCACCTTTCTTCTTAATATCTTATAATTTTAAGGATATAATCATTATGTTACCGTTATTATTTTTCTTGTATTCCGGTCACAGTCTGGTTTTGTCATCCGTCTGACGTTTCAGCTTGCCTACTTTTACTGACGAATTACTCATAAGAAAAATCCTCGTGGAAAATAACCACGATTCGAGATGCAGGTAGATCGGTGTAGACATGATCTGCGGCAATTTAAAACTGTTTGCGGTGGTTACGTGACATTTTATTTGTTTCTTGCTATATAGGGTTCGTCCTTGCTCCATAATCCCTCCTAGATACATTTTGTACAAGACTGCTTCGCACGATATGCTATCACGCAAATCCTCTGTACGAATCACTGCCATTTTCTGATATTCCCCCTCTAAAATATCCCATGTGGAGAAATGTTAGCCAAAACGATCGGTGTCTTATGTGTTATATACCGTTGGTGTTGAATTTGAATGAACACCCTGTCTTTCCATGCAAACCAGATCCCCGCCACACGATCCTTGGCTCTCTCAGTTATCGCGGTGAAAGTAGTTCCGGTAGCTGTTACAGTCTATGAATATGGGGCCCGCTTTGAAGTTGATTTTGAACTTTACATGCGCCTTAGCATTGTTAAAACCAGTAGAATGCTTAGAGACCCGTGGAAAACTACTTGATGCCAAATACCGTGCCTCATCTACAAAAATATGTACATGTAGATGCGTCTGATCCATTATCCCTGTAGGTCTATGTATCTCAAACCTCTCCGTCAAAACGTAAATGTTGCTCTGTAAGTATCTGTCAGTTTAGCGCTTAACTAGACCCCTAAGCAATCAGTCCACCCGCGTTAATGATTCCCGTGATCGCCTAGTTCTGTGATGATGAAGTGAAATTAATGTCATCTTCCTAGCGTAACTGAATGTCTCCAGGGTATTTGGCCTATTTTACTGCAGTTTATATCGCATTTGAACTTCCTAGATTGAACTACTTCTACTTCTGACTTATTCTTTGACACCTACGTGATCCTTTCTAAGAACGCTGGTCGGGTGACAGGATATTCATGTAGCCAACCGCCATGCCAAATAATTACACTGGATGAGCCTAAAAATTGAAAGGTATAATATAATTGCAGACTCAATTGGCGTGTAAAAAGCTTAGAAATGCCCCATAAATGCTAGCTATGGTGGGCTGTTAGATCGTTATTTTAACGCAAGATCTACTTCATCTAAAGATTGCCTATTTTTCCTTTCATTTGGTTCTCACTAAACTGGGTGCTGGGGCTAGCTTTGACGTACAGCAACACATCAGATTGGGGTTTCATTTTCGGATTATATATCTATGCATTGCTATGATAGTCAACAAGGACAGGATTTAGTTTCATCCTAACGTGTCTCATCCTGACCTTTATCCTGTTAGCATTGTACGTCAAGCCTCACATCACAGATAAACGATAAACGCTGGGAACCGTCGTCACTGCCCTACAGTGACTTCTCT
Organism: Arenicola marina; assembly: GCA_964019135.1. Taxonomy (NCBI): domain Eukaryota; kingdom Metazoa; phylum Annelida; class Polychaeta; family Arenicolidae; genus Arenicola; species Arenicola marina. Next base: position 8,185,127 of record OZ025260.1, on the reverse strand, counting down.
CATCAATCTCAGCCTGAACTTGTCTGCTGTTCCCGGCAACCAGTGTATCTATAAATATATTTATGTGTCATAAGACGCAATTTGTATCCCGCCTGGATGTTTCTCATGCACCAGTTGTTATTTTACTAATTGTCTATAACACATCTAACCGCTTGTGATCTTACCCAAGCATGTTACCGGCTGGCACGCTTGCTATTTCTCACGATTTATCCCCAGCATGTATTACTTGCTCATGCTTAACCCTGTTTTGTTTTCTTTCTCATCGCTTGTCTTGTCGTGGAGGTGTGGTTTGGCTTGAGCGTGTGGCTTTGTTTCAGTTCTAGCGTGGCGGATAGCCTGTCTGAGGCTAGCGCCCCTGTAGTTATCCCGGCTCCGGTCGCACCCCCCAAGGCACGGCGCTTCTTGTTTGGTCGCCGGGCCAAGAGCACAGACCAGGAGGGTGGGGCCGCCACCCCCACCAACAACACCCCCACTAACACCCCAGACCACAGGTAAAGCGCATGCACGCCACGGGGCCGCTGGAAAGGCTTCACCGCCTGTCAACAGGTGGTCGGGCTTCCATTGTTTCAGCATAGCTCACGTTTTACTCACACCTGCCTTTCACTGCAGTGATCCATTTCGTCGGCTCTAATCTGAAAGTCGGACCCGTGAAACTGAACAGCACGTTCCATTTAACCCCTGGGGCATTGATAATACATCATACACGAGTCTGAAACCTCCCAATGCTGACGTGAATCAAAACACATGTTACATACGTCATTGAGTTGGGTATCGGGCATAGGTAATAAACAGCAATGAACCACATGGGTTAGTTGTCATGGCATCACTAATGGAAACCAAAGACCGTGAGCAATTTTCATCTGCTCGATCTGATGAAATTCTCTGGTAGCGCTCGCTGGTGGCACCCTCTGGTGGCGACCTCTTGTGACGCCCTCTGGTGGCGCCCTCTGGTGGCGCCCTCTGGTGGGGCGCTCTGGTAGCGCTATCTGATCGAATATGACCTGCAGTGCATGTGATGATGTGTCGCTGTAGCCAATACAGAAACCCCAAACATAACAATGACAAAGTACAAGCTTTTCTGGGATACTTTCATGACAGAGACGATCCTGCTATTGGGTCAGTTGAATGAATAAATAATTTCACCACACCGCGCGTAGACGTATAGCTGCAAATCTTACAGCGGTGGAAACTATAGCACGAATAATACATTATCCGACGACAGCGTTTTTGTGGCTTGCGCTTTCTGCAAAGGCTTGTGAAACTAAGGCGAACAATGATTACCAATAACGTGTTGAATTGAAGCACAGCTTTTGCCTGTTTTAGATGTTGTTTGAATCTCGAAAAGGTTTTCAGTGACAGTAACAGTCACGCCCTGTGTTATCTCGTCGTTATCCTATCACGTCGGGGTATCGTTGGCGGGAGTCTGTTCTGTCGCCATGGAGCTTCACGTGCCACCCAACGGATGAGAACAACCTGGAATTCCAGTGCTAACTAGGATATTATACACGGGTTTTGGTTCTTCTGTCTCACAATGCATAATATGCTGCCACTGTCACCTTATGGCTACTTGGATACATGGGTCTAGGCTACATTACCGGTCTATGTACAGTCTCTGTCTCCTCATGCCGGTCACACGGAGGTTCTATCGATGGATTATGTAGACAGCGATATCATAAAGACAAGATTTCATTTCAAGATTTTACGTGCCAACCAGAAGGAAGTCATTTAGGAAAATGTAGATACTCAAAAAAGGGCCCGGGTGCTTTCAACTTTCCTGGTGCCGTTGTTAGCTGGGTCATGGTAGCTCTATTGACCACTGAACTCTTTGCAAGCATGGCGAGCACTCAGCAAGTCACTGTCGGAGCGTGCTGTCAATGCTATGTTCACTATAGTCCTCACTTTACTCACTGACCGGTTCTGCTTTCAGAAGTTCACCTCCGGACAGCGGCGGCGTGGTTCCGAATCAGTCGCCAGGCGGCAGCACCGTCAAGCCCGCGGCGACCGACACTCAGGAAATGTGTTACCTAGAATACTTGCACGCCGCCCAGTTGGAGATTGATCGGTGCGTGCGGGCCACGCAGTGCTGGTCGCTGCCCTACGATGGCGAACACCCCTCGACAGACCACATCCGGGTCTTCAGCATCATGGACGTAGGGTCGGGCCACGACGAGGTCAGCGCCGTGGAGTCACAAGAGGCGCCATCTAGCGACCGCGATTTGGTGTCTAGTGTGCTCCCCGCAAAAGATCACTCTGTTGCCTTGGACACTTCCAGTTGCAACGGGGACGCGGGGACGGGATCCCGTCCCGGTCTCGCGACAGCTGCGTGTCCGACGCTCCGGCAGTCCACCCCTGTGCGGGAGCAAGGTCTTCCGGAAATGACGTCACCGCCCGGCAGCGGTGATGTCACGGGGGGCTCTCCGGGGAGTAAGGACGTGAAGCAGGGCAGCTGCGCGGACTCCGTGACGTCAGAAGCCGACAGCGCCATATCCGGCGGAAGTTCGGTGACGGACAACCAGCAGAGCTCGACGGGCCTCTCCCCGTCGCGACCCGACTCGCCCATGAGTGATACCTTCGACAACACGGAATTCAACAGCTTCTTGTTGTCCTTGAAGCGAATGAAAACGCCCGTAGAATTCTCCGACGGCCTTGACCCCGAAGACAGCTTTTCGGAAATTGACTCTCTGGTCAGCGAGCTGAAGAGTTTAGACATGTACAAGCGGCAGTCCACGTCGTCTACGTCATCGCTTTGTGTGGTGACGAAGCACGCAGGAGACGCCGTACCCCCCGGCCTGGCCTCACCAGTGGAGGCACCGTCCGATCAGGTCCCCGCCCCCGCCCAGACCCTGACCTCCCACCCTCCTAGTACACTACCCACCTTCGTGGACCCCACCCCACCCCCCGGGGTGGTGCGCCCGGAGCCCCGGACAGGTCGCCCAGGCTTCCCACTGCCCCACCCCGACGCCGACACTCGCCCCCACCCCGACCTCCACCCTCACCCTCACGCCGACCCCCACCCAACCAACGACGTTCGACACAAACACAGCGGAGGGGAGGACATCGAGCGCCTACTAGCGGCCAAACCAGAGACCAACAACAAGAGTAGTAGCTCACCAGAGGGCGTTGCTGCGGCCAGGCTGTCCAGTAGTTCTACGACTCCTGATATTGGTACGGTCATGGTATATATTGGATAAATATCCAATATATATATTGAATATATATATATATATATATTTATATATTATATTATATATATATACATGTTTATATATTATATTATACATAGATACATACATAGAATGAACCCATAGTTGCTCTAATACATTAATCAATACTTCAACCTCCGACAGCGAACGGTTTAGCTATTCATCCATCCGTTAAAAAAACATATTTAGTAACAATATCTACATTATTATATTACAACATTGTCTTCCATACCTTCGCCCTTTTGCTTATTCCGTATATTTGTTTGGCCTGGAGGTAATAGTGACATGGCTTGCATATATATTATTACACTAGATTCGGAGAACTGTGTAGAAATGACATCGTTATTAACCCGGCATATATATATATATATATAAACTTGTTGTACATTTACTTGGCAAACTGTGAGCATGGCACTGACTGAGGCCTGGTAACGTTGTGGACAGGTCCCTTTCTGACGACGCTACTGAACCGCCTGGAGTGCATGATGCAGAACACGTTGTACGTGAACCTGTTGCTGACTGGCTTGGTGACCCGCCTGGCCTGCTACCCCCAGCCACTGCTCCGGTCCTTCCTCCTCAACCACACCCTCGTCTTCCAGCCCACCGTCAAGTCTCTCATCCAGGTAGGTCAAGGTTAACACTCAAGGTCAGACGTCAAGGTGAGCCTTCACGGTCAGACTTCATGGTCGGCCTTGAAGGTCAGCCTTCAATGTCAGACATCAAAGTCAGACGTCAAAGTCAGCCTTAAATTTAAGGTCAGCCTTCAAGGTTACCCTTTAATGTCAGACGTGAAGGTCAAACTTCAAGGTCAGACTTCAAGGTCGGCCTTCAAGGTTATTATTGAAAACGTTATTAGAATTCCGGCTACCTTTAGTCATATAACTAATCACGCACCCCCAACCCCCCTTTCACTAGCGACTCCGGTTGTAACCTTACCTTACCACCACCCAATCGCCGCCGCCTCCCCCATATGTCTTATTCCCACGCCATGGCCTGGTTTACTCCATGCGTGCACAAGGTGGCCTAAACCCTGCCCCCCATGTTCCGGTTGCAGGTGCTGGGTTCGGTCAAACACAAGGTGGACTGCTACTCGTACACCGTCAAGGACTTCGACTCCATGATGCACAGGGCCAAGCTGTTCCTCTCCTGGCGGGATGAGGTCTACCTCAGCTCAGTGGGCGACAAGGGCGCCGCCAGGCGGGAGAGCGCCGCATCTATGCCTGGGTCCCTGCTACAGCAGCGAGACGCCCAGAAAGGTAACGATGCCGCCTATTGTGGCTGTGTTGTGACGCTGGTTGACGACTGTGTGTGAGGCATTACACTTCGATTTCTAATCTAATGAGGTGGCGGGTGGGGAGCGCGGGTGGGGGGGGGGGGTCCCTGGCCTAGTGACTAAGTTGTAGAACACTCAAATTAATGTCTCTTCCAATCATGGAAATCTATATGGTAAATTGTTATGTTCCATTCAAAACAAAAATAAATTTGTTGCAGCCGAGAAGCGTCGCGGCAGTTCCATCAGCGACATCCTCTTCCGCCGGAACAACACCCGGCCCACCCCGCGTCTCCAGTTGCTAGGCGACAAGCGCGGCTTCCGGTACGTGAACAAGCAGCAGCAGATCGGAGCGCCCCCTGGCGAAGGCACGGTGGGCGGGCTGGAGGCGCTGAAGACGAAGAACGCCGTGTACTGCGCCCTCGTGCTAGAGGAGTTCCTCAAGGAGCTGGCGGCCATCTCGCAGGAACACGCCGTCCTGGGGCAGGGCGGCGCGGGGGGGCCGGGCCCGGGGGGCGTACCCCGGGGGGCAGGGGTGGTCAGTATCAGCGCCTTGGTTTCATAGCACAGGGCGGTGTGGTGGGGGGTGACCGCGAGGGGTAGGGTGGCGGCTGGGTCTATATTAATATTAATAATACGATAATATCTGTATTAATAATACAATAATACTTGTATTAATAATACAATAATGTGTGTATTAATTATATATATATATAATAATATATATATAAGAACTTACAAGGATTGTATTATTTTCGTTTTTATTGTTATGATTATTTTTAGTTCAGTATATTTTATTGTGTAAATATAATGGGAAAATATCTCTCGCTTGTGCACATTAATAATTATTTTGTTCGCAATATCATTTAGCATCTGATGCACATTTTCGTAACATTATTGGCGATCAGGTCATCTGTTGATATGTCGTTATTCTTCGTTGTAACGGCTGTGGCGGGGTTAGAGCTCATCCTCCAGGTGTCCTATATGATATTATAATCAGCCACTACTCACCCACACACGTCCGCTTGCAGCTCATTAAAACATATTCTGGGCGGCGGGTGTAACCATGGGATACAGGGTAGCTTCATTATGACGTGCCTACGTCGCCATGGATACCACTATTGTCGCGGTCTTGTTTGTCGTGACGTCACCGATCAATGGTTGCTTTCGTCGTATCGAAAATAATGTCAAGTAATCCAGTCTTACGGCTGATGAATTATATATTATTATAAGCAGTGAAATAGACGGTAAGAGAACATGCTGGCTTTAGCGTATTATTATTATTATTAGTAGTGGTAGTAGTAGTAGTAGTAGTCTTAGTGCTGGCTTCAGTCATACCGATTAGACCCATGTATTAGGCAGCTCTTTGGTATCATTCACCAGGATGCTTTGTAGCGTGGCCATTGCGTCTAGTCCCCAGCTCTGTCATGTTGTTGTATGTGATATCAGGGCTCAAGTCTCAGTCATAGTCAAGAGTAGAGTAGACATTGCCAAACAGCGTTAATCTGACAACAGCTGCTTGACTATCGCAAAGTGCCCCCCGCCCCCGCCCTGACCTGTGGGACCGAGAGACACCTGGCGGTGGTTAGGTCTGCTGGGTGGGAATGTTTTTCTCCCTCTCAGATAGTTACTATGTTCAATTTGTTGGTAAATAATGGAAACGTACAAAGTTTACCAATTCCGATGTCTTTTTATGCAGAATAATATTGTATACCATCAGAAAGAACAACTGTATATGATTTTTACATTGCGTGGACTCATCAGTGAGTCCCTCTAGAAATATACATACGTAGAAAGAAACCCGCCCGACCGAATTTACACACACCCCAGCTCTGATCGTCATGTATACGGCTAAGGGTTGGTGCTCTGTCAGTATTTTTGCGTTCGTCTGCAATGGGATTGAGACCGCAAACCAGCGAATTTACCTGTGTGGCTTGTCAATGTGGTATTTGTAACGAGTGCTTTCAATAGCGTTTACGTTGCTGTTTGGGACAAACGCGTCCCTCAGCTGTACCTGATAGAGATTTGTCGATATTTATTGCTTATCTTTGTGAGATTAACAGTGGTGTTGATGCCCGGATGTGGCTGGCATGGTCAGTAGTGATGTACATTGTGGTCGCGCCTCAACGGGTCCCTCGGGATGTCCTGCTAGAACTGTACTTCCGTTTAATTCTTTTTGTTGAAATAAATCCACTATTATCGCAGATATATATTATTTAAGATCAATAAGATATTCCTTTATTAAGGAATTTCGCAACGATATTCTCGTAGTGTTCAAATTTAAGATTGCTTCGCTCATAAATCGTGTTTTGCCTGTTATATACCTCGAAATCTCTGCAATCATCGCACGCCCGTGCCAAATGCGGGATGTTTACTGTAACTGGTACTGAAATATCCGGATCTTGCCAATCGCACACTTCGCCGCTAGGTGGCTCACGCTACTCGCACGCTGCACGCGTCCCCCGCGTCCTGTACATAGACCTACATTAGATGTACAAGAACACGTGTCGAGTATAGCGTGTAACACCTTGTTCATCAAAGCATTTGTGTAACCAACCATTGTAGACGTCACTCATCGGACATCAAAACTACTTCTGCCTTACCACAAGTACAGTTAAGTAGCAACACGAATTCATGTTGGCTTTGACTGTTTACTATTGTGGAATATGTTTAAACCCAATAATTAGCAGGGATGAGGCTGGTAGAGTCTATACGAGGACGCCACTTGCTAGTGAACGGATGTGCTTCCCGCCCGCCACGTACGCAAATCGTGTTGTAAATACATGGAGCGATTGGATCTATATATGGATAATGCTTACTCACGGGTGAAACACAAGTTGATAATTATGTTCTTCGTTCGTGCGAGCACTTCACTGATTGATACCTTTGATTTTTAGATAGGTACTTTGATTGAAGAAGTGATGGAGATGTTACGACTTTTAAGGCGCTGGGTATATCATGGTTTATCGTGATATTATTAGTATTTAAGTAATCTTTTGTACATAACTGTTGGGTTGTTATTGGTTGTAGCTTGGCGTGTGTTTGTGGCTTGTTTGTGGTCTGGTCGGCGACCTTTGACCTGTACTGTATCGCTACTGTGTGCTCTGTCCGAGATGTGGTCTCATCACGTGATGTGTCTCTGTCCGAGATGTGGTCTCATCACGTGATGTGTCTCTGTTCGAGATGTAGTCTCATCACGTGATGTGTCTCTGTCCGAGATGTGGTCGGTTTGCGAGATGTGGTCTGTCCACGTGATGTGGTCTGTCCGCGAGATGTGGTCTGCCCACGAGATATGGTCTCATCACGTGATGTGGTCTGCCCGCGAGATATAGTCTGTCCATGAGATGTGGGCTCATCACGTGATGTGGTCTGTCCATGAGATGTGGTCTGATCACGTCATGTGGTCTGTCGGAGATGTGGTCTCATCACGAACGATGGTCTGCCCACGAGTGTGGACCTTCCATTGAAAGTTTGAGGTTTGTCCGCAGTAGGATCTGTCGACAGTGGTCTGATCACGAAATTATTATCTGTACTTGAAGTGCCTTATATGAAATTAAACGTTCCCTTCGCCATTCATCTAAGGCCATAATAATGTTTGTAACGGTTGGAAGTCCCGTACCTTATCTGCCTTGCTCGCTTGCTGTACAGTCGGAGAATGGAAGGATCTGTATGACACAATTAAGTGGAATACAATTTGACCTCAATGATATGACTACCATGCATTTGTCTACTTTTAGTGTCGTTCACTTCACTTTGATTTTGAAGATTGTGTCCTTTTTTAACGTTAATGGGAAGATAACATTAAGTCCATTCAACTCTCCTATAGTTGGTGTAATGTACACTTATCATGAGTTCATGTTATTGGAGACAATGGAGGCCAGTTAATTACTACAGAGAACGTCTGCTTACGGCTGCACGTCACCGCTGTCGCTTTGGGTCCGGTGGGAGCCCGTGTAACCTCTCCTCACCCCTTCTATTAAACCGATCTCACACCCTACTCCCGCGTTAACGACCACGTGGCGCGGTGGGCGATAATACGGGCGTTCTACTGTGGATAACACGTGCTTATGATAAGCCTGCTATATTATACCTGTCATGTATGAATAACGTTTAACGAGTGATATTGCAAGATCTTGGCGACGGAATAAAGTTCATTCTAGCGCAATATTTGGTTGTACTTTATGGTTGTCTCTGACCCGACTGAGTGATGGGGCGTGCCACGACAGAATAATCCTGAAATCTATGGCATTCGGCGTAACTTTGTTGCAAAACTGGATTATAAATTGGATCAGCAGTTCATAAGGCGGTCATAAAGAGCACCTTTGCTGTCATAACGCGCTCAGGCTGGCACAACACCCACACCACCCATACATTGGGCCCTGTAACATTTACAAACCCACTATAGCTACACTGCAACAATGTTCTATAGATACATCTCACTAACCCACTGAAAACGCAAACCCTTCCAAATCTCACCCACACCCAACACCCACACATATCCAACCTCGCTCAACACGCACACCTATCCAATTTCACCCACGCCAATATCCCCCAACCCAACACCCACACTACGCCAATCTCACCCAATACCCACACCAAGCCAATCTCACCCAACATCCACACCAAGCCAATCTCACCCAACATCCACACCACGCCAATCTCACCCACAGCACGCCAATCCCCCCCAACACAACACCCACACCACGCCAATCTCACCCAACACCCACCACGCCAATCTCACCCAAGACCCACCACGCCAATCTCACCCAGTACCCACACCAAGCCAATCTCACCCAACATCCACACCACGCCAATCTCACCCACAGCACGCCACTCTCACTCAATCCAACACCCACAGCACGCCAATCTGACCCAATCCAACACCCACACCTATCCAATCTCACCCAACACCCACCACGCCAATCTGACCCAACACCCACCACGCCAATCTCACCCAACACCCACACCTATCCAATCTCACGCAACACCCACACCTATCCAATCTCACCCACACCACGCCAATCTCACCCACACCACGCCACTCTCACCCAGTACCCACACCAAGCCAATCTCACCCAACATCCACACCACGCCAATCTCACCCACAGCACGCCAATCTCACTCAATCCAACACCCACAACACGCCAATCTTACCCAACCCAACACCCACACCGCGCCAATCTCACCCAATCCAACACCCACACCTATCCAATCTCACCCAACACCCACCACGCCAATCTCACCCAAGACCCACCACGCCAATCTCACCCAACACCCACACCTATCCAATCTCACCCAACACCCACACCACGCCAATCTCACCCACACCACGCCAATCTCACCCACACCACGCCAATTTCACCCAGTACCCACACCAAGCCAATCTCACCCAACATCGACACCACGCCAATCTCACCCACAGCACGCCAATCTCACTCAATCTAACACCCACAGCACGCCAATCTCATCCAACCCAACACCCACACCACGCCAATCCCATCCAACCCAACACCCACACCTATCCAATCTCACCCAACACCCACACCTATCCAATCTCACCCAACACCCACACCACGCCAATCTCACGCAACACCCACACCTATCCAATCTCACCCACACCACGCCAATCTCACGCAACACCCACACCTATCCAATCTCACCCACACCACGCCAATCTCACCCACACCTCGCCAATCTCACCTAGTACCCACACCAAGCCAATCTCACCCAACATCCACACCACGCCAATCTCACCCACAGCACGCCAATCTCACTCAATCCAACACCCACAGCACGCCAATCTCACCCAACCCAACACCCACACCACGCCAATCTCACCCAATACAACACCCACACCTATGCAATCTCACCCAACACCCACCACGTCAATCTCACCCACGACCCACCACGCCAATCTCACCCAACACCCACATCTCTCCAATGTCACCCAACACCCACACCAAGCCAATCTCACCCAACACCCACCAGGGCAATCACACCCAACATCCACACCACGCTAATCTCACCCACACCACGCCAAGACAATCTCACCTAACACCGACCACGCCAGTCTCACCCATAACCCTGACACCGCCAATCCCACCCAACATCCACACCACGCCAATCTCACCCACACCACGCCAATCTCCCCCAACCCAACACCCACACCACGCCAATCTCACTCAATACCCACACCAAGCCAATCTAACCCAACACCCACACCACGCCAATCGCAACCAACACCCACACCTATCCAATCTCGCCCAACACCCACACCTATTCAATCTCACCCAACACCCACGCCTATCCAATCTCACCACACCACGCCAATCTCACCCAAAACCCACACCAAGCCAAGCTCACCCAACACCCACACCACGCCAATCACACCCAACACCCACACCACGCCAATCTCACTCAATACCCACACCTATCCAATCTCACCCAACACCCACACCTATCCAATCTCACCACACCACGCCAATCTCATCAAAAACCCACACCAAGCCAATCTCACTCAAAATCTACATCTATCCAATCTCGCCCAAAACCCACACCAAGCCAATCTCACCATACACCCACACCACGCCAATCACACCCAACACCCACACCACGCCAATCACACCCAAGACACTCACCGCCAATCTCGCCTAACAATCACACCATGGCAATCTCACCCAACACCCACACCCTCGCCAATCTCTCCCAATACCCACACCACGCCAATCTCTCCCAATACCCACACCACGCCAATCTCACCCAACACCCACACCACGCCAATCTCACCCACACCACACCAATCTCACCCAACACCCACACCCTCGCCAATCTCTCCCAATACCCACACCACGCCAATCTCACCCAACACCCACACACCGCCAATCTCGCCCAACAATCACACCATGCCAATCTCACCCAACACCCACACGGCAAATCTCACCCACACCACGTCAATCTCTCCCAACACCCGCACCACACCAATCTCTCCCAACACCCACACAAGGCCAATTTCACCTAACACCCACACCTATCCAACCTCACCCACACCACGCAAATATCTCCCAACCCAACCAGCACACCCATCCAACCTCACCCACACCACGCCAATCTCACTCAACCCAACACCCACACCTATCCAATCTCACCACACCACGCCAATCTCACCCAACCCAACATCCACACCTATCCAATCTCACCCACACCACGCCAATCTCACTCAACCCAACACCCACACCTCTCCAATCTCACCACACCACGCCAATCTCACCCAACCCAACACCCACACCTATCCAATCTCACCCACACCACGCCAATCTCACTCAACCCAACATCCACACCTATCCAATCTCGCCACACCACGCTAATCTCACCCAACCTAACACCCACACCACGCCAATCTCACCCACACCACGCCAATCTCACTCAACCCAACACCCACACCTATCCAATCTCACTACACCACGCCAATCTCACCGAAAACCCAACACCCACACCTATCCAATCTCACCCACACCACGCCAATCTCACCCAACCCAACACCCACACCACGCCAATCTCACTCAACCCAACACCCACACCTATCCAATCTCACCCACACCACGCCAATCTCACCCAACCCAACACCCACACCACGCCAATCTCACCCAACCCAACACCCACACCACGCCAATCTCACCTAACCCAACACCCACACCTATCCAATCTCACCCACACCACGCCAATCTCACCCAACACCCGCACCTATCCAATCTCACCCAAAACCCACACCGCGCTAATTGCACCCAGCACCCACACAGTGCCAATCTCACCCACACCGCGCCAATCTCACCCACACACTGCAAATCTCACCCACACCACGCCAATCTCACCCAACACCCACACACTGCCAATCTCACCCACACCGCGCCAATCTCATCTAACACCCACACACCCACCAACCACACCACACCAATCTCACCGTCAACCCCGTGCCCCATCACAGTCGAATCTACGCCAATGGGACAATACTACCCTCCATAACTTGCGCCCCCCCCCGCACACCCAAGCCCCACGACCCGCTGCCCTCCCTACCCACTCTCGCTCTATGTTCACCTTGAGACTGTCATCCGTGGCATCCCCACAGGTGTCGGCGGGGGGGTGGGGAGGGGGGATGCAATCTGATTAGCACAGCCGGCTTATCCGGGTCTCATTCCCTATTCATGGAACCCAGGGATAAGCTGATTAAGAGTTTATCGGCATTCTACCAATCGCAAGACGGAGCGCGCGGTAGCTTTGATGACACATTGAGGCTTTGATTGGTCTTAATCCCGTTAAATGCCCGCCCCTCGCCCGGCTGTCCCGTGGGCTGGATGTTACCACCACTGCACGACCATTGTCGGGGGTAAACCCTCGACAGACCGTCCAATTGCTTCCCATGCGCAACTGATATCGAATCGAAAGAGATAAAAACAAATATATGGGAGCCGGTATTTGCAAAGATATGCTTCAAATGCCTGGCAGGTTCTCTCTGAAACGGGTTTCTAAAGCAAAATTATGTTAAATTTATTCTTCAATCTACGGACAATCGACACTTTCGGCTTATCCTTGCGGTGTAAGATGGGGTTTTCAATACGTGAATGAGGGGTGTTGGGTAAGATTGGAGGGAATTAACACCCCAGCCTGTCTAATCTCACCCAACACCCACACCACGCCAATCTCACCCAACACCCACACCTCGCCCATCTCATCCAACACCCTGACACCGCCAATCTCACCCAACACCCACACACTGCCAATCTTACCCAACACCCACACCTCGCCAATCTCACCCAACACCCACACCGCGCCAATCTCACCCAACACTTACACCTCTCCAATCTCATCCAACACCCTGAAACCGCCAATCTCACCCAACACCCACACACTGCCAATCTTACCCAACACCCACACCTCGCCAATCACACCCAACACCCACACTTCGCCAATCACACCCAACACTCACACCTCTCCAATCTCACCCAACACCCACACCTCGCCAATCTCATCCAACACCCTGACACCGCCAATCTCACCCAACACCCACACACTGCCAATCTTACCCAACACCCACACCTCGCCAATCTCACCCAACACCCACACACTGCCAATCTTACCCAACACCCACACCTCGCCAATCTCACCCAACATCCACACCACGCCAATCACACCCAACACCCCGACACCGCCAATCTCACCCCCACCTCTCCAATCTCACCCAACACCCACACCTCGCCAATCTCATCCAACACCCTGACACCGCCAATCTCACCCAACACCCACACACTGCCAATCTTACCCAACACCCACACCTCGCCAATCTTACCCAACACCCACACCTCGCCAATCTCACCCAACATCCACACCACGCCAATCACACCCAACACCCCGACACCGCCAATCTCACCCCCACCTCTCCAATCTCACCCAACACCCACACCTCGCCAATCTCATCCAACACCCTGACACCGCCAATCTCACCCAACACCCACACACTGCCAATCTTACCCAACACCCACACCTCGCCAATCTTACCCAACACCCACACCTCGCCAATCACACCCAACACCCACACCACGCCAATCTCATCCAACACCCACACCTCGCCAATCACACCCAACACCCACACCTCGCCAATCTCGCCCAACATCCACACCTCTCCAATCTCATCCAACACCCTGACACCGCCAATCTCACCCAACACCCACACACTGCCAATCACACCCAACACCCACACCTTGCCAATCTCACCCAACACCCACACCGCGCCAATCACACCCAACATCCACACCACGCCAATCTCACCCAACATCCACACCACGCCAATCACACCCAACATCCACACCACGCCAATCTCACCCAACATCCACACCACGCCAATCTCACCCAACACCCACACCTCTCCAATCTCACCCAACATCCACACCACGCCAATCACACCCAACACCCCGACACCGCCAATCTCACCCCCACCTCTCCAATCTCACCCAACACCCACACCTTTACAATCACACCCAACACTCACACCAAGCCAATCTCACCCAACACCCACACCTTTACAATCACACCCAACACTCACACCACGCCAATCTCACCCAACACCCACACCTTTACAATCACACCCAACACCCACACCACGCCAATCTCACCCAACACCCTCACCATGCCAATCCCACCCAACACCCACACCTTTACAATCACACCCAACACCCACACCTCTACAAGCACACACAGCACCCGCACCACGCCAACCTCACACAACGCCCACACCTCGTCCACTCAACACCCACACCTTTCAAGATAGTGAATGTGTTGTGACAAGTCTGCACAAATTACGCTACTGGAAAGGTTAGTAATGTGTGTAATATTCGACAAGCTATGGTGCATTTTAAGCACCGTATATAGGCCAGAAAAAAATACCCACAGATCTCTCTGTGTGTAATTATTCCTGGTAGTACTTGAGTGCATTTAGTCGATGGCGCAAAACAGTGTCCTACTTACCCGACTGTTGGTTTATTTACACATTCATTGCGGCTCCCGTACCCACGAATACATGTGACATGGCGTCTTTTTTCTATCATGCTTCATTAATATGCAGAATCACATACTGTACTTTCGATGATTATTTACTACGGGATGAGATTTGTAAACTTGGCTTAAGCTAGCTTTACGGGCCCGCACAGGCGCTGACATAATAGGCACGGAAGGTCATTTTCCAATTAGCGCCGGATTTATAAGGCTGGTTCCCGGCCCGATGCAGACTAATTAAACCGCGAAAAAATATCGTCTGCGTGACTAAAGAACGTTTTCCCCCGCTATGGAGTAGCTCTCGAGTCCTTGTTGTCGTCTGCCGCAAATGGGTTGGCGCCACAATTTGTCTCTCTCCGCACACATCAGTTGGGTCTGCCGGGGTGACAACCGTACAAATAGGCCGATCGTGCCGTAATTAAGGCTCAGGCAAGTTTTATAGAGATGCTCCTTGGATAAATAAGGTGGATCCGTTAGAGGGCCAGCCTCGACCAGGGGCAAATTGGCAATTAAATAATTATCTCTTATAGAGTTTTTTTCCTTGATATTGCCTCATTTTTGCGAGTTTGTGTTCCACATTGACTTTGTTTTCTTTGTGGTTTAGTCCTAATTTAAGTTGGTTTAACTCAAAGCGTGGTTTCCTTTGCCTACAAAATTAGTCAGCACAAGCAGCTAGCCCACGACCAGGACCTCGCCACGACTGGGCGTTTAATACAAAGTGCAACAGGAAACAATGAAAATAAAACCGAGCGACTGTTTCTAAACTTCCGTTGTTAAACAAACACTACTGTTGGATCCAAGTCAAATGAACATAAAGGATGTGGCTACCTACCTACCTACTCCGGACACACCAAGGAAGTGTGTCAGTATCACTGTGTAATAAATAGCGAGACGTCCCGGACACACCAAGGGAGTGTGTCAGTGTCACTGTGTAATAAATAGCGAGACGTCCCAGACACACCAAGGGAGTGTGTCAGTGTCACCGTGTAATAAATAGCGAGACGTCCCGGACACACCAAGGGAGTGCGTCAGTGTCACCGTGTAATAAATAGCGAGACGTCCCAGACACACCAAGGGAGTGCGTCAGTGTCACCGTGTAATAAATAGCGAGACGTCCCAGACACACCAAGGGAGTGTGTCAGTGTCACTGTGTAATAAATAGCGAGACGTCCCGGACACACCAAGGAAGTGCGTCAGTGTCACCGTGTAATAAATAGCGAGACGTCCCGGACACACCAAGGGAGTGTGTCAGTGTCACTGTGTAATAAATAGCGAGACGTCCTGGACACACCAAGGGAGTGTGTCAGTGTCACTGTGTAATAAATAGCGAGACGTCCCAGACACACCAAGGAAGTGCGTCAGTGTCACTGTGTAATAAATAGCGAGACGTCCCGGACACACCAAGGGAGTGCGTCAGTGTCACCGTGTAATAAATAGCGAGACGTCCCAGACACACCAAGGAAGTGCGTCAGTGTCACCGTGTAATAAATAGCGAGACGTCCCAGACACACCAAGGGAGTGTGTCAGTGTCACTGTGTAATAAATAGCGAGACGTCCCGGACACACCAAGGAAGTGCGTCAGTGTCACCGTGTAATAAATAGCGAGACGTCCCGGACACACCAAGGGAGTGTGTCAGTGTCACTGTGTAATAAATAGCGAGACGTCCTGGACACACCAAGGGAGTGTGTCAGTGTCACTGTGTAATAAATAGCGAGACGTCCCAGACACACCAAGGAAGTGCGTCAGTGTCACTGTGTAATAAATAGCGAGACGTCCCGGACACACCAAGGGAGTGTGTCAGTGTCACTGTGTAATAAATAGCGAGACGTCCTGGACACACCAAGGGAGTGTGTCAGTGTCACTGTGTAATAAATAGCGAGACGTCCTGGACACACCAAGGGAGTGCGTCAGTGTCACCGTGTAATAAATAGCGAGACGTCCCAGACACACCAAGGAAGTGTGTCAGTGTCACTGTGTAATAAATAGCGAGACGTCCCGGACACACCAAGGAAGTGCGTCAGTGTCACCGTGTAATAAATAGCGAGACGTCCCAGACACACCAAGGGAGTGCGTCAGTGTCACCGTGTAATAAATAGCGAGACGTCCTGGACACACCAAGGGAGTGCGTCAGTGTCACCGTGTAATAAATAGCGAGACGTCCCAGACACACCAAGGAAGTGCGTCAGTGTCACCGTGTAATAAATAGCGAGACGTCCCGGACACACCAAGGAAGTGCGTCAGTGTCACCGTGTAATAAATAGCGAGACGTCCCAGACACACCAAGGAAGTGCGTCAGTGTCACCGTGTAATAAATAGCGAGACGTCCCAGACACACCAAGGGAGTGTGTCAGTGTCACCGTGTAATAAATAGCGAGACGTCCCAGACACACCAAGGGAGTGCGTCAGTGTCGCCGTGTAATAAATAGCGAGACGTCCTGGACACACCAAGGAAGTGCGTCAGTGTCACCGTGTAATAAATAGCGAGACGTCCCAGACACACCAAGGGAGTGCGTCAGTGTCACCGTGTAATAAAGAGCGAGACGTCCCAGACACACCAAGGAAGTGCGTCAGTGTCACCGTGTAATAAATAGCGAGACGTCCCAGACACACCAAGGAAGTGCGTCAGTGTCACCGTGTAATAAATAGCGAGACGTCCCAGACACACCAAGGAAGTGCGTCAGTGTCACTGTGTAATAAATAGCGAGACGTCCCAGACACACCAAGGAAGTGCGTCAGTGTCACCGTGTAATAAATAGCGAGACGTCCCAGACACACCAAGGAAGTGTGTCAGTGTCACCGTGTAATAAATAGCGAGACGTCCCAGACACACCAAGGAAGTGCGTCAGTGTCACTGTGTAATAAATAGCGAGACGTCCCAGACACACCAAGGGAGTGTGTCAGTGTCACCGTGTAATAAATAGCGAGACGTCCCAGACACACCAAGGGAGTGCGTCAGTGTCACCGTGTAATAAATAGCGAGACGTCCTGGACACACCAAGGAAGTGCGTCAGTGTCACCGTGTAATAAATAGCGAGACGTCCCAGACACACCAAGGGAGTGCGTCAGTGTCACCGTGTAATAAATAGCGAGACGTCCCAGACACACCAAGGAAGTGCGTCAGTGTCACCGTGTAATAAATAGCGAGACGTCCCAGACACACCAAGGGAGTGTGTCAGTGTCACTGTGTAATAAATAGCGAGACGTCCCAGACACACCAAGGAAGTGCGTCAGTGTCACTGTGTAATAAATAGCGAGACGTCCCGGACACACCAAGGAAGTGCGTCAGTGTCACTGTGTAATAAATAGCGAGACGTCCCAGACACACCAAGGAAGTGCGTCAGTGTCACCGTGTAATAAATAGCGAGACGTCCCAGACACACCAAGGAAGTGCGTCAGTGTCACCGTGTAATAAATAGCGAGACGTCCCAGACACACCAAGGAAGTGTGTCAGTGTCACCGTGTAATAAATAGCGAGACGTCCCAGACACACCAAGGAAGTGTGTCAGTGTCACCGTGTAATAAATAGCGAGACGTCCCAGACACACCAAGGAAGTGCGTCAGTGTCACCGTGTAATAAATAGCGAGACGTCCCAGACACACCAAGGAAGTGTGTCAGTGTCACCGTGTAATAAATAGCGAGACGTCCCAGACACACCAAGGAAGTGCGTCAGTGTCACTGTGTAATAAATAGCGAGACGTCCCGGACACACCAAGGAAGTGCGTCAGTGTCACCGTGTAATAAATAGCGAGACGTCCCAGACACACCAAGGGAGTGCGTCAGTGTCACCGTGTAATAAATAGCGAGACGTCCCAGACACACCAAGGAAGTGCGTCAGTGTCACCGTGTAATAAATAGCGAGACGTCCCAGACACACCAAGGGAGTGCGTCAGTGTCACCGTGTAATAAATAGCGAGACGTCCCGGACACACCAAGGAAGTGCGTCAGTGTCACCGTGTAATAAATAGCGAGACGTCCCAGACACACCAAGGGAGTGCGTCAGTGTCACCGTGTAATAAATAGCGAGACGTCCCAGACACACCAAGGAAGTGCGTCAGTGTCACCGTGTAATAAATAGCGAGACGTCCCAGACACACCAAGGAAGTGCGTCAGTGTCACCGTGTAATAAATAGCGAGACGTCCCAGACACACCAAGGAAGTGTGTCAGTGTCACCGTGTAATAAATAGCGAGACGTCCCAGACACACCAAGGGAGTACGTCAGTGTCACCGTGTAATAAATAGCGAGACGTCCCAGACACACCAAGGAAGTGCGTCAGTGTCACCGTGTAATAAATAGCGAGACGTCCCAGACACACCAAGGAAGTGCGTCAGTGTCACCGTGTAATAAATAGCGAGACGTCCCAGACACACCAAGGAAGTGTGTCAGTGTCACCGTGTAATAAATAGCGAGACGTCCCAGACACACCAAGGAAGTGCGTCAGTGTCACTGTGTAATAAATAGCGAGACGTCCCGGACACACCAAGGAAGTGCGTCAGTGTCACCGTGTAATAAATAGCGAGACGTCCCAGACACACCAAGGGAGTGCGTCAGTGTCACCGTGTAATAAATAGCGAGACGTCCCAGACACACCAAGGAAGTGCGTCAGTGTCACCGTGTAATAAATAGCGAGACGTCCCAGACACACCAAGGGAGTGCGTCAGTGTCACCGTGTAATAAATAGCGAGACGTCCCGGACACACCAAGGAAGTGCGTCAGTGTCACCGTGTAATAAATAGCGAGACGTCCCAGACACACCAAGGGAGTGCGTCAGTGTCACCGTGTAATAAATAGCGAGACGTCCCAGACACACCAAGGAAGTGCGTCAGTGTCACCGTGTAATAAATAGCGAGACGTCCCAGACACACCAAGGAAGTGTGTCAGTGTCACCGTGTAATAAATAGCGAGACGTCCCGGACACACCAAGGAAGTGCGTCAGTGTCACCGTGTAATAAATAGCGAGACGTCCCAGACACACCAAGGAAGTGTGTCAGTGTCACCGTGTAATAAATAGCGAGACGTCCCGGACACACCAAGGGAGTGTGTCAGTGTCACCGTGTAATAAATAGCGAGACGTCCCAGACACACCAAGGAAGTGCGTCAGTGTCACCGTGTAATAAATAGCGAGACGTCCCAGACACACCAAGGAAGTGCGTCAGTGTCACCGTGTAATAAATAGCGAGACGTCCCAGACACACCAAGGAAGTGTGTCAGTGTCACCGTGTAATAAATAGCGAGACGTCCCAGACACACCAAGGAAGTGCGTCAGTGTCACTGTGTAATAAATAGCGAGACGTCCTGGACACACCAAGGAAGTGTGTCAGTGTCACCGTGTAATAAATAGCGAGACGTCCCGGACACACCAAGGAAGTGCGTCAGTGTCACCGTGTAATAAATAGCGAGACGTCCCAGACACACCAAGGGAGTGCGTCAGTGTCACCGTGTAATAAATAGCGAGACGTCCCGGACACACCAAGGAAGTGCGTCAGTGTCACCGTGTAATAAATAGCGAGACGTCCCAGACACACCAAGGGAGTGCGTCAGTGTCACCGTGTAATAAATAGCGAGACGTCCCAGACACACCAAGGAAGTGCGTCAGTGTCACCGTGTAATAAATAGCGAGACGTCCCAGACACACCAAGGAAGTGCGTCAGTGTCACCGTGTAATAAATAGCGAGACGTCCCAGACACACCAAGGAAGTGTGTCAGTGTCACCGTGTAATAAATAGCGAGACGTCCCAGACACACCAAGGAAGTGCGTCAGTGTCACTGTGTAATAAATAGCGAGACGTCCTGGACACACCAAGGAAGTGCGTCAGTGTCACCGTGTAATAAATAGCGAGACGTCCCAGACACACCAAGGGAGTGCGTCAGTGTCACCGTGTAATAAATAGCGAGACGTCCCAGACACACCAAGGAAGTGCGTCAGTGTCACCGTGTAATAAATAGCGAGACGTCCCGGACACACCAAGGAAGTGCGTCAGTGTCACCGTGTAATAAATAGCGAGACGTCCCAGACACACCAAGGGAGTGCGTCAGTGTCACCGTGTAATAAATAGCGAGACGTCCCAGACACACCAAGGAAGTGCGTCAGTGTCACCGTGTAATAAATAGCGAGACGTCCCAGACACACCAAGGGAGTGTGTCAGTGTCACTGTGTAATAAATAGCGAGACGTCCCAGACACACCAAGGAAGTGTGTCAGTGTCACTGTGTAATAAATAGCGAGACGTCCTGGACACACCAAGGAAGTGCGTCAGTGTCACCGTGTAATAAATAGCGAGACGTCCCAGACACACCAAGGAAGTGCGTCAGTGTCACTGTGTAATAAATAGCGAGACGTCCCAGACACACCAAGGGAGTGTGTCAGTGTCACCGTGTAATAAATAGCGAGACGTCCCGGACACACCAAGGAAGTGTGTCAGTGTCACCGTGTAATAAATAGCGAGACGTCCCGGACACACCAAGGAAGTGTGTCAGTGTCACCGTGTAATAAATAGCGAGACGTCCAAGACACACCAAGGAAGTGCGTCAGTGTCACCGTGTAATAAATAGCGAGACGTCCCGGACACACCAAGGGAGTGCGTCAGTGTCACCGTGTAATAAATAGCGAGACGTCCCAGACACACCAAGGAAGTGTGTCAGTGTCACCGTGTAATAAATAGCGAGACGTCCTGGACACACCAAGGAAGTGCGTCAGTGTGACCATGTAATAAATAGCGAGACGTCCCAGACACACCAAGGAAGTGCGTCAGTGTCACTGTGTAATAAATAGCGAGACGTCCCAGACACACCAAGGGAGTGTGTCAGTGTCAACGTGTAATAAATAGCGAGACGTCCCGGACACACCAAGGAAGTGTGTCAGTGTCACCGTGTAATAAATAGCGAGACGTCCCGGACACACCAAGGAAGTGTGTCAGTGTCACTGTGTAATAAATAGCGAAACGTCCCGGACACACCAAGGGAGTGCGTCAGTGTCACCGTGTAATAAATAGCGAGACGTCCCAGACACACCAAGGAAGTGCGTCAGTGTCACCGTGTAATAAATAGCGAGACGTCCCAGACACACCAAGGAAGTGCGTCAGTGTCACCGTGTAATAAATAGCGAGACGTCCCAGACACACCAAGGGAGTGCGTCAGTGTCACCGTGTAATAAATAGCGAGACGTCCCAGACACACCAAGGGAGTGTGTCAGTGTCACTGTGTAATAAATAGCGAGACGTCCCGGACACACCAAGGAAGTGTGTCAGTGTCACCGTGTAATAAATAGCGAGACGTCCTGGACACACCAAGGAAGTGCGTCAGTGTCACCGTGTAATAAATAGCGAGACGTCCTGGACACACCAAGGAAGTGTGTCAGTGTCACCGTGTAATAAATAGCGAGACGTCCCGGACACACCAAGGAAGTGTGTCAGTGTCACCGTGTAATAAATAGCGAGACGTCCCAGACAGACTAAGATTCCCTTATTACGCACCACAATGGGTTTCGTTTGGCCACTCGACCCGGCTCGCTGCCGCCCCGTCCACTTCACCTCACTGCCACAGTTCATAAAACATTGATAAACCGGAAGTGACATCAAAGCATCTCAATGCGCATGGCTGACATCTGACTTTCCATGTTCGTCGCATTGTTGGCCTACTTCACCCTGCGACGTGAGGCACATTAGGAGAGGAAGCGAGTTGGAGCGAGGACGCGGAGTGGGACCGGAGGGCGGGGGCGGGGAGGGGACCGGAGGGCGGGGAGGGGACTGGAGGGCGAGGAGGGGACCGGAGGGCGGGGAGTGGACCGGAGGGCGGGGAGGGGGCGGGAGTAGGCGCTGCGGATATCTCTTTCTCGTGCGCAATGAGATCGGGTGACAAGTCGGAAACTCATAGATTAATATTAAATCGCGGAAGACGAAGGGAACGTTCTGAGCTACTCACGCAGTTATTGTGATACATTAACACATCAAGTCTTATTGCGAGGTAAAGCGGGGGCTGTGTGTGTGGGCGAGGGCGACGACGAGGCACCTCGGAGGGCGGCGGGGGGGGGATTCCATGGTTCTGCTAGTGACCCACGTAGACCAAGCCACGACGGCTGGTGGCCCGTTGCCGGATATGACAGACGCCACGTGTAGCCTGCTCCACCAGTATCATCACCCCGGTTCGGTTCACACGTCACCATTACCCCGGCATTACATCAGCATTACATCGCCATTACGGCACCATTACAGCACCATTACAGCACCATTTCATCACCATTACATCTCCATTGCTTCACCATTACTAATCATTACATTACTATTACATGACCATTACCAGATGTAAAACAGTCAACCAAGTAAACAAACCATAGGGCGCGACTCTCACCGTAGCGACTCGGCCACCGCGAAAGGCCCATTGTCGACCACGTTCGCTCGTCACGTGATGAATCTGTAAGATGAACTAGTCGCACCCCCTCCCCCCCCCCCCCCCTCTTGTACTGGCAAACAAAATTGCAAAAATATATCCTGGTCAAACAGCTAAGCGACGTGTTTATTTCTGGTGCCGCCCCCCCCGGCCACCCCCTCCCGCTTACCCCCCCCCCCCCTCATGTCAAGGGCCCCCCAACCCTGAGCGGCAAGGCCGGTGAACCCCCCAGGGATCTGATGGTGATGGATGTGCCGTGCTCCGTCCCATTCCCAGTCAGCACGCCGCATGAAGGCATCCCAAAGGACACCCCTCCCTCGCCCCCTCCCGCCTCCGCACCCCACCTTCCCCACCCGCACCCTCCCCAGGCTGTAGGCTAGGGCAGGACCTATCACCCCTGACCAGGCAGTCCAGTGGGGTATCTTCAAGGACCCAGAGGTCCGCATAATTGTGGGTCATATAAGTAACAGCCAGTGACTCATTGGACTAGAAATCAACCGATTTATAATTTGAACCCATCGGGAAGTACGCACCAATAGGTAGACTAAACCCATCACCCCGTACCATGGGGCAGACTGAACCCATCACCCCGTACCATGGGGCAGACTGAACCCATCACCCCGTACCATGGGGCAGACTGAACCCATCACCCCGTACCATGGGGCAGACTGAACCCATCACCCCGTACCATGGGGCAGACTGAACCCATCACCCCGTACCATGGGGCAGACTGAACCCATCACCCCGTACCATGGGGCAGACTGAACCCATCACCCCGTACCATGAGGCAGACTAAACCCATCACCCCGTACCATGGGGCAGACTGAACCCATCACCCCGTACCATGGGGCAGACTGAACCCATCACCCCGTACCATGGGGCAGACTGAACCCATCACCCCGTACCATGAGGCAGACTAAACCCATCACCCCGTACCATGGGGCAGACTGAACCCGCCACTCCGTACCATGGGGCAGACTGAACCCATCACCCCGGACCATGGGGCAGACTAAACCCATCACCCCGTACCATGAGGCAGACTGAACCCATCACCCCGTACCATGGGGCAGACTGAACCCATCACCCCGTACCATGAGGCAGACTAAACCCATCACCCCGTACCATGAGGCAGACTAAACCCATCACCCCGTACCATGGGGCAGACTGAACCCATCACCCCGTACCATGGGGCAGACTGAACCCATCACCCCGTACCATGGGGCAGACTGAACCCATCACCCCGTACCATGAGGCAGACTAAACCCATCACCCCGTACCATGGGGCAGACTGAACCCATCACCCCGTACCATGGGGCAGACTGAACCCATCACCCCGTACCATGGGGCAGACTGAACCCATCACCCCGTACCATGGGGCAGACTGAAACCATCACCCCGTATCATGAGGCAGACTGAACCCATCACCCCGTACCATGGGGCAGACTGAACCCATCACCCCGTACCATGGGGCAGACTGAACCCATCTCCCCGTACCATGGGGCAGACAGAACCCATCACCCCGTACCATGGGGCAGACTGAACCCATCACCCCGTACCATGGAGCAGACTGAACCCATCACCCCGTACCATGGGGCAGACTGAACCCATCACCCCGTACCATGGGGCAGACTGAACCCATCTCCCCGTACCATGGGGCAGACAGAACCCATCACCCCGTACCATGGGGCAGACTGAACCCATCACCCCGTACCATGGGGCAGACTGAACCCATCACCCCGTACCATGGAGCAGACTGAACCCATCACCCCGTACCATGGGGCAGACTGAACCCATCACCCCGTACCATGGGGCAGACTGAACCCATCACCCCGTACCATGGGGCAGACTGAACCCATCACCCCGTACCATGGGGCAGACAGAACCCATCACCCCGTACCATGAGGCAGACTGAACCCATCACCCCGTACCATGGGGCAGACTGAACCCATCACCCCGTACCATGAGGCAGACTGAACCCATCACCCCGTATCATGAGGCAGACTGAACCCATCACCCCGTACCATGGGGCAGACTGAACCCATCACCCCGTACCATGAGGCAGACTGAACCCATCACCCCGTACCATGGGGCAGACTGAACCCATCACCCCGTACCATGGGGCAGACGGAACCCATCACCCCGTACCATGGGGCAGACTGAACCCATCACCCCGTACCATGAGGCAGACTGAACCCATCACCCCGTACCATGGGGCAGACTGAACCCATCTCCCCGTACCATGGGGCAGACAGAACCCATCACTCCGTGCCATAGAGCAGACTGAACCCATCACCCCGTACCATAGGGCAGACTGAACCCATCACCCCGTACCATGGGGCAGACTGAACCCATCACCCCGTACCATGGGGCAGACTGAACCCATCTCCCCGTACCATGGGGCAGACTGAACCCATCACCCCGTACCATGAGGCAGACTGAACCCATCACCTCCTACCATTAGGCAGACTGAATCCATCACCCCGTACCATGAGGCAGACTGAACCCATCGCCCCGTACCGTGGGGCAGACTGAACCCATCACCCCGTACCATGGGGCAGACTAAACCCATCACCCCGTACTATGGGGCAGACTGAACCCATCACTTCGTACCATGGGGCAGACTGAACCCATCACCCCGTACCATGGGGCAGACTGAATCAACACTCTGTACCATGAGGCAGACTGAACCCATCGCCCCGTACCATGAGGCAGACTGAACCCATCACCCCGTACCATGAGGCAGACTGAACCCATCACCCCGTACCATGGGGCAGACTGAACCCATCACTCCGTACCATGGGGCAGACTGAACCCATCACCCCGTACCATGAGGCAGACTGAACCCATCACCCCGTACCATGGGGCAGACTGAACCCATCACCCCGTACCATGGGGCAGACTGAACCCATCACCCCGTACCATGGGGCAGACTGAACCCATCACTCCGTACCATGAGGCAGACTGAACCCATCACCCCGTACCATAGGGCAGACTGAACCCATCACCCCGTACCATGAGGCAGACTGAACCCATCGCCCCGTACCATGGGGCAGACTGAACCCATCACCCCGTACCATGGGGCAGACTGAACCCATCACCCCGTACCATAGGGCAGACTGAACCCATCACCCCGTACCATGAGGCAGACTGAACCCATCACCCCGTACCATGGGGCAGACTGAACCCATCACCCCGTACCATAGGGCAGACTGAACCCATCACCCCGTACCATGAGGCAGACTGAACCCATCACCCCGTACCATGGGGCAGACTGAACCCATCACCCCGTACCATAGGGCAGACTGAACCCATCTCCCCGTACCATGGGGCAGACTAAACCCATCACCCCGTACCATGAGGCAGACTGAACCCATCACCCCGTACCATGAGGCAGACTGAACCCATCACCCCGTACCATGAGGCAGACTGAACCCATCACCCCGGACCATGGGGCAGACTGAACCCATCACCCCGTACCATGGGGCAGACTGAACCCATCACCCCGTACCATAGGGCAGACTGAACCCATCACCCCGTACCATGAGGCAGACTGAACCCATCACCCCGTACCATGGGGCAGACTGAACCCATCACCCCGTACCATAGGGCAGACTGAACCCATCACCCCGTACCATGAGGCAGACTGAACCCATCACCCCGTACCATGGGGCAGACTGAACCCATCACCCCGTACCATAGGGCAGACTGAACCCATCTCCCCGTACCATGGGGCAGACTGAACCCATCACCCCGTACCATGGGGCAGACTGAACCCATCACCCCGTACCATGGGGCAGACTGAACCCATCGCCCCGTACCATGGGGCAGACTGAACCCATCACCCAGTACCATGAGGCAGACTGAACCCCCCAGTCCGTACCATGAGGCAGACTGAACCCATCACCCCGTACCATGGGGCAGACTGAACCCATCACCCCGTACCATGGGGCAGACTGAACCCATCACCCCGTACCATGGGGCAGACTGAACCCATCACCCCGTACCATGAGGCAGACTGAACCCATCACCCCGTACCATGGGGCAGACTGAACCCATCACCCCGTACCATGGGGCAGACTGAACCCGCCACTCCGTACCATGGGGCAGACTAAACCCATCACCCAGTACCATGGGGCAGACAGAACCCATCACCCCGTACCATGGGGCAGACTGAACCCATCACCCCGTACCATGGGGCAGACTGAACCCATCACCCCGTACCATGGGGCAGACTGAACCCATCACCCCGTACCATGAGGCAGACTGAACCCATCACCCCGTACCATGGGGCAGACTAAACCCATCACCCAGTACCATGAGGCAGACTGAACCCCCCAGTCCGTACCATGAGGCAGACTGAACCCATCACCCTGTACCATGGGGCAGACTGAACCCATCACCCCGTACCATGGGGCAGACTGAACCCATCACTCCATACCATGGGGCAGACTGAACCCATCACCCCGTACCATGAGGCAGACTGAACCCATCGCTTCACGTTGGATCAATAACAATGGGGCCGACTGAACCTCGTGACTGAACCACGTGACTGGACCACGTAATATAGGGCTGACAATCACGCCGCCTGTAGGAACTGACGACGGAGTCATTGAGGCGCGGCTTCCGTCTGATAGGACGCACCGTGTTCACGGGCCGGGGCTGGGGGGTGGGGGTGAGGGTGGTGGGCGGGACACACCCTCACAATGACCCTGTTTACCTCCGGATATTGGGACCGGCCAGGCAGAGAATGGCGCCATGGTAGGTACTCCGCCCGGTACTGATGGGTTATGGGAGACGCTACCGATAGCGGATGGGGGGGGGGATGGAGATTGGAGGAGAGCGACATATGGGGTGAAAAAGAAGCAGACTTCCTAAATTAAAGGAATATCCGTAAAAAAAGAAGAAAATTATCTGCCATATGGTTAACGATTTAAGATAAGAATTAAATGCCAGCATTAAAATAAGGTCAGAAAAACATAGCACCGTTCTGACAGGTAGTTAGGGGGAGAGGTGGCAGGGTGGCAGGACAAGGGAGCGAGAGAGGGGGTTATAGAAAACCAATAAAACGCCTGACAGAGGAGGTTAAACAGAGAAACAGAGAACTATATTCACTATCGTTGCCTTAAATTGTTATATATTTTTTCTCAAATAAGATATGTGTCATAGTATCGTATTTGTGGACCAAATGTTAAGCAATTGCCAGATATTTAGAATTGTATCCAGCATTATTCATTATTGCCAATTCTTTACCTGATTGTCAGATGAATAATGTTCAGAAAAGGCGTGTAGAAAATGCAAGATACGCATAAAGAACGAAAAGATGGAGGTGGGGTTAAACAAGACCAGAGAATCATGACAAAGCTTAAAGAAGTTATTATTATTATTAATGTACTAAATCGATTCAAGAGATCAAGAGGCGAATTAGGTCTGAAAAGGACAAGTAAGTAGAGAGAGACGTGGCGGCTGACATACCAGGACAGGGATGTAGGGAGACGTGGTGACTGACATACCAGGACAGGGATGTAGGGAGACGTGGTGACTGACATACCAGGACAGGGATGTAGAGATGCGTGGTGGCTGACATACCAGGACAGGGATGGCGAGAGACTTGGTGGCTGACATACCAGGACAGGGATGGCGAGAGACGTGGTGGCTGACATACCAGGACAGGGATGTACAGAGACGTGGTGGCTGACATACAAGGACAGGGATGGCGAGAGACGTGGTAGTTGACATACCAGGACAGGGATGTAGAGAGACGTTGTGGCTGACATACAAGGACAGGGATGTAGAGAGGCGTGGTGGCTGACATACAAGGACAGGGATGTAGGGAGACGTGGTGGCTGATATACAAGGACAGGGATGTAGAGAGACGTGGTGGCTGACATACAAGGACAGGGATGTAGAGAGACGTGGTGGCTGACATACAAGGACAGGGATGTAGAGAGACGTGGTGGCTGACATACCAGGACAGGGATGTAGAGAGACGTGGTGGCTGACATACCAGGACAGGGATGGGGAGAGACGTGGTGGATGACATACCGGGACAGGGATGTAGAGAGACGTGGTGGCTGACATACCAGGACAGGGATGTAGAGAGACGTGGTGGCTGACATACCAGGACAGGGATGTAGAGAGACGTGGTGGCTAACATACCAGGACTGAAATGTAGAGACACGTGGTGGCTGACATGCAAGGACAGGGATGTAGGGAGACATGGTGGCAGACATACCAGGACAGGGATGTAGAGAGAGGTGGCGGCTGACATACCAGGACAGGGATGTGGAGAGGCGTGGTGGCTGACATACAAGGACACGGATGTAGGGAGACATGGTGGCTGACATACCAGGACAGGGATGTGGAGGCGTGGTGGCTGACATACAAGGACACGGATGTAGGGAGACGTGGTGGCTGACATAAAAGGACGGGGATGTAGAGAGGCGTGGTGGCTGACATACCAGGACAGGGATGTAGAGAGACGTGGTGGCTGACATAAAAGGACAGGGATGTAGAGAGGCGTGGTGGCTGACATACAAGGACAGGGATGTAGGGAGACGTGGCGGCTGACATACCAGGACAGGGATGTAGAGAGGCGTGGTGGCTGACATACCAGAACAGGGATGTAGAGAGACGTGGTGGCTGACATACCAGGACAGGGATGGGGAGAGACGTGGTGGCTGACATACCAGGACAGGGATGTAGAGAGGCGTGGTCGCTGATATACAACGACAGGGATGTAGAGAGAAGTGGTGGCTGACATACCAGGACAGGGATGTAGAGAGACGTGGTGGATGACATACCAGGACAGGGATGTAGAGAGACGTGGTGGCTGACATACCAGGACAGGGATGGGGAGAGACGTGGTGGCTGACATACCAGAACAGGGATGTAGAGAGACGTGGTGGCTGACATACAAGGACAGGGATGTAGGGAGACGTGGTGGCTAACATACCAGGACTGAGATGTAGAGAGACGTGGTGGCTGACATACAAGGACAGGGATATAGGGAGACCTGGTGGCAGACATACCAGGACAGGGATGTAGAGAGACGTGGCGGCTGACATACCAGGACAGGGATGTAGGGAGACGTGGTGGCTGACATACAAGGACAGGGATGTAGGGAAACATGATGGTTGACATACCAGGACAGGGATGTAGAGAGACGTGGTGGCTGACATACAAGGACAGGGATGGGGAGAGACCTGGTGGCTGACATACAAGGACAGGGATGTAGGGAGACGTGGTGGCTGACATACAAGGGCAGGGATGTAGAAAGACATGGTGGCTGACATACCAGGACAGGGATGTGGAGAGACGTGGTGGCTGACATACAAGGACAGGGATGTAGGGAGACGTGGTGGCTGACATAAAAGGACAGGGATGTAGAGAGGCCTGGTGGCTGACTTACCAGGACAGAGATGTAGAGAGACGTGGTGGCTGACATACCAGTAAAGGGATGTAAAGAGACGTGGTGGCTAACATACAAGGACAGGGGTGTAGAGAGACGTGGTGGCTAACATACAAGGACAGGGATGGAGAGCGACGTGGTGGCTGACATACCAGGACAGGGATGTAGAGAGGCGTGGTTGCTGATATACAACGACAGGGATGTAGAGAGAAGTGGTGGCTGACATACCAGTACAGGGATGTACAGAGACGTGGTGGCCGACATACAAGGACAGGGATGTAGGGAGACGTGGTGGCTGACATACCAGGATAGGGATGTAGAGAGGCGTGGTGGCTGACATACCAGGACAGGGATGAAGAGAGACGTGGAGGCTGACATACTAGGACAGGGATGTAGAGAGACGTGGTGGCTGACAGACCAGGACACGGATGTAGAGAGACGTGGTGGGTGACATAGCAGGACAGGGATGCAGAGAGACGTGGTGGCTGACATACCAGGACGGGGATGGAGAGAGACGTGGTGGCTGAGATACAAGAACTGGAATGTAGAGAGACGTGATGGCTGACATACCAGGACAGGGATGTAGAGAGACGTGGTGGCTAACATACCAGGACAGGGATGTAGAGAGACGTGGTGAATAACATACCAGGACAGGGATGTAGAGAGGCGTGGTGGCTGACATACCAGGACAGCGATGTAGAGAGACGTGGTGGCTGACATACCAGGACCGGGATGGAGAGAGACGTGGTGGCTGACATACCAGGGCAGGGATGTAGATAGGCGTGGTGGCTGACATACAAGGACAGGGATGTAGAGAGAAGTGGTGGCTGACATACCAGGACAGGGATGGAGAGAGACGTGGTGGCTGACATACCAGGACACGGATGTAGAGAGGCGTGGTGGCTGACATACCAGGACAGGGATGTAGAGAGACGTGGTGGCTGACATACCAGGACGGGGATGTATAGAGGCGTGGTGGCTGACATACCAGGACAGGGATGTACAGAGGGATGTAGAGAGACATGGTGGCTCACAGACCAGGACAGGGATATAGAGAGACGTGGTGGCTGACATACCAGGACAGGGATGTAGAGAGACGTGGTGGGTGACATACCAGGACAGGGATGTAGAGAGACGTGGTGGCTGACATACCAGGACGGGGATGGAGAGAGACGTGGTGGCTGAGATACAAGGACTGGGATGTAGAGAGACGTGGTGGCTGACATACCAGGACAGGGATGTAGACAGACGTGGTGGGTGACATACCAGGACAGGGATGTAGAGAGACGTGGTGGCTGACATACCAGGACAGAGGTGTAGGGAGGCGTGGTGGCTGACATACCAGGACAGGGATGTAGAGAGACGTGGTGGCTGACATACCAGGACCGGGATGGAGAGAGACGTGGTGGCTGACATACAAGGACAGGGATGTAGATAGGCGTGGTGGCTGACATACAAGGACAGGGATGTACAGAGACGTGGTGGCTGACATACAAGGACAGGGATGGCGAGAGACGTGGTAGTTGACATACCAGGACAGGGATGTAGAGAGACGTTGTGGCTGACATACAAGGACAGGGATGTAGAGAGGCGTGGTGGCTGACATACAAGGACAGGGATGTAGGGAGACGTGGTGGCTGATATACAAGGACAGGGATGTAGAGAGACGTGGTGGCTGACATACAAGGACAGGGATGTAGAGAGACGTGGTGGCTGACATACAAGGACAGGGATGTAGAGAGACGTGGTGGCTGACATACCAGGACAGGGATGTAGAGAGACGTGGTGGCTGACATACCAGGACAGGGATGGGGAGAGACGTGGTGGATGACATACCAGGACAGGGATGTAGAGAGACGTGGTGACTGACATACCAGGACAGGGATGTAGAGAGACGTGGTGGCTGACATACCAGGACAGGGATGTAGAGAGACGTGGTGGCTGACATACAAGGACAGGGATGTAGAGAGACGTGGTGGCTGACATACCAGGACAGGGATGTAGAGAGACGTGGTGGCTAACATACCAGGACTGAGATGTAGAGACACGTGGTGGCTGACATACAAGGACAGGGATGTAGGGAGACATGGTGGCAGACATACCAGGACAGGGATGTAGGGAGACGTGGTGGCTGACATACAAGGACATGGGTTTAGAGAAACATGATGGTTGACATACCAGGACAGGGATGTGGAGAGGCGTGGTGGCTGACATACAAGGACACGGATGTAGGGAGACATGGTGGCAGACATACCAGGACAGGGATGTGGAGAGGCGTGGTGGCTGACATACAAGGACAGGGATGTAGGGAGACGTGGTGGCTGACATAAAAGGACAGGGATGTAGAGAGGCGTGGTGGCTGACATACCAGGACAGGGATGTAGAGAGACGTGGTGGCTGACATAAAAGGACAGGGATGTAGAGAGGCGTGGTGGCTGACATACAAGGACAGGGATGTAGGGAGACGTGGCGGCTGACATACCAGGACAGGGATGTAGAGAGGCGTGGTGGCTGACATACCAGGACAGGGATGTAGAGAGACGTGGTGGCTAACATACCAGGACTGAGATGTAGAGACACGTGGTGGCTGACATACAAGGACAGGGATGTAGGGAGACATGGTGGCAGACATACCAGGACAGGGATGTAGGGAGACGTGGTGGCTGACATACAAGGACATGGGTTTAGAGAAACATGATGGTTGACATACCAGGACAGGGATGTGGAGAGGCGTGGTGGCTGACATACAAGGACACGGATGTAGGGAGACATGGTGGCAGACATACCAGGACAGGGATGTGGAGAGGCGTGGTGGCTGACATACAAGGACAGGGATGTAGGGAGACGTGGTGGCTGACATAAAAGGACAGGGATGTAGAGAGGCGTGGTGGCTGACATACCAGGACAGGGATGTAGAGAGACGTGGTGGCTGACATAAAAGGACAGGGATGTAGAGAGGCGTGGTGGCTGACATACAAGGACAGGGATGTAGGAAGACGTGGCGGCTGACATACCAGGACAGGGATGTAGAGAGGCGTGGTGGCTGACATACCAGAACAGGGATGTAGAGAGACGTGGTGGCTGACATACCAGGACAGGGATGGGGAGAGACGTGGTGGCTGACATACCAGGACAGGGATGTAGAGAGGCGTGGTCGCTGATATACAACGACAGGGATGTAGAGAGACGTGGTGGATGACATACCAGGACAGGGATGTAGGGAGACGTGGCGGCTGACATACCAGGACAGGGATGTAGAGAGGCGTGGGGGCTGACATACCAGGACAGGGATGGGGAGAGACGTGGTGGCTGACATACCAGAACAGGGATGTAGAGAGACGTGGTGGCTGACATACAAGGACAGGGATGTAGGGAGACGTGGTGGCTAACATACCAGGACTGAGATATAGAGAGACGTGGTGGCTGACATACAAGGACAGGGATATAGGGAGACCTGGTGGCAGACATACCAGGACAGGGATGTAGAGAGACGTGGCGGCTGACATACCAGGACAGGGATGCAGGGAGACGTGGTGGCTGACATACAAGGACAGGGATGTAGAGAAACATGATGGTTGACATACCAGGACAGGGATGTAGAGAGACGTGGTGGCTGACATACAAGGACAGGGATGGGGAGAGACCTGGTGGCTGACATACAAGGACAGGGATGTAGGGAGACGTGGTGGCTGACATAAAAGGACAGGGATGTAGAGAGGCCTGGTGGCTGACATACCAGGAAAGGGATGTAAAGAGACGTGGTGGCTAACACACAAGGACAGGGGTGTAGAGAGACGTGGTGGCTAACATACAAGGACAAGGATGGAGAGCGACGTGGTGGCTGACATACCAGGACAGGGATGTAGAGAGGCGTAGTTGCTGATATACAACGACAGGGATGTAGAGAGAAGTGGTGGCTGACATACCAGTACAGGGATGTACAGAGACGTGGTGGCCGACATACAAGGACAGGGATGTAGGGAGACGTGGTGGCTGACATACCAGGATAGGGATGTAGAGAGGCGTGGTGGCTGACATACCAGGACAGGGATGAAGAGAGACGTGGAGGCTGACATACTAGGACAGGGATGTAGAGAGACGTGGTGGCTGACAGACCAGGACACGGATGTAGAGAGACGTGGTGGGTGACATAGCAGGACAGGGATGCAGAGAGACGTGGTGGCTGACATACCAGGACAGAGGTGTAGAGAGACGTGGTGGCTGACATACCAGGACGGGGATGGAGAGAGACGTGGTGGCTGAGATACAAGAACTGGAATGTAGAGAGACGTGATGGCTGACATACCAGGACAGGGATGTAGAGAGACGTGGTGGCTAACATACCAGGACAGGGATGTAGAGAGACGTGGTGAATAACATACCAGGACAGGGATGTAGAGAGGCGTGGTGGCTGACATACCAGGACAGCGATGTAGAGAGACGTGGTGGCTGACATACCAGGACCGGGATGGAGAGAGACGTGGTGGCTGACATACCAGGGCAGGGATGTAGATAGGCGTGGTGGCTGACATACCAGGACAGGGATGAAGAGAGACGTGGAGGCTGACATACTAGGACAGGGATGTAGAGAGACGTGGTGGCTGACAGACCAGGACACGGATGTAGAGAGACGTGGTGGGTGACATAGCAGGACAGGGATGCAGAGAGACGTGGTGGCTGACATACCAGGACAGAGGTGTAGAGAGACGTGGTGGCTGACATACCAGGACGGGGATGGAGAGAGACGTGGTGGCTGAGATACAAGAACTGGAATGTAGAGAGACGTGATGGCTGACATACCAGGACAGGGATGTAGAGAGACGTGGTGGCTAACATACCAGGACAGGGATGTAGAGAGATGTGGTGAATAACATACCAGGACAGGGATGTAGAGAGGCGTGGTGGCTGACATACCAGGACAGCGATGTAGAGAGACGTGGTGGCTGACATACCAGGACCGGGATGGAGAGAGACGTGGTGGCTGACATACCAGGGCAGGGATGTAGATAGGCGTGGTGGCTGACATACAAGGACAGGGATGTAGAGAGAAGTGGTGGCTGACATACCAGGACAGGGATGGAGAGAGACGTGGTGGCTGACATACCAGGACACGGATGTAGAGAGGCGTGGTGGCTGACATACCAGGACAGGGATGTAGAGAGACGTGGTGGCTGACATACCAGGACGGGGATGTATAGAGGCGTGGTGGCTGACATACCAGGACAGGGATGTACAGAGGGATGTAGAGAGACATGGTGGCTGACAGACCAGGACAGGGATGTAGAGAGACGTGGTGGCTGACATACCAGGACAGGGATGTAGAGAGACGTGGTGGGTGACATACCAGGACAGGGATGTAGAGAGACGTGGTGGCTGACATACCAGGACGGGGATGGAGAGAGACGTGGTGGCTGAGATACAAGGACTGGGATGTAGAGAGACGTGGTGGCTGACATACCAGGACAGGGATGTAGAGAGACGTGGTGGGTGACATACCAGGACAGGGATGTAGAGAGACGTTGTGGCTGACATACCAGGACCGGGATGGAGAGAGACGTGGTGGCTGACATACAAGGACAGGGATGTAGATAGGCGTGGTGGCTGACATACAAGGACAGGGATGTAGAGAGAAGTGGTGGCTGACATACCAGGACAGGGATGGAGAGAGACGTGGTGGCTGACATACCAGGACACGGATGTAGAGAGGCGTGGTGGCTGACATACCAGGAGAGGGATGTAGAGAGGCGTGGTGGCTGACATACCAGGACAGGGATGGAGAGAGACGTGTTGGACATACCAGGACAGGGATGTAGAGAGGCGTGGTGGCTGACATACAAGGACTGGGATGTAGAGAGCCGTGGTGGCTGACATACCAGGACAGAGATGTAGATAGGCGTGGTGGCTGACATACAAGGACAGGGATGTAGAGAGGCGTGGTGGCTGACATACCAGGACAGGGATGGAGAGAGACGTGTTGGACATACCAGGACAGGGATGTAGAGAGGCGTGGTGGCTGACATACAAGGACTGGGATGTAGAGAGACGTGGTGGCTGACATACAAGGACAGAGGTGTAGAGAGACGTGGTGGCTGACATACCAGGACGGGGATGGAGAGAGACGTGGTGGCTGAGATACAAGAACTGGAATGTAGAGAGACGTGATGGCTGACATACCAGGACAGGGATGTAGAGAGACGTGGTGGCTAACATACCAGGACAGGGATGTAGAGAGACGTGGTGAATAACATACCAGGACAGGGATGTAGAGAGGCGTGGTGGCTGACATACCAGGACAGCGATGTAGAGAGACGTGGTGGCTGACATACCAGGACCGGGATGGAGAGAGACGTGGTGGCTGACATACCAGGGCAGGGATGTAGATAGGCGTGGTGGCTGACATACCAGGACAGGGATGAAGAGAGACGTGGAGGCTGACATACTAGGACAGGGATGTAGAGAGACGTGGTGGCTGACAGACCAGGACACGGATGTAGAGAGACGTGGTGGGTGACATAGCAGGACAGGGATGCAGAGAGACGTGGTGGCTGACATACCAGGACAGAGGTGTAGAGAGACGTGGTGGCTGACATACCAGGACGGGGATGGAGAGAGACGTGGTGGCTGAGATACAAGAACTGGAATGTAGAGAGACGTGATGGCTGACATACCAGGACAGGGATGTAGAGAGACGTGGTGGCTAACATACCAGGACAGGGATGTAGAGAGACGTGGTGAATAACATACCAGGACAGGGATGTAGAGAGGCGTGGTGGCTGACATACCAGGACAGCGATGTAGAGAGACGTGGTGGCTGACATACCAGGACCGGGATGGAGAGAGACGTGGTGGCTGACATACCAGGGCAGGGATGTAGATAGGCGTGGTGGCTGACATACAAGGACAGGGATGTAGAGAGAAGTGGTGGCTGACATACCAGGACAGGGATGGAGAGAGACGTGGTGGCTGACATACCAGGACACGGATGTAGAGAGGCGTGGTGGCTGACATACCAGGACAGGGATGTAGAGAGACGTGGTGGCTGACATACCAGGACGGGGATGTATAGAGGCGTGGTGGCTGACATACCAGGACAGGGATGTACAGAGGGATGTAGAGAGACATGGTGGCTGACAGACCAGGACAGGGATGTAGAGAGACGTGGTGGCTGACATACCAGGACAGGGATGTAGAGAGACGTGGTGGGTGACATACCAGGACAGGGATGTAGAGAGACGTGGTGGCTGACATACCAGGACGGGGATGGAGAGAGACGTGGTGGCTGAGATACAAGGACTGGGATGTAGAGAGACGTGGTGGCTGACATACCAGGACAGGGATGTAGAGAGACGTGGTGGGTGACATACCAGGACAGGGATGTAGAGAGACGTTGTGGCTGACATACAAGGACCGGGATGGAGAGAGACGTGGTGGCTGACATACAAGGACAGGGATGTAGATAGGCGTGGTGGCTGACATACAAGGACAGGGATGTAGAGAGAAGTGGTGGCTGACATACCAGGACAGGGATGGAGAGAGACGTGGTGGCTGACATACCAGGACACGGATGTAGAGAGGCGTGGTGGCTGACATACCAGGAGAGGGATGTAGAGAGGCGTGGTGGCTGACATACCAGGACAGGGATGGAGAGAGACGTGTTGGACATACCAGGACAGGGATGTAGAGAGGCGTGGTGGCTGACATACCAGGGCAGGGATGTAGATAGGCGTGGTGGCTGACATACAAGGACAGGGATGTAGAGAGAAGTGGTGGCTGACATACCAGGACAGGGATGGAGAGAGACGTGGTGGCTGACATACCAGGACACGGATGTAGAGAGGCGTGGTGGCTGACATACCAGGACAGGGATGTAGAGAGACGTGGTGGCTGACATACCAGGACGGGGATGTATAGAGGCGTGGTGGCTGACATACCAGGACAGGGATGTACAGAGGGATGTAGAGAGACATGGTGGCTGACAGACCAGGACAGGGATGTAGAGAGACGTGGTGGCTGACATACCAGGACAGGGATGTAGAGAGACGTGGTGGGTGACATACCAGGACAGGGATGTAGAGAGACGTGGTGGCTGACATACCAGGACGGGGATGGAGAGAGACGTGGTGGCTGAGATACAAGGACTGGGATGTAGAGAGACGTGGTGGCTGACATACCAGGACAGGGATGTAGAGAGACGTGGTGGGTGACATACCAGGACAGGGATGTAGAGAGACGTTGTGGCTGACATACCAGGACCGGGATGGAGAGAGACGTGGTGGCTGACATACAAGGACAGGGATGTAGATAGGCGTGGTGGCTGACATACAAGGACAGGGATGTAGAGAGAAGTGGTGGCTGACATACCAGGACAGGGATGGAGAGAGACGTGGTGGCTGACATACCAGGACACGGATGTAGAGAGGCGTGGTGGCTGACATACCAGGAGAGGGATGTAGAGAGGCGTGGTGGCTGACATACCAGGACAGGGATGGAGAGAGACGTGTTGGACATACCAGGACAGGGATGTAGAGAGGCGTGGTGGCTGACATACAAGGACTGGGATGTAGAGAGCCGTGGTGGCTGACATACCAGGACAGAGATGTAGATAGGCGTGGTGGCTGACATACAAGGACAGGGATGTAGAGAGGCGTGGTGGCTGACATACCAGGACAGGGATGGAGAGAGACGTGTTGGACATACCAGGACAGGGATGTAGAGAGGCGTGGTGGCTGACATACAAGGACTGGGATGTAGAGAGACGTGGTGGCTGACATACAAGGACAGAGGTGTAGAGAGACGTGGTGGCTGACATACCAGGACGGGGATGGAGAGAGACGTGGTGGCTGAGATACAAGAACTGGAATGTAGAGAGACGTGATGGCTGACATACCAGGACAGGGATGTAGAGAGACGTGGTGGCTAACATACCAGGACAGGGATGTAGAGAGACGTGGTGAATAACATACCAGGACAGGGATGTAGAGAGGCGTGGTGGCTGACATACCAGGACAGCGATGTAGAGAGACGTGGTGGCTGACATACCAGGACCGGGATGGAGAGAGACGTGGTGGCTGACATACCAGGGCAGGGATGTAGATAGGCGTGGTGGCTGACATACCAGGACAGGGATGAAGAGAGACGTGGAGGCTGACATACTAGGACAGGGATGTAGAGAGACGTGGTGGCTGACAGACCAGGACACGGATGTAGAGAGACGTGGTGGGTGACATAGCAGGACAGGGATGCAGAGAGACGTGGTGGCTGACATACCAGGACAGAGGTGTAGAGAGACGTGGTGGCTGACATACCAGGACGGGGATGGAGAGAGACGTGGTGGCTGAGATACAAGAACTGGAATGTAGAGAGACGTGATGGCTGACATACCAGGACAGGGATGTAGAGAGACGTGGTGGCTAACATACCAGGACAGGGATGTAGAGAGACGTGGTGAATAACATACCAGGACAGGGATGTAGAGAGGCGTGGTGGCTGACATACCAGGACAGCGATGTAGAGAGACGTGGTGGCTGACATACCAGGACCGGGATGGAGAGAGACGTGGTGGCTGACATACCAGGGCAGGGATGTAGATAGGCGTGGTGGCTGACATACAAGGACAGGGATGTAGAGAGAAGTGGTGGCTGACATACCAGGACAGGGATGGAGAGAGACGTGGTGGCTGACATACCAGGACACGGATGTAGAGAGGCGTGGTGGCTGACATACCAGGACAGGGATGTAGAGAGACGTGGTGGCTGACATACCAGGACGGGGATGTATAGAGGCGTGGTGGCTGACATACCAGGACAGGGATGTACAGAGGGATGTAGAGAGACATGGTGGCTGACAGACCAAGACAGGGATGTAGAGAGACGTGGT
Organism: Arenicola marina; assembly: GCA_964019135.1. Classification (NCBI taxonomy): domain Eukaryota; kingdom Metazoa; phylum Annelida; class Polychaeta; family Arenicolidae; genus Arenicola; species Arenicola marina. The sequence goes on along the minus strand of OZ025260.1, from coordinate 8,144,443 downwards.
GGCTGACATACCAGGACAGGGATGTAGAGAGACGTGGTGGGTGACATACCAGGACAGGGATGTAGAGAGACGTGGTGGCTGACATACCAGGACGGGGATGGAGAGAGACGTGGTGGCTGAGATACAAGGACTGGGATGTAGAGAGACGTGGTGGCTGACATACCAGGACAGGGATGTAGAGAGACGTGGTGGGTGACATACCAGGACAGGGATGTAGAGAGACGTTGTGGCTGACATACAAGGACCGGGATGGAGAGAGACGTGGTGGCTGACATACAAGGACAGGGATGTAGATAGGCGTGGTGGCTGACATACAAGGACAGGGATGTAGAGAGAAGTGGTGGCTGACATACCAGGACAGGGATGGAGAGAGACGTGGTGGCTGACATACCAGGACACGGATGTAGAGAGGCGTGGTGGCTGACATACCAGGAGAGGGATGTAGAGAGGCGTGGTGGCTGACATACCAGGACAGGGATGGAGAGAGACGTGTTGGACATACCAGGACAGGGATGTAGAGAGGCGTGGTGGCTGACATACAAGGACTGGGATGTAGAGAGCCGTGGTGGCTGACATACCAGGACAGAGATGTAGATAGGCGTGGTGGCTGACATACAAGGACAGGGATGTAGAGAGGCGTGGTGGCTGACATACCAGGACAGGGATGGAGAGAGACGTGTTGGACATACCAGGACAGGGATGTAGAGAGGCGTGGTGGCTGACATACAAGGACTGGGATGTAGAGAGACGTGGTGGCTGACATACAAGGACAGAGATGTAGATAGGCGTGGTGGCTGACATACAAGGACAGGGAAGTAGAGAGAAGTGGTGGCTGACATACCAGGACAGGGATGTACAGAGACGTGGTGGCTGACATACAAGGAGAAGGATGGAGAGAGACGTGGTGGCTGACATACCAGGACACGGATGTAGAGAGGCGTGGTGGCTGACATACCAGGACAGGGATGTAGAGAGGCGTGGTGGCTAACATACCAGGACAGGGATGTAGAGAGACGTGGTGGCTGACATACCAGGACAGGGATGGAGAGAGACGTGGTGGCTGACATACCAGGATACTGGTAGGCGTACTTTGTGGTCACGGAAGCAATTGCTGAGGTATGTGATGTTGGCGATGCTGAAGTACAAGGGAGTCGAAGGCACTGTTTGCCTTGGAATGCACGACGGCTAGTAACGGAGCCTACCTGACTCTGGTCTCTGTTAACATAGCTATCGGGGCGGGGTGGGGGAAAAGGGGAGGAAGAGGGAGGAGGAACAGGAGGGAGGAGGAGGCCAAGGAAACAGGGCGACGTATCCGCTCTGTGTTTCGGGGGCCGGCCACTTCGCCAAGGAGGGGGGAGGGATGGGTGTGGGGGTGCCAGATTATCTGCTTGGCGAGGCCGTGCCAGCCGGTTGGCTGTCGGTCTTGCGGGCTGGACATCCCCCGTTAGGGTGGCTGGCAGGCAGAGGGCCGCACCCCTTTAGGCGGGACAACCCCTGCGGGTACACCCCCCCCCCCTCCACCCTCCAACCCCCGCCCACTCCTTTACCGGCCTTCTTTCCACCGCTCGACTCCCACCGCGTACTAAGAGGGATGGCGGACCAGACCTTACCTATGAGGGGGCCTTACCCTCCCCCCCCCCCACCCGCCTTCTCTCGTCAGCATCATCCTCATCCTCATCCCCTGCTGTGCTGCTGCCGCTGCCGCTGCTGCTGCTGCTGCTGCCGCTGCTGCTGCTGCTGCTGCTTCAGCGGTCTCCGTCCCCCACAGCCTGCGAGGGAGCTGATAACTCCTGCCATAGCCGGCCGCTCGACCCGCCGCCTACCCCCCGCCTAGCCCCCCCATCCCCTCCGTCGGCCGCCCGCCCACCTCGGGCGGCCAGAGGAGTGTCAGTCTCTCGAAAGCGGCCCCGTCCTCCATCCTTTCTCCCCCTCCCCCTCCGTCCCCCACTCTCGCGCCAGCCCCCAGGGCTCCACCAACCAGTGCGGCACGGTCGCCTCCCAGCCGTCAGCCAGTCAGGGAGGGGGTCAGAGCACGGGACACTCACCGCCAGAACCTCACCTCATCGACCCCTGGCCACCGGAACTCTTCACACCACAAAACTCGCACCAATAAGCTAAATCTTGCCAGTCTCCCGCTCCCAGTCGATAGTGGTGATAAGTATTTAATATGGACTTTTGATCGCGCAGCCAAATCTCATTATTTCCCGGCCGTTATAACGGTTCTCGGTGCTTAGTCCGCTCACCGGGAGTCCGAGCTCTAACATTGTGGATTACCGACTCGCTTCTCGGCCTCACTTTTCGGCAAGTGCTCCAAGGAAGGAAGATGTGATGAGCCATTGTCAGGGAGTCCGTCAGTCGTTTTGCAATCCGCCATGCCTATTTCTTGACTGGGCGAGTGCGAAATTACACTGACAACATTATGAAGGATAACAGCGATAAACACTCAGCCCGCAGTTAAATACGGAAGATGTGTTTCAACAACCGGAAGTAGATTGAGTATTGCTGTACGCCGAGCGACATCTCGTCTGTGTGACGTGTCACGTGGCGTGCGAGATCTCACCGCAGTGACGCACCCGAGTAACATACGTCACCGCGACGGAGTAACCGGAATACTTCTTATTTTTTTCCATTAATCCAGTGTTTTTTTCCGGAAGAAAGCGTTGCCATGGGGGATACGACACGTGGGTGGATACGCGTCTCGCTGCAAATTCTCTGTTACGCCTCTGTTGGTAAGTGTATCCATAATGGCTCAGGGTTAGCTAGCAGAGCGTTCAACAGAAAAGCGGTACACAGATTTATTCGGTATACGTGGTCACCAGAGGTGAGAGTCGGTGAATCGTGGTGCTTTATGTGTCCGGCCATTTCTGTCAGTAATACCAGGGCGGTAAGACCTTTCTGTCTATCCATAGAAGTACACTCTACTGGCATGCAGAATATGAACTAATTCATTCCTATACTTAGATAATCGAGACCGAACGTGAATATGTGATTTGCATACGCGGTTTACACATTTACAACTTAATATTCCTTTGTTATTGTTTATAAATTTTCTTTCACAAAAACTCCTACACATTTCCATATGACTGCGACTAACTCTATGTTCTCTATGAATCTAGATCTGGATCACATGGTCTCAACTGGATCACATAATCAGAGTTGTATACATTGCATCGGATGAAATGATAGTCTTCCATGTTAGAGCACTCGATTGGATTATTATATTTAATGGAAGAACGCTTGGGTTATTTGCACATATTTGACAAAAAGGGCTATTTTGAGTCGAGAAATAATGCCGAATCGTGCAGCCCCCTTTCTCCCATTTTATGAACGATGGAAGGGAACACCCCCCCCCCCTGCTCCCATTTTATAAGCGATGGAATGGAGCCCCCCCCCCCATCCCCACACACACACACCTTTATCAACAAATCCTGGATACGCCCCCGCTATCTAGCCTCTTATCGTATGCCATGAATGTCGGCTATACCAGAATATGAGTCCAATACATGACCTAAGTTATACGTGAAAGGCATCTCAAAGAAACTAGCTGTGTTAGACATTGGCACCGACACGATATCTAGCCGTGTTAGACATTGGCACCGACACGATATCTAGCCGTGTTAGACATTGGCACCGACACGATATCTAGCCGTGTTAGACATTGGCACCGACACGTGTGAGACATTGTCACCGACACGATATCTAGCCGTGTTAGACATTGTCACTGACTCGATATCTAGCCGTGTTAGACATTGGCACCGACACGATATCTGGCCGTGTTAGACGTTGGCACCGACACGATATCTAGCCGTGTTAGACATTGGCACCGACACGATATCTAGCCGTGTTAGCCATTGGCACCGACACGATATTTACCCGTGTTATACATTGGCACCGATATAATATCTAGCCGTGTTAGACATTGGCACCGACACGATATCTAGCCGTGTTAGACATTGGCACCGACACGATATCTAGCCGTGTTAGACATTGGCACCGACACGATATCTAGCCGTGTTAGACATTGGCACCGACACGATATCTAGCCGTGTTAGACATTGGCACCGACACGATATCTAGCCGTGTTAGACATTGGCACCGACACGATATCTAGCCGTGTTAAACATTGGCACCGACACGATATCTAGCCGTGTTAGACATTGGCACCGACACGATATCTAGCCGTGTTAAACATTGGCACCGACACGATATCTAGCCGTGTTAGACATTGGCACCGACACGATATCTAGCCGTGTTAGACATTGGCACCGACACGATATCTAGCCGTGTTAGACATTGGCGCCGACACGATATCTAGCCGTGTTAGACATTGGCACCGACACGATATCTAGCCGTGTTAGACATTGGCACCGACACGATATCTAGCCGTGTTAGACATTGGCACCGACACGATATCTAGCCGTGTTAGACATTGGCACCGACACGATATCTAGCCGTGTTAGACAATGGCACCGACACGATATCTAGCCGTGTTAGACATGGGCACCGACACGATATCTAGCCGTGCTAGACATTGGTACCGACACGATATCTAGCCGTGTTAGACATTGGCACCGACACGATATCTAGCCGTGTTAGACATTGGCACCGACACGATATCTAGCCGTGTTAGACATTGGCACCGACACGATATCGAGCCGTGTTAGACATTGGCACCGATACGATATCTAGCCGTGTTAGACATTGGCACCGACACGATATCTAGCCGTGTTAGACATTGGCACCGACACGATATCTAGCCGTGTTAGACATTGGCACCGACACGATATCTAGCCGTGTTAGACATTGGCACCGACACGATATCTAGCCGTGTTAGACATTGGCACCGACACGATATCTAGCCGTGTTAGACATTGGCACCGACACGATATCTAGCCGTGTTAGACATTGGCACCGACACGATATCTAGCCGTGTTAGACATTGGCACCGACACGATATCTAGCCGTGTTAGACATTGGCACCGACACGATATCTAGCCGTGTTAGACAATGGCACCGACACGATATCTAGCCGTGTTAGACATTGGCACCGACACGATATCTAGCCGTGTTAGACAATGGCACCGACACGATATCTAGCCGTGTTAGACATGGGCACCGACACGATATCTAGCCGTGCTAGACATTGGCACCGACACGATATCTAGCCGTGTTAGACATTGGCACCGACACGATATCTAGCCGTGTTAGACATTGGCACCGACACGATATCTAGCCGTGTTAGACATTGGCACCGACACGATATCTAGCCGTGTTAGACATTGGCACCGACACGATATCTAGCCGTGTTAGACATTGGCACCGACACGATATCTAGCCGTGTTAGACATTGGCACCGACACGATATCTAGCCGTGTTAGACATTGGCACCGACACGATATCTAGCCGTGTTAGACATTGGCACCGACACGATATCTAGCCGTGTTAGACATTGGCACCGACACGATATCTAGCCGTGTTAGACATTGGCACCGACACGATATCTAGCCGTGTTAGACATTGGCACCGACACGATATCTAGCCGTGTTAGACATTGGCACCGACACGATATCTAGCCGTGTTAGACAATGGCACCGACACGATATCTAGCCGTGTTAGACATTGGCACCGACACGATATCTAGCCGTGTTAGACAATGGCACCGACACGATATCTAGCCGTGTTAGACATGGGCACCGACACGATATCTAGCCGTGCTAGACATTGGCACCGACACGATATCTAGCCGTGTTAGACATTGGCACCGACACGATATCTAGCCGTGTTAGACATTGGCACCGACACGATATCTAGCCGTGTTAGACATTGGCACCGACACGATATCTAGCCGTGTTAGACATTGGCACCGACACGATATCTAGCCGTGTTAGACATTGGCACCGACACGATATCTAGCCGTGTTAGACATTGGCACCGACACGATATCTAGCCGTGTTAGACATTGGCACCGACACGATATCTAGCCGTGTTAGACATTGGCACCGACACGATATCTAGCCGTGTTAGACATTGGCACCGACACGATATCTAGCCGTGTTAGACATTGGCACCGACACGATATCTAGTCTTGTTAGACATTGGCACCGACACGATATCTAGCCGTGTTAGACGGGGTCGTTGCCTTGTAATCGCTCTGCAATCGCCTAAGCGTATCGACTTGTGGCAACTATCAATACTTACCTTAGCTCAGTGGCGTGCTCTAGGGCTCTACCATATATATCTTATCGCATCTGTTTAAGGAAAGCCGTCAGAGTTAACATCGTGTTGATCACCATGTAACATGCTAACCAGTGGCCCCTTGACGCAGACCACAAAGCTTCGTCCATACGGTTGTATGCCCCCTATCATGCCCCCCCCCACCCCCCACACACACGCACCGACAGGTTTAGCCCCCGAGAATTATGTTTGATCTGTAATAGCCATTTAATATGCCTACATATTTACGTTGATGAAATTTATAAGGCATGGCAGTCGGTGTTAATGCTTGGTTTGTCATGACCATGAGAGCGCTTAGCAGACGGCGTGAACGCTTGGTTTGTCATGACCGTGAGAGAGCTTAGCAGACGGCGTGAACGCTTGGTTTGTCATGACCGTGAGAGACCTTAGCAGACGGCGTGAACGCTGGGTTTATCGTCACCATGGGGGCTCCGGTACCAAAATCACAAAAATAATAGCAATTCATTATCGCTTGATGAGGATAGTTAAACCGTAATGCTATGTATCACTAAGAGTCTTCTGTTACCCCTCCCTATCTCCCATTCAGATAACAATGAATTATGCATAAATATATATATATAAGATACATACATAATCGTAGGCATAAATGAAAGGACTTTGATCTATCCTCATTTTACTGTCTAGGGAGGTTTTTTGGTCCAATTAAGCTTCAATGTGCTCAACGGTTGCCTAGAACAGGAACATTTCAATTTGAAGCGCCGCTGTCCTAGTTAAGATTAGACGGAGTCGATGTATGCTGAGCATCCGTAAGAGGAGCGCTTTGCCAGAAAGGTATATATTGGCTTACTTATGGCTCAGAGATACAGGTAAGATACTTCAGTGTTTCTCTGGCGTACCATTTCTTTCCGGGAGCAGGGACTATATCGACATGTAGAATAGAAACCGGCGTACTTAGGTTGGTTGTCTGGTTGAAGTAAGGAGCAGGAACCATACATATCGCGGTACATAGGCAAAGGGTCTTCGCGTTCAACCAGGAATTGTACGGATAACTATCTCAAAAATGGCCAACAGCTAATCGCGAATCTCCAAGAATTCCTGGATGCCAATCGCGGAGATCGGACAAGGTAGCCGCCCCCCTCCCCCTTATGCGCGCATCACCATCATGAGAGGGGGGGGGGGGTACTTTTTCCGATTTTCACGATTTGTTTCTAGGAATTCTTGAAGATTCGCGATCAGCTGTTGGCCGTTTTTGGCGATCATTATTCCTACAAATCCTGGTTCAACGCGAAGACCCGTTCACTATTTATCGCCATCCCTTATTATAGCAGTCTGCGAATTACTCGATATTCGCGACCTCATCATTTAAGGCATTTTTTCGCGCCCAGCTATAAATGTCCCAATCTTGAAGATTCCATATTGCTCTCCCAAAAAAAAATATATATTGCTCCCCCTACTTCTTGGGGGATTTTTGATTCAGAGGGGGTAGTCCCTCCTCCCCACAATTGTAACCATTTGCATTGAACCACCATGCGACTATCTTCAGCAAAACAAAGACCTAAACATCTGGCGCGACTTGCTTTTAATTTATGCCCATTTGTGCGCAGCTAAATGTATTGTAATTTAACATTTAATTTAATGAATTCAAATTGCTTTACGTCAAGGCAGTTTCTGTTCAAGCTCTACGGCCCAAAGAAGTGTTGTGTAAACACATTTAAGACAGGAACTGATAATGCACTCGGTTATTGATAACTTGGGAGGAAGTAAACTTCGCACAGTTGGTCATACCCTCCATTCTTACCTTAGGAAATGCCCTTCCTGTCACGCCTGGCCTCCAGGACACGGAGACGCTAACCCCAGAGGTCACATCCGGTTCGGGTTATCGATATAGCCACAAGGTGGCGCTGTCGTCGGTTCCTGTCCATCGGCTGGGTCTGTTCGGGTTATCGCGACGCCAGGAACCACCAAATATTGACCATTGCCCTGGATAAATGGCCTTCTATTGACTAACCACGCCCCTTTGTTGCACCAAGACCTTAATAAGCCAATAAGTATGAGGGCTGATGGGAGTTGTCACACAAAGCAAACACACTCGTAGACACTGGGTGTAGAGCTGGTCCTTCTTACTGCGTATAAGCTATTGGTCGGGAGTAGACATGATGTGGCTGTATACACGGCGCTATTTGTGATCAGTATTCATGGCTTTATACACGGCGCTATTTGTAGTCAGTAGTCATGGCTTTATACACGGCGCTATTTGTGATCAGTATTCATGGCTTTATACACGGCGCTATTTGTAGTCAGTAGTCATGGCTTTATACACGGCGCTATTTGTGATCAGTATTCATGGCTTTATACACGGCGCTATTTGTAGTCAGTAGTCATGGCTGTATACACGGCGCTATTTGTGATCAGTATTCATGGCTTTATACACGGCGCTATTTGTAGTCAGTAGTCATGGCTTTATACACGGCGCTATTTGTAGTCAGTAGTCATGGCTTTATGCACGGCGCTATTTGTAGTCAGTAGTCATGGCTTTATACACGGCGCTATTTGTAGTCAGTAGTCATGGCTTTATGCACGGCGCTATTTGTAGTCAGTAGTCATGGCTTTATACACGGCGCTATTTGTAGTCAGTAGTCATGGCTTAATACAAGGCGCTATTTGTAGTCAGTAGTCATGGCTTTATACACGGCGCTATTTGTAGTCAGTAGTCATGGCTTTATACACGGCGCTATTTGTAGTCAGTAGTCATGGCTTTATACACGGCGCTATTTGTAGTCAGTAGTCATGGCTTTATACAAGGCGCTATTTGTAGTTAGTAGCCATGGCTTTATACACGGCGCTATTTGTGGTCAGTAGTCACGGTGTGGTTTTATACACGGCGCTATTTGTAGTCAGTAGTCATGGCTTCATACACGGCGCAATTTGTAGTCAGTAGTCATGGCTTTATACACGGCGCTATTTGTGATCAGTAGTCACGGTGTGGCTTTATACACGGCGCTATTTGTAGTCAGTAGTCATGGCTTTATACACGGCGCTATTTGTAGTCAGTAGTCATGGCTTCATACACGGCGCTATTTGTAGTCAGTAGTCATGGCTTTATACACGGCGCTATTTGTGATCAGTAGTCACGGTGTGGCTTTATACACGGCGCTATTTGTAGTCAGTAGTCATTGCTTTATACACGGCGCTATTTGTAGTCAGTAGTCATGGCTTTGTACACGGCGCTATTTGTGGTCAGTAGTCACGGTGTGGTTTTATACACGGCGCTATTTGTAGTCAGTAGTCATGGCTTCATACACGGCGCAATTTGTAGTCAGTAGTCATGGCTTTATACACGGCGCTATTTGTGATCAGTAGTCACGGTGTGGCTTTATACACGGCGCTATTTGTAGTCAGTAGTCATGGCTTTATACACGGCGCTATTTGTAGTCAGTAGTCACGGTGTGGTTTTATACACGGCGCTAATTGTGATCAGTAGTCATGGCATAATACACGGCGCTATTTGTAGTCAGTAGTCATGGCTTTATACACGGCACTATTTGTGATCAGTAGTCATGGCTTTATACACGACGCTATTTGTAGTCAGTAGTCACGGTGTGATTTTATACACGGCGCTATTTGTAGTCAGTAGTCACAGTGTGGCTTTATACACGGCGCTATTTGTAGTCAGTAGTCATGGCTTTATACACGGCGCTATTTGCGGCCAGTAGTCATGGCTTTATACACGGCGCTATTTGTAGCCGGTAGTCATGGCTTCATACACGGCGCTATTTGTAGTCAGTAGTCAGAGTGTGGTTTTATACACGGCGCTATTTTTAGTTAGTAGTTATGGCTTTATACACGGCGCTATTTGCGGCCAGTAGTCATGGGCTTTATACACGGCGCTATTTGTAGTCAGTAGTCATGGCTTTATACACGGCGCTATTTGTAGTCAGTAGTCATGGCTTCATACACGGCGCTATTTGTAGTCAGTAGTCAGAGTGTGGTTCTATACACGGCGCTATTTGTAGTCAGTAATCATGGCTTTATACACGGCGCTATTTGTAGTCAGTAGTCATGGCTTTATACACGGCGCTATTTGTGATCAGTAGTCATGGCTTTATACACGGCGCTATTTGTAGTCAGTAGTCATGGCTTTATACACGGCGCTATTTGTAGCCAGTAGTCATGGCTTCATACACGGCGCTATTTGTAGTCAGTAGTCAGAGTGTGGTTTTATACACGGCGCTATTTGTAGTTAGTAGTCATGGCTTTATACACGGCGGTATTTGTGATCAGTAGTCATGGCTTTATACACGGCGCTATTTGTAGTCAGTAGTCATGGCTTTATACACGGCGCTATTTGTAGCCAGTAGTCATGGCTTCATACACGGCGCTATTTGTAGTCAGTAGTCAGAGTGTGGTTTTATACACGGCGCTATTTGTAGTTAGTAGTTATGGCTTTATACACGGCGCTATTTGTGATCAGTATTCACGGTATGACTTTATACACGGCGCTATTTGTGATCAGTAGTCACAGTATGGCTTTATACACGGCGCTATTTGTAGTCAGTAGTCACGGTGTGGTTCTATACACGGTGCTATTTGTAGTCAGTAGTCACAGTATGGCTTTACACACGGCGCTATTTGTGATGAGCAGTCATGGCTTTATACACGGCGCTATTTGTAGTCAGTAGTCATGGCTTTATACACGGCGCTATTTGTAGTCAGTAGTCACGGTGTGGCTTTACACACGGCGCTATTTGTGATGAGCAGTCATGGCTTTATACACGGCGCTATTTGTAGTCAGTAGTCATGGCTTTATACACGGTGCTATTTGTAGTCAGTAGTCACGGTGTGGCTTTACACACGGCGCTATTTGTGATGAGCAGTCATGGCTTTATACACGGCGCTATTTGTAGTCAGTAGTCATGGCTTTATACACGGCGCTATTTGTAGTCAGTAGTCACGGTGTGGCTTTACACACGGCGCTATTTGTGATGAGCAGTCATGGCTTTATACACGGCGCTATTTGTAGTCAGTAGTCATGGCTTTATACACGGCGCTATTTGTAGTCAGTAGTCACGGTGTGGCTTTACACACGGCGCTATTTGTGATGAGCAGTCATGGCTTTATACACGGCGCTATTTGTAGTCAGTAGTCATGGCTTTATACACGGTGCTATTTGTAGTCAGTAGTCACGGTGTGGCTTTACACACGGCGCTATTTGTGATGAGCAGTCATGGCTTTATACACGGCGCTATTTGTAGTCAGTAGTCATGGCTTTATACACGGCGCTATTTGTAGTCAGTAGTCACGGTGTGGCTTTACACACGGCGCTATTTGTGATGAGCAGTCATGGCTTTATACACGGCGCTATTTGTAGTCAGTAGTCATGGCTTTATACACGGCGCTATTTGTAGTCAGTAGTCTCGGTGTGGCTTTACACACGGCGCTATTTGTGATGAGCAGTCATGGCTTTATACACGGCGCTATTTGTAGTCAGTAGTCATGGCTTTATACACGGCGCTATTTGTAGTCAGTAGTCTCGGTGTGGCTTTACACACGGCGCTATTTGTGATGAGCAGTCATGGTTTTATACACGGCGCTATTTGTAGTCAGTAGTCTCGGTGTGGCTTTATACACGGCGCTATTTGTGATCAGTAGTCATGGCTTTAGACACGGCGCTATTTGTGATCAGCAGTCATGGTTTTATACACGGCGCTATTTGTAGTCAGTAGTCTCGGTGTGGCTTTATACACGGCGCTATTTGTGATCAGTAGTCATGGCTTTATACACGGCGCTATTTGTAGTCAGTAGTCACGATGTGGCTTTATACACGGCGCTATTTGTGATCAGCAGTCATGGCTTTATACACGGCGCTATTTGTAGTCAGTAGTCACGGTGTGGTTTTATACACGGCGCTATTTGTAGTCAGTAGTCTCGGTGTGGCTTTATACACGGCGCTAATTGTGATCAGTAGTCATGGCTTTATACACGGCGCTATTTGTAGTCAGTAATCATGGCTTTATACACGGCGCTATTTGTAGTCAGTAGTCATGGCTTCATACACGGCGCTATTTGTAGTCAGTAGTCAGAGTGTGGTTTTATACACGGCGCTATTTGTAGTCAGTAGTCATGGCTTTATCCACGGGGCTATTTGTAGTCAGTAGTCATGGCTTTATACACGGCGCTATTTGTAGTCAGTAGTCATGGCTTTATACACGGCGCTATTTGTAGGCAGTAGTCACGGTGTGGCTTTAGACACGGCGCTATTTGTAGTCAGTAGTCATGGCTTTATCCACGGGGCTATTTGTAGTCAGTAGTCATGGCTTTATACACGGCGCTATTTGTAGTCAGTAGTCATGGCTTTATACACGGCGCTATTTGTAGGCAGTAGTCACGGTGTGGCTTTAGACACGGCGCTATTTGTAGTCAGTAGTCATGGCTTTATCCACGGGGCTATTTGTAGTCAGTAGTCATGGCTTTAGACACGGCGCTATTTGTAGTCAGTAGTCATGGCTTTATCCACGGGGCTATTTGTAGTCAGTAGTCATGGCTTTATACACGGCGCTATTTGTAGGCAGTAGTCACGGTGTGGCTTTATACACGGCGCTATTTGTAGTCAGTAGTCATGGCTTTAGACACGGCGCTATTTGTAGTCAGTAGTCATGGCTTTATCCACGGGGCTATTTGTAGTCAGTAGTCATGGCTTTATACACGGCGCTATTTGTAGGCAGTAGTCACGGTGTGGCTTTAGACACGGCGCTATTTGTAGTCAGTAGTCATGGCTTAATACACAGCGCTATTTGTAGTCAGTAGTCATGGCTTTATCCACGGGGCTATTTGTAGTCAGTAGTCATGGCTTTATACACGGCGCTATTTGTAGGCAGTAGTCACGGTGTGGCTTTAGACACGGCGCTATTTGTAGTCAGTAGTCATGGCTTTATACACAGCGCTATTTGTAGGCAGTAGTCACGGTGTGGCTTTAGACACGGCGCTATTTGTAGTCAGTAGTCATGGCTTTATCCACGGGGCTATTTGTAGTCAGTAGTCATGGCTTTATCCACGGGGCTATTTGTAGTCAGTAGTCATGGCTTAATACACGGCGCTATTTGTAGTCAGTAGTCATGGCTTTATCCACGGGGCTATTTGTAGTCAGTAGTCATGGCTTTATACACGGCGCTATTTGTAGGCAGTAGTCACGGTGTGGCTTTAGACACGGCGCTATTTGTAGTCAGTAGTCATGGCTTTATACACAGCGCTATTTGTAGGCAGTAGTCACGGTGTGGCTTTAGACACGGCGCTATTTGTAGTCAGTAGTCATGGCTTTATCCACGGGGCTATTTGTAGTCAGTAGTCATGGCTTTAGACACGGCGCTATTTGTAGTCAGTAGTCATGGCTTTATACACGGCGCTATTTGTAGGCAGTAGTCACGGTGTGGCTTTACACACGGCGCTATTTGTAGATAGTTTCATGCAACTGACATACAAACACGGATTGTTTCCGTACGTATATATATCACTTGCAATCATGTTATGCTTCTTGGCTGAGCCAATTGTGGGCTTGCGTCTGGGAAATGATTACTAACAAGTTTTCTCAAGCGCAACGTTCTATTTGTGATCAATCTGACACGTACAAAACCAAAATTGGGAACAATATCGACAAATAAATGATGTTAAAAAAAAAACTACTTTATAAGCGTCTTCCTTGTCCATACGACTAAACATTGTCCAATGCGCACTCAAGACGACCCCCCCCCCCCCCTTACCAAACTCCTCGCATGGTGGCGCTACGCAAGCTCCGCTTTTACCGCAACTGTCGGCCGGGGACAAAATTTACGATTATTGAAAAACGGTCAAATCCGCTGTAATTTCTTGCAACATTATAGTAGAAATGGGCGGCGCATTTTTCCTATCAATTTGGCCATCGCCGCCCAGGCGAGCGAGTGTGAAAATGCATTGAGGGAGTAGGCTACAGAGATGTAAACAGAGATATAATGGAGCTCTAGCGGAGTGATTCGAAGGCAGAGAGAGTGCTTACGACAGGCATTGAGGACATTTTTGTGCAGATCTTATGACGTATACTGGAGGACTCAATGTACCAGATATGTTCGTCGTCCGCTGATAGATATTCAGCGTGGCTGACGCATGGTCAACGGCGTCCAGTGGCGGACTTGACGGACACAGGTAAGCCGGCGACGGGGCTTAGTTGGCTAAAGTTACCATGTAAATGATGGGCGTAGCTGGCTGAACTAGGCACGTGAAATAGGTCACATGCCGTGATGCTACACGAACACTAGTGAGTGGGTAGGTGGCCGGCTAACGCGTGTTTTGTACGTGATTACACAGAGTGTATCGCCACCATAGAGCTGGAGTATGCGTGTAGATGTGGTGGTGTTAGCTAAACTATGGTCCTGGTGGTAAACGGGGCCATTATCTTAACACGGCCCATTAGACCCCAAGCGATCTCCCAATTGTCCAGAAGTACGGCGAGCAATCAGTTAGCTGGTCGTCAGTTGTGGCTTCAATGGGAACAGCGTTGGACACCCCGCTAGTTCTGTATCAACAGCGTATGCGGCGGCGCTGTAACAGTCGAAATGGTAGCGGCAAATTACTGTCTGTTATGCTGCGGTATTTAAGACGGATATCGCGATTTTCGTCTTATGTCGGTGTGTTTGTTAAGACGAAAATTTCCAATTTTCGTCTTATGTCGGTGTGTTCGGTGAATCTGTATGTGTGTCTGTCCGTTTGTAACGCGGGGCATTATCTTTCGAATGCCTTAAGCTATCGACTTCCAAATTCACAAAAAGATGCGGAATGGCAATCGTCAGGCTAAGTTCGTAGATGGGCTATGTAGGTCAACGGTCAAGGTCACAGGAATTTTTCGCAATTCGCTTAACCATTGATAGATAGGAACAAAAATCGGCAAAATCTCTATAGCGTTCCGAGTTTGTACTTAATGACGCTCAAAATTAATTCACGTATTGGGCTCATAGGTACCTTATATACGGTGTTTCAATTTTGAACATCGTCCGCATAGTTCTTCTGCAAAAAATTCCCAAAGTTTAACATGGGACCCTATGGGAGCATTTTGGCGGGAATCAGGCCTCCTTAATTTCTCCATGAAGGGGACATGTCAGACAAACGACACGTTGCGTCAGACATGACATTAGTATTTGGGCGTAAAATATTATATTGACCAAGGTCACGCTTCCAAGGTCAAGGTCACATCAAGGTCAAGGTTACGAAACATGTATTCCCGCGTAACTTCGTTAATATTTGGTCTAGAGATTCGCGATTCGTTTCAGAGTATTCTTCAGAGAGATACGCAAAAGCAATGTGCCCTCAGAATTCACCTCACGTTTATAGTTTTTGAGTAATTGGATGATCAATTTTGACAATGCCGAAAGCGCAAAAAATTCGCTGTGACTACATAAATGCAGGTAGATGACTCATATGTGGTGGAATACGTACCCATATTACTGACATCATGTATGCCAAATACCATCAAAATCGAACCAGTAGTTTCGACGCTGGCAAATAATCACACTTTAACATGGCCAAGCCCATTATAAAGCCTCGATACGCCAAATGACTGACGGCGTGTTAACGTCATGAAATGGGTCTTAACATAGTCGAATTGGTCCCATAACCACAATTTTCGTCTTCCTTCTCAAGCTCTGCTTGACCGTCTCGGTTTGTCTGTGAGTCTCTGTCTGTCTGTCTGTCTGTCTCTTTGTAACGCGGGGCATTATCTTTCGAATACCTTAAGATATCGACTTCCAAATTCACAGAAAGATGCGGAACGGCAATCGTCAGGCTAAGTTCGTAGATGGGCCATGTAGGTCAAAGGTCAAGGTCACAGGAATTTTTCGAAATTCGCTTAACCATTGAAAGATAGAACCATAGATCGGAACAATCGCCGTAGCGTTCGAAGTTTCGACTTAGTGACGCTCAAACTTATTTCACGTGTTGGGCTCATATTTACCTTGTATATTGTCCTGAATTTTCGCAAATCGCCGGAATAGTTTTTCTGCAGAATATTCCCAAGTTTAACATGGGACTCTATGGGAGCATTTTGGCGGGAAGATGGTCTCCTCAATTTCTCCATGAAGGGTACAAGTCAGACAAACAACACTTTGCGTGCCACTTGACATTATTATTTGGGCGCGAAGTGGTATATCGGTCCAGGTCACTCATCCAAAGTCAAGGTCACAGCAACGTCAAGGTCACGAAACATGTTTTCCCGCGTAACTCAGTTAATATTGGTTCTAGAGATCCGCGGTTTGTTTCAGAGTATTTAAACAGGCGCAAAAGTTATGTGGCCTCAGATTTCACCTCACATTTATAGTTTTTGAGTTATTGGATGATCAAATTGTAACCTAATACAAATTATAACAAATTGGAACGTAAGCCAATGCCCCCCCCCCCCCCCGCGCCCTCCCCCACACACACACACAAAACGCCCTCCCCTCGTCAGATAAATAAATCACAAGAACGATGAAAATAGGGTGATGTATACTGGTCTCTTAGAACTCGCGTTCCACCAGTTGGGCGGCCGGCTGTATAAAGCCCACCACAGTTAATAGTGGACTGCGGGGCTCAAATCATACGCGCAGACCTTTGGTTATAGTCCTGCTTTTCAACGACAAAGCTAAAACCATTATAAATAACTAATTTAGTACGCGGAAACTCTGATTCTGGAAGATATACTGATTTAGGCCAACAATTAGTTTATCAATAATAATAGCCAATTTATTGTCAAAATGTGAGCTAGGTGATCGAACCCACCTCAGAATTGCTCTAGGACGCTTAGTTTGGCCGCTAGAGCGCTCGCAAGAGGTGCACCCCCCTCCATGCCGACGCTCCCATTACGAGTCAACGGCGATATGGACCGGCACTCTTTCGGGGTTGCGATGGCCGCTGTTCGCTTAATAGCGACGCTAGAGAGTCGGGACCGGTTGCAAAAGACGGGCAATAGTCGACTTGGGTATGGAAACCGCCTTCGTTTTTTGCCTTTACGCTTAGTTCCGCCGCTAGGGGGCTCCGTCATTCAGCGATGACGTGTCCGAGAAGAGCGATTAGGGCGTGACCAAGGATGCGTAGAAAGTCGTGATTTGAACGTATTCACTCTTAACGAAGCCCTCGACCTGGAAAAATAGCCCGCGTTCAACAGCAGCCGTTAGATGGCGCTCGTCCAGTACATCACGATACTTGGGGTCTATTTTGGGCTCATTTGCGCTTTCAGCCAGCAATTTGGCCTCAAGTACTACAGCTTTCAGGGGGCGATATGGTCTCGAACGCCAGGCTGAACAACCAATGAGCGAGCGGCGATGGGTCTTAACATAGTCGAATTGGTCCCATAACCCCAATTTTCGTCTGCCTTCTCAAGCTCTGCTTGACCGTCTAGTTAAGACGAAAATTTTCAATTCTCGTCTTATGTCGGTGTGTTCCGTTTGTCTGTCTGTTTGTAACGCGGGGCATTATCTTTCGAATGCCTTAAGATATCGACTTCCAAATTCACAGAAAGATGCGGAATGGCAATCGTCAGGCTAAGTTCGTAGATGGGCCATGTAGGTCAAAGGTCAAGGTCAAAGGATTTTTTGGAAATTTGCTTAACCATTGAAAGATAGAACCATAGATCGGAACAATCGCCGTAGCGTTCAAAGTTTCGACTTAGTGACGCTCAAACTTATTTCACGTGTTGGGCTCATATTTACCTTGTATATTGTCCTGAATTTTCGCAAATCGCCGGAATAGTTTTTCTGCAAAATATTCCCAAGTTTAACATGGGACTCTATGGGAGCATTTTGGCGGGAAGATGGTCTCCTCAATTTCTCCATGAAGTGTACAAGTCAGACAAACAACACTTTGCGTGCAACTTGACATTATTATTTGGGCGCGAAGTGGTATATCGGTCCAGGTCACTCATCCAAAGGTAAGGTCACAGCAACGTCAAGGTCACGAAACATGTTTTCCCGCGTAAAAAGTTAATATTGGTTCTAGAGATCCGCGGTTTGTTTCAGAGTATTTAAACAGGCGCAAAAGTTATGTGGCCTCAGATTTCACCTCACATTTATAGTTTTTGAGTTATTGGATGATCAAATTGTAACCTAATACAAATTATAACAAATTGGAACGTAAGCCAATGCCCCCCCCCCGCGCCCTCCCACACACACACACACACAAAACGCCCTCCCCTCGTCAGATAAATAAATCACAAGAACGATGAAAATAGGGTGATGTATACTGGTCTCTTAGAACTCGCGTTCCACCAGTTGGGCGGCCGGCTGTATAAAGCCCACCACAGTTAATAGTGGACTGCGGGGCTCAAATCATACGCGCAGACCTTTGGTTATAGTCCTGCTTTTCAACGACAAAGCTAAAACCATTATAAATAACTAATTTAGTACGCGGAAACTCTGATTCTGGAAGATATACTAATTTAGGCCAACAATTAGTTTATCAATAATAATAGACATAGAATTATTATTGATATGAACATGTCTCGGATAAAGCTACATTCCTGGCGGGCGCATCACAGGCGCGGATGGTTACACAATTATCCCAATCACCCCATCAGGCAGTGTATACATACGCCACGACCGCATTTAACTCATCATGTACCCCATAAGTGACATGATTGGGGCTGGCGGTATGTGCCGTGGCGCACTGTGTCTAAATACGCCCCGTCAAGAGCGGCATCTGAGCAAAAAAATCCCCTGTGGCCAGACGAGAGGCGATTATAATTATTAGGTTCGGTGTGTGTGTCTGGGGATTGGTCAGTGTGTCATTGTCTCAGGGAAGCATGCGCCTGGCCAGTCCATGTAACGTAACAGCCTTACAGTCTCCCCTTCGCGAGACTTGTCTAACTAATAATTGTGTATCCTTAGGGTCTTGAGGTAGAGAAAGTCTCGCAGTATAGAATGAAAGTAATAAAAACATGCTGTGACTACATGCATGCAGATAGATCACCTATATGTGGTGGAATATGTACCAATATTACTCACATCATGTGTGCCAAATGCCATCGAAATCGAACCAGTAGTTTAGACGCAAAGAAATAATCAAACATTAACATGACCAATTCCATTATAAAGACTCCGTACGGCCACTGAAAGACGGATTGAGATGACGCCATATTGCGTATGGTGAGTCGAAAAGCCTTATCCACTACGCCTAAGTGGCGTGTCGCATGTGGGGGCTACTCTTTCAAAGGTCCCCAAACCCGCTGAAAAATGTTTGCTCAATTTTATTCCGGATACACATATGTGGTGCAATATGTACCAATGTTAGTGGCACCATGCGTGCCAAATGGCATCGAAATCGAACCCGTAAGTTGGACGCCAAAAAATAATCCAATGTCAGACCTGCTGTTCCTTAAGTAATCTTCAGCGAGAGACAGAAACGTGTTATTTGCTCAGATTTTTCCGCATACCGAACGTTTTTCGAGTAATCGGTCAATCAAGTTTTAGTGTCGTTAAAATTGTGAAAAATCGCCGTGACAAGGTGAAAGCGGGCAGGTGACCCATACGTGGTGGAGTATGTTCCAATGTTACTTACATCGTGAGTGCCAAATAGCATCGAAATCGAACCAGCAGTTTAGACGCAAAACAATAACCACACTTTCACATTACCAATCCTATTATAAAGCCCCAAGACGCAAACTGGCTGACAGCGCGGTGGCGTTTCGGCATATAACTTGGTCGACATTGCATGTAGACCATCCCGATCGGCCTTAAAATGTTCAACGTTCTATTTCTCTTCGCTAAGCACCTTTCAATAATGGTCAAGTATAGCAATTTGTTGGGGGTTTCATGAAGGCATATCTAAAGGACAGCGCTAAACATGGCATACAACGGGCAATCCCATAAGCCCGATTTCCGTCTTCCTTCTGAAGCTATGCTTGATCCTGTCTGTCTGTTCGCTTAACCATTGAAAGATAGGACCAAAAAACGGGAAAATCGCTATAACGTTCGCAGTTTCTATTTAATCACGCTGCAAATTATTTCACGTATTGGGCCCATTACTACCTTCTATATCGTCTTTCATTTGTGCAAATCGCCCAAATAGTTTCCCGCTAAAAATTCCCAAAGTTTAACATGGGACTCTATGGGAGCATTTTGGCGGGAAGATGGTCTCCTCAATTTCTCCTTGAAGGGGTCATGTCAGACAAACGCCACCTGGCCTGATACATGACATCAGTAATTGGGCACCAATAACTAAATCGGTCAAGGTCACGCTTCCAAGGTTAAGATCACAGCAAGGTGAAGGTCACGAAACATGTGTTCCCGCGTAACTCCGTTAATATTGGGTCTAAAGATTCGCTGTTAGTTTGAGATTGTTCCTCAGGGAGAGGCAAAAACGTCTGATTGGCTCAGATTTCTCCGGATACTGAAAGAAAGAGTAATCAGCCAATCAATATTCAGCGTTAGTGTCAAGAGGCGTTTTGAAATTTGCAAGGCCATAACTCGGTTATTATTTGAGCTAGGGAGCCCAGATTTGGTATGAATGGGGAGAAAAATATCAGCTAACCACCATAGAATTGCTCTAGGAGGCTTAGTTTGGCCACTAGAGCGCTCGCAAGAGGTGCACCCCCCTCCGTGCTGACGCTCCCATTATGAGTCAACGGCCATATCGACCGGCACTCTTACGGGGTTGCGATGGCCGCCGTTCCCTTAATAGCGACGCTAGAGAGTCGGAACCGGTTGCAAAAGACGGGCAAACGTCGACTTGGGTATGGCAACCGCCTTCGTTTTTTGCCTATCGCCCTTTGTTCCGCCGCTAGGGGCTCCGTAATTCAGCGATGACGAGTCCAAGAACAGCGATTATTGCGTGACCAAGGACGCGTAGAAAGTCGTGATTTGAACGTATTCACTCTAAACGACGCCCCCGACCTGGAAAAATAGCCCGCGTTGAACAGCAGCCGTTAGATGGCGCTCGTCCAGCACATCACGATATTTGGGGTCCAATTTGGGCTAATTTGCGCTTTCAGCCAGCAATTTGACCTGGCTACAGCTTTCAGTGGGCGATATGGTCTCGAACTCCAGGCTGAACAACCAATGAGCGAGCGGCGATGGGTCTTAACATAGTCGAATTGGTCCCATAACCCCAATTTTCGTCTTCCTTCTCAAGCTCTGCTTGACCGTCTAGTTAAGACGAAAATTTTCAATTTTCGTCTTATGTCGGTGTGTTCCGTTTGTCTGTGAGTCTGTCTGTCTGTCTGTCTGTTTGTAACGCGGGGCATTATCTTTCGAATGCCTTAAGATATCGACTTCCAAATTCGCAGAAAGATGCGGAAAGACAATCGTCAGGCTAAGTTCGTAGATGGGCAATAAAACTCGAAGGTCTACGTCACGATGACGTCATACGTCCAAAACACATTTTCCCCTCTAGCTCTCTTAATATTGCAGCTACAGAACCGCAATTTTTGTCAAAATACTCAGCTCCTCAAAATCTTTCGCATTACTGACATCAGATTTGATGTGGGATGAAAAGTTTTCGAGCCACAGGCAGTTGAAAATTTTAAATTTCGGATTTTTTTTATAAAGTTTGAGATATCGACTCCTCCTTCTGCACAGACAATGCCACGGCCTACCGTCAGGCTAATTTAGAAGATGGGCCATGTAGGTCAAAGGTCAAGGTCACAGGAATTTTTCGAAATTCGCTTAACCATTGAAAGATAGGACCAAATATCGGGAAGATCGCGATAACGTTCACAGTTTTTACCTAATCACACTGGAAATGAATTCCCGGATTAGGCCCATAGGTACCTTGTACAACATCTTTAGATTTTTCAAATCGCCCGAAGAGTTTTTCTATGAAAAATTCCCAAATTTAACATAGGACCCTACAGGAGCATTTTGGCGGGAACATGGCCTCCTCAATTTCTCCGTGAAGGGGAATAGTTAGACAACGGACACTCTTGGTGAAACATGACAAGGTCACGCATCCAAGGTCAATGTCACAGCAAGGCCAAGGTCCCGAAACATATTTTCGCGCGTAACTCCGTTAATATTTGGTCTAGAGATTCGTTGTTTGCTTGAGAATATTCTTCAGGGAGAAGCGCAAACAAGATATCTCACATTTATAGTTTTTGAGTTATTGGATGATCAATCTTGACAGTAGCGAAAGTGCCAAAAAATCGCGGTGACTACATGAATGCAGGTAGTTGACTCATGTGTGGTGGAATATGTACCCATATTACTGGCATCATGTTTGCCAAATGGCATCGAAATCGACCCAGTAGTTTGGACGCCAGCAAATAATCACACTTTAACATGGCCAATCCCATTATAAAGCTTCCATACGCCAAATGACTGATGGCATGGTGACGTTTCGGTCTATAACTCCGTCGATATTGCTTGGACATAGTCGCAGTCGGTACTAACAGGTTCAAGTTTCCCCCCTATCCCCCCCGATTTTCGTCTTTCTTAAGCTATGCTTGACAATCTGGTCTTATTATCTGTTTGTTCGTGTCGCCGCGTGCCGCTTGTCACCAGCATAACGGCCAGATAATGATACTCTTCATTCATGTATTAAATATTTCATATCATCTCGTCATTTTGCCGCCCCCGTGCGAACAGCGGTGTAAGAGTTGGGCTGAGCGGTCGTGCTCGGTCTGCCCTCCCCCACCCCCTCCCCCTCCCCCCATTCCCTCTCCCTGGGGCCCACATACCATACCTACAGCTCGCAACGCAAGCCCAACGTCTAACGTACCGAGGGGTGACAATCGGCCTTCAGCACGACCCCTCCCCCCAAGCCCTCTACCTCCGCCTCAAAGGGAAACAAACCCCCTGGTCAGACTGCCGTCTATTTTACACGACTGCCTTTTCTGCTTCCAAGAACAACAGAGAAATGCCTCGCGTGCCGGCAGTTATCGCTAAATAATGATGACACAGCAGTCCCCGGGGGTGAGTGATGGCAGGACGACAAGGCAAGAGCCCCCCCCCCCCCCACCCGGCCCCCCTGCTCCAGGCTCCGGGCCCCAGGGGTCGCCCCAGTCCCAGGTACAGAGGAGACCGACCGCCTTCAGCCAGTGCCCCCGTGGCGATTCGGCATTCCAGTCGGGGCGGGGGGGAGGTGGGGGGGGGCGGGGGGGAGGTGGCGGGGGGCGGGGGCAGCCATCATAGCCTGGAGAGTTCGGGGGTTAGGGATGCAGAAGAACGGACATGACATGGTGGAACAGATATTTCCTTGGATTGTAAGAGTGGGGGGTGAAGGCGGCGGGGAGTCAGGGGATAGCTGGGTGGGTGGGGGAAGGGTAGGTGAGGGGGGGGGCCATCGGGAGTTTAAATCCTGGGGACACAAGGTCCTTGCGTCACCGGTGAGTTCGGCAGATGTAGTACCAAAACCTGACAGCCGTGGATGACGAGGAGGGGGGGAGGGGGAGGGGGAGGGGGAAGCGGTAGGGGGGTTGGGAGGTGACGCAATCCCGCAAAAAATAGGGAGGAAAGAAGGGGAAACGTAAAACTGCACAAGCCACCGGAGAGAGTGCGAGAGAGAGAGAGGGGGGTAGGGATGGGGGGGGGGGTGGGGGGGGGGTATAGGTCCAATTGGTAATGCCATCGGAAGCTCAAGATCTCAGCGTCCAAATCATTAGCGACTCGAGCGGAAGTGATCGCTGGGAGGGAGAGGCACGCAACTGTCGCCATGGCAACAAGGGAGGGGGGGGGGGGTGCCCACACTCCCACCTACTCACTATTGGGATTTCCGAATGGACGAGTCCTCGTGGAACATCTTCTACATTGCATTATTCACAACAGGCCAAGCAGAAAATCGTAATTGAAAAAATGCTAAGCACTACGCTGTTGTGCTGGTCACTTTGGAAACCGCATGGCCTGGGCACCTAGCAATGTGGTCATCGAGACTTCACGCTCAGTTTCTATTCCCGTTAGGCGTTTTAGGGGAGATAATTACCCATATTTTGAGTCTCACGAGATTTGTTTTTGCCCTGCATTACTCGTGGTGTTTTCTACGGATGACACCCCCACAGAACGTATGGGTTTCACTCCTACTTAACTCCTAAAGCGACGTGTAAAAACTCCATTCCGTGACAAGAAAGATGCTTGGTTGTATATTCAGGACGTTGTAACCAATTCATATCGCGTCAATGGGAGAGGGAAGGGAGAGTGGAGCCATGCCCCCCGGGGTAACCCCCTACTCTTTGCGCAGAAATATTTGGGATCTTTATCCTGTGATCACACAGACATGGCCACAGCAGGGCTCGAACCACCGACCCACGTGCCGTTAGGCTCTTAGGTGGCCAGAGCGGTCAATGCGAGCGCTCTAGCCCACTGAGCTATCGGGGCATCCCCTCAAGAAAGATGAAGCGCCCGCATTGGCTGTAGTGTCTAGACGTCATTTCCGGCTTCAGTGCCAAGACGTAATGTTTTTATATTATCAATGTAACGTAAACTTTAGAGCTAGATAACTATACCATATCATACCATATAACCATAATTCTTAATCAGTTGTATTATCCCAAATCCCGTAGATGGTCGTTATTCTGGGGCATATTGCTCTGCGTAATGCCATTGGACTGCATTAAAGCTTCAGTAATTAACTAACGCTGCCTCAAGAATTCCAAGATTCCCTTCACACGTTTCATTACGCGTGTAGCAAAGGACATGGTGAGAGATAGACCATGACGGAGCTCTATCGCGACATGGTGAGAAATAGACCATGCGGAGTTCTATCGCGACATGGTGAGAGATAGACCATGACGGAGCTCTATCGCGACATGGTGAGAGATAGACCATGACGGAGCTCTATCGCGACATGGTGAGAGATAGACCATGACGGAGCTCTGTCGCGACATGGTGAAAGATAGACCATGACGGAGCTCTGTCGCGACATGGTGAGAGATAGACCATGACGGAGCTCTATCGCGACATGGTGAGAGATAGACCATGACGGAGCTCTGTCGCGACATGGTGAGAAATAGACCATGACGGAGCTCTATCACGACATGGTGAGAGATAGACCATGACGGAGCTCTGTCGCGACATGGTGAGAGATAGACCATGACGGAGCTCTATCACGACATGGTGAGAGATAGACCATGACGGAGCTCTGTCACGACATGGTGAGAGATAGACCATGACGGAGCTCTATCACGACATGGTGAGAGATAGACCATGACGGAGCTCTATCACGACATGGTGAGAGATAGACCATGACGGAGCTCTGTCGCGACATGGTGAGAGATAGACCATGACGGAGCTCTATCGCGACATGGTGAGAGATAGACCATGACGGAGCTCTATCGCGACATGGTGAGAGATAGACCATGACGGAGCTCTATCGCGACATGGTGAGAGATAGACCATGACGGAGCTCTGTCGCGACATGGTGAGAAATAGACCATGACGGAGCTCTATCACGACATGGTGAGAGATAGACCATGACGGAGCTCTGTCGCGACATGGTGAGAGATAGACCATGACGGAGCTCTATCACGACATGGTGAGAGATAGACCATGACGGAGCTCTGTCACGACATGGTGAGAGATAGACCATGACGGAGCTCTATCACGACATGGTGAGAGATAGACCATGACGGAGCTCTATCACGACATGGTGAGAGATAGACCATGACGGAGCTCTGTCGCGACATGGTGAGAGATAGACCATGACGGAGCTCTATCGCGACATGGTGAGAGATAGACCATGACGGAGCTCTATCGCGACATGGTGAGAGATAGACCATGACGGAGCTCTATCGCGACATGGTGAGAGATAGACCATGACGGAGCTCTATCGCGACATGGTGAGAGATAGACCATGACGGAGCTCTATCACAACATGGTGAGAGATAGACCATGACGGAGCTCTATCACGACATGGTGAGAGATAGACCATGACGGAGCTCTGTCGCGACATGGTGAGAGATAGACCATGACGGAGCTCTATCGCGACATGGTGAGAGATAGACCATGACGGAGCTCTATCGCGACATGGTGAGAGATAGACCATGACGGAGCTCTATCGCGACATGGTGAGAGATAGACCATGACGGAGCTCTATCGCGACATGGTGAGAGATAGGCCATGACGGAGCTCTGTCGCGACATGGTGAGAGATAGACCATGACGGAGCTCCATCGCGACATGGTGAGAGATAGACCATGACGGAGCTCTATCGCGACATGGTGAGAGATAGGCCATGACGGAGCTCTATCGCGACATGGTGAGAGATAGACCATGACGGAGCTCTATCGCGACATGGTGAGAGATAGACCATGACGGAGCTCTATCGCGACATGGTGAGAGATAGACCATGACGGAGCTCTATCGCGAAATGGTGAGAGGTAGACCATGACGGAGCTCTATCGCGACATGGTGAGATAGACCATGACGGAGCTCTATCGCGACATGGTGAGAGATAGACCATGACGGAGCTCTATCGCGACATGGTGAGATAGACCATGACGGAGCTCTATCGCGACATGGTGAGAGATAGACCATGACGGAGCTCTATCGCGACATGGTGAGAGATAGACCATGACGGAGCTCTATCGCGACATGGTGAGATAGACCATGCGGAGTTCTATCGCGACATGGTGAGAGATAGACCATGACGGAGCTCTATCGCGACATGGTGAGAGATAGACCATGACGGAGCTCTATCGCGACATGGTGAGAGATAGACCATGACGGAGCTCTATCGCGACATGGTGAGAGATAGACCATGACGGAGCTCTATCGCGACATGGTGAGAGATAGACCATGACGGAGCTCTATCGCGACATGGTGAGAGATAGACCATGACGGAGCTCTATCGCGACATGGTGAGAGATAGACCATGACGGAGCTCTATCGCGACATGGTGAGAGATAGACCATGACGGAGCTCTATCGCGACATGGTGAGAGATAGACCATGACGGAGCTCTGTCACGACATGGTGAGAGATAGACCATGACGGAGCTCTATCGCGACATGGTGAGAAATAGACCATGCGGAGTTCTATCGCGACATGGTGAGAGATAGACCATGACGGAGCTCTATCACGACATGGTGAAAGATAGACCATGACGGAGCTCTGTCGCGACATGGTGAGAGATAGACCATGACGGAGCTCTATCGCGACATGGTGAGAGATAGACCATGACGGAGCTCTATCGCGACATGGTGAGAGATAGACCATGACGGAGCTCTATCGCGACATGGTGAGAGATAGGCCATGACGGAGCTCTATCGCGACATGGTGAGAGATAGACCATGACGGAGCTCTATCGCGACATGGTGAGAGATAGACCATGACGGAGCTCTATCGCGACATGGTGAGAGATAGACCATGACGGAGCTCTATCGCGACATGGTGAGAGATAGACCATGACGGAGCTCTGTCGCGACATGGTGAGAGATAGACCATGACGGAGCTCTATCGCGACATGGTGAGAGATAGACCATGACGGAGCTCTATCGCGACATGGTGAGAGATAGACCATGACGGAGTTCTATCGCGACATGGTGAGAGATAGACCATGACGGAGCTCTGTCGCGACATGGTGAGAAAGAGACCATGACGGAGCTCTATCGCGACATGGTGAGAGATAGACCATGACGGAGCTCTATCGCGACATGGTGAGAGATAGACCATGACGGAGCTCTATCGCGACATGGTGAGAAAGAGACCATGACGGAGCTCTATCGCGAGATGGTGAGCGATAGACCATGACGGAGCTCTATCGCGACATGGTGAGAGATAGACCATGACGGAGCTCTATCGCGACATGGTGAGAGATAGACCATGACGGAGCTCTATCGCGAGATGGTGAGAGATAGACCATGACGGAGCTCTATCGCGACATGGTGAGAGATAGACCATGACGGAGCTCTATCGCGACATGGTGAGAGATAGACCATGCGGAGTTCTATCGCGACATGGTGAGAGATAGACCATGACGGAGCTCTATCGCGACATGGTGAGAGATAGACCATGACGGAGCTCTATCGCGACATGGTGAGAGATAGACCATGCGGAGTTCTATCGCGACATGGTGAGAGATAGACCATGACGGAGCTCTATCACGACATGGTGAGAGATAGACCATGACGGAGCTCTATCGCGACATGTTGAGAGATAGACCATGACGGAGCTCTATCACGACATGGTGAGAGATAGACCATGACGGAGCTCTATCGCGACATGGTGAGAGATAGACCATGACGGAGCTCTATCACGACATGGTGAGAGATAGACCATGACGGAGCTCTGTCGCGACATGGTGAGAGATAGACCATGACGGAGCTCTATCGCGACATGGTGAGAGATAGACCATGACGGAGCTTTGTCGCGACATGGTGAGAGATAGACCATGACGGAGCTTTGTCGCGACATGGTGAGAGATAGACCATGACGGAGCTCTATCGCGACATGGTGAGAGATAGACCATGACGGAGCTCTATCACGACATGGTGAGAGATAGACCATGACGGAGCTCTGTCGCGACATGGTGAGAGATAGACCATGACGGAGCTCTATCGCGACATGGTGAGAGATAGACCATGACGGAGCTCTGTCGCGACATGGTGAGAGATAGACCATGACGGAGCTCTATCGCGACATGGTGAGAGATAGACCATGACGGAGCTCTATCGCGACATGGTGAGAGATAGACCATGACGGAGCTTTGTCGCGACATGGTGAGAGATAGACCATGACGGAGCTCTATCGCGACATGGTGAGAGATAGACCATGACGGAGCTCTATCGCGACATGGTGAGAGATAGACCATGACGGAGCTCTATGGCGACATGGTGAGAGATAGACCATGACGGAGCTCTGTCGCGACATGGTGAGAGATAGACCATGACGGAGCTCTATCGCGACATGGTGAGAGATAGACCATGACGGAGCTCTGTCGCGACATGGTGAGAGATAGACCATGACGGAGCTCTATCGCGACATGGTGAGAGATAGACCATGACGGAGCTCTATCGCGACATGGTGAGAGATAGACCATGACGGAGCTCTATCGCGACATGGTGAGAAATAGACCATGACGGAGCTCTGTCGCGACATAGTGAGAGATAGACCATGACGGAGCTCTATCGCGACATGGTGAGAGATAGACCATGACGGAGCTCTATCACGACATGGTGAGAGATAGACCATGACGGAGCTCTATCGCGACATGGTGAGAGATAGACCATGACGGAGCTCTATCGCGACATGGTGAGAGATAGACCATGACGGAGCTCTATCGCGACATGGTGAGAGATAGACCATGACGGAGCGCTATCGTGACATGGTGAGAGATAGACCATGACGGAGCTCTGTCGCGGCATGGTGAGAGATAGACCATGACGGAGCTCTATCGCGACATGGTGAGAGATAGACCATGACGGAGCTTTATCGCGACATGGTGAGAGATAGACCATGACGGAGCTCTATCGCGACATGGTGAGAGATAGACCATGACGGAGCTCTATCGCGACATGGTGAGAGATAGACCATGACGGAGCTCTATCGCGACATGGTGAGAGATAGACCATGACGGAGCTCTATCGCGACATGGTCAGAGATAGACCATGACGGAGCTCTGTCGCGACATGGTGAGAGATAGACCATGACGGAGCTCTGTCGCGACATGGTGAGAGATAGACCATGACGGAGCTCTATCGCGACATGGTGAGAGATAGACCATGACGGAGCTCTATCGCGACATGGTGAGAGATAGACCATGACGGAGCTCTGTCGCGACATGGTGAGAGATAGACCATGACGGAGCTCTATCGCGACATGGTGAGAGATAGACCATGACGGAGCTCTATCGCGACATGGTGAGAAATAGACCATGCGGAGTTCTATCGCGACATGGTGAGAGATAGACCATGACGGAGCTCTATCACGACATGGTGAAAGATAGACCATGACGGAGCTCTATCGCGACATGGTGAGAGATAGACCATGACGGAGCTCTATCGCGACATGGTGAGAGATAGACCATGACGGAGCTCTATCACGACATAATGAGAGAGACCATGACGGAGCTCTATCGCGACATGGTGAGAGATAGACCATGACGGAGCTCCATCGCGACATGGTGAGAAATAGACCATGCGGAGTTCTATCGCGACATGGTGAGAGATAGACCATGACGGAGCTCTATCGCGACATGGTGAGAGATAGACCATGACGGAGCTCTATCGCGACATGGTGAGAAATAGACCATGCGGAGTTCTATCGCGACATGGTGAGAGATAGACCATGACGGAGCTCTATCACGACATGGTGAAAGATAGACCATGACGGAGCTCTATCGCGACATGGTGAGAGATAGACCATGACGGAGCTCTATCGCGACATGGTGAGAGATAGACCATGACGGAGCTCTATCACGACATGGTGAGAGAGACCATGACGGAGCTCTATCGCGACATGGTGAGAGATAGACCATGACGGAGCTCCATCGCGACATGGTGAGAAATAGACCATGCGGAGTTCTATCGCGACATGGTGAGAGATAGACCATGAGGGAGCTCCATCGCGACATGGTGAGAAATAGACCATGCGGAGTTCTATCGCGACATGGTGAGAGATAGACCATGACGGAGCTCCATCGCGACATGATGAGAAATAGACCATGCGGAGTTCTATCGCGACATGGTGAGAGATAGACCATGAGGGAGCTCTATCACG
This sequence comes from Arenicola marina, assembly GCA_964019135.1. NCBI lineage: Eukaryota > Metazoa > Annelida > Polychaeta > Arenicolidae > Arenicola > Arenicola marina. The sequence goes on along the minus strand of OZ025260.1, from coordinate 8,113,615 downwards.
ACATGGTGAGAGATAGACCATGACGGAGCTCTATCGCGACATGGTGAGAGATAGACCATGACGGAGCTCTATCGCGACATGGTGAGAGATAGACCATGACGGAGCTCCATCGCGACATGGTGAGAAATAGACCATGCGGAGTTCTATCGCGACATGGTGAAAGATAGACCATGACGGAGCTCTATCGCGACATGGTGAGAGATAGACCATGACGGAGCTCTGTCACGACATGGTGAGAGATAGACCATGACGGAGCTCTATCGCGACATGGTGAGAGATAGACCATGACGGAGTTCTATCGCGACATGGTGAGAGATAGACCATGACGGAGCTCTATCGCGACATGGTGAGAGATAGACCATGACGGAGCTCTGTCGCGACATGGTGAGAGATAGACCATGACGGAGCTCTGTCGCGACATGGTGAGAGATAGACCATGAGGGAGCTCCATCGCGACATGGTGAGAAATAGACCATGCGGAGTTCTATCGCGACATGGTGAGAGATAGACCATGACGGAGCTCCATCGCGACATGGTGAGAAATAGACCATGCGGAGTTCTATCGCGACATGGTGAGAGATAGACCATGACGGAGCTCTATCGCGACATGGTGAGAGATAGACCATGAGGGAGCTCTATCACGACATGGTGAGAGATAGACCATGACGGAGCTCTATCGCGACATGGTGAGAGATAGACCATGACGGAGCTCTATCGCGACATGGTGAGAGATAGACCATGACGGAGCTCTATCGCGACATGGTGAGAGATAGACCATGACGGAGCTCTATCGCGACATGGTGAGAGATAGACCATGACGGAGCTCTATCGCGACATGGTGAGAGATAGACCATGACGGAGCTCTATCGCGACATGGTGAGAGATAGACCATGACGGAGCTCTATCGCGACATGGTGAGAGATAGACCATGACGGAGCTCTGTCGCGACATGGTGAGAGATAGACCATGACGGAGCTCTGTCGCGACATGGTGAGAGATAGACCATGAGGGAGCTCCATCGCGACATGGTGAGAAATAGACCATGCGGAGTTCTATCGCGACATGGTGAGATATAGACCATGACGGAGCTCCATCGCGACATGGTGAGAAATAGACCATGCGGAGTTCTATCGCGACATGGTGAGAGATAGACCATGCGGGAGCTCTATCACGACATGGTGAGAGATAGACCATGACGGAGCTCTATCGCGACATGGTGAGAGATAGACCATGACGGAGCTCTATCGCGACATGGTGAGAGATAGACCATGACGGAGCTCCATCGCGACATGGTGAGAAATAGACCATGCGGAGTTCTATCGCGACATGGTGAGAGATAGACCATGACGGAGCTCCATCGCGACATGGTGAGAGATAGACCATGACGGAGCTCTGTCGCGACATGGTGAGAGATAGACCATGACGGAGCTCTGTCGCGACATGGTGAGAGATAGACCATGAGGGAGCTCCATCGCGACATGGTGAGAAATAGACCATGCGGAGTTCTATCGCGACATGGTGAGAGATAGACCATGACGGAGCTCCATCGCGACATGGTGAGAAATAGACCATGCGGAGTTCTATCGCGACATGGTGAGAGATAGACCATGAGGGAGCTCTATCACGACATGGTGAGAGATAGACCATGACGGAGCTCTATCGCGACATGGTGAGAGATAGACCATGACGGAGCTCTATCGCGACATGGTGAGAGATAGACCATGACGGAGCTCCATCGCGACATGGTGAGAAATAGACCATGCGGAGTTCTATCGCGACATGGTGAAAGATAGACCATGACGGAGCTCTATCGCGACATGGTGAGAGATAGACCATGACGGAGCTCTGTCACGACATGGTGAGAGATAGACCATGACGGAGCTCTATCGCGACATGGTGAGAGATAGACCATGACGGAGTTCTATCGCGACATGGTGAGAGATAGACCATGACGGAGCTCTATCGCGACATGGTGAGAGATAGACCATGACGGAGCTCTGTCGCGACATGGTGAGAGATAGACCATGACGGAGCTCTATCGCGACATGGTGAGAGATAGACCATGACGGAGCTCTATCGCGACATGGTGAGAGATAGACCATGACGGAGCTCTATCGCGACATGGTGAGAGATAGACCATGACGGAGCTCTGTCGCGACATGGTGAGAGATAGACCATGACGGAGCTCTATCGCGACATGGTGAGAGATAGACCATGACGGAGCTCTATCGCGACATGGTGAGAAATAGACCATGACGGAGCTCTATCGCGACATGGTGAGAGATAGACCATGACGGAGCTCTATCGCGACATGGTGAGAGATAGACCATGACGGAGCTCTGTCGCGACATGGTGAGAGATAGACCATGACGGAGCTCTATCGCGACATGGTGAGAGATAGACCATGACGGAGCTCTATCGCGACATGGTGAGAGATAGACCATGACGGAGCTCTATCGCGACATGGTGAGAGATAGACCATGACGGAGCTCTGTCGCGACATGGTGAGAGATAGACCATGACGGAGCTCTGTCGCGACATGGTGAGAGATAGACCATGACGGAGCTCTATCACGACATGGTGAGAGATAGACCATGACGGAGCTCTATCGCGACATGGTGAGAGATAGACCATGACGGAGCTCTATCGCGACATGGTGAGAGATAGACCATGACGGAGCTCTATCGCGACATGGTGAGAGATAGACCATGACGGAGCTCTATCGCGACATGGTGAGAGATAGACCATGACGGAGCTCTGTCGCGACATGGTGAGAGATAGACCATGACGGAGCTCTGTCGCGACATGGTGAGAGATAGACCATGACGGAGCTCTGTCGCGACATGGTGAGAGATAGACCATGACGGAGCTCTATCACGACATGGTAAGAGATAGACCATGACGGAGCTCTATCGCGACATGGTGAGAGATAGACCATGACGGAGCTCTATCGCGACATGGTGAGAGATAGACCATGACGGAGCTCTATCGCGACATGGTGAGAGATAGACCATGACGGAGCTCTATCGCGACATGGTGAGAGATAGACCATGACGGAGCTCTGTCGCGACATGGTGAGAGATAGACCATGACGGAGCTCTGTCGCGACATGGTGAGAGATAGACCATGACGGAGCTCTGTCGCGACATGGTGAGAGATAGACCATGACGGAGCTCTATCACGACATGGTAAGAGATAGACCATGACGGAGCTCTGTCGCGACATGGTGAGAGATAGACCATGACGGAGCTCTATCGCGACATGGTGAGATAGACCATGACGGAGCTCTATCGCGACATGGTGAGAGATAGACCATGACGGAGCTCTATCGCGACATGGTGAAAGATAGACCATGACGGAGCTCTATCGCGACATGGTGAGAGATAGACCATGACGGAGCTCTATCGCGACATGGTGAGAGATAGACCATGACGGAGCTCTATCGCGACATGTTGAGAGATAGACCATGACGGAGCTCTATCGCGACATGGTGAGAGATAGACCATGACGGAGCTCTATCGCGACATGGTGAAAGATAGACCATGACGGAGCTCTATCGCGACATGGTGAGAGATAGACCATGACGGAGCTCTATCGCGACATGGTGAGAGATAGACCATGACGGAGCTCTATCGCGACATGTTGAGAGATAGACCATGACGGAGTTCTATCGCGACATGGTGAGAGATAGACCATGACGGAGCTCTATCGCGACATGGTGAGAGATAGACCATGACGGAGCTCTATCGCGACATGGTGAGAGATAGACCATGACGGAGCTCTATCACATGGTGAGAGATAGACCATGACGGAGCTCTATCGCGACGTTTACACGTGATGGTAACACGCGATGGTAACGCCAGACTGTGAGCATTAGAGCGAGAGGGCAGGAGTCGAATCCGGAGAGAAACAACCGATAAAACAAAACTCTTATACGACCGGTGACAGAAAGGGCGACAGAACAGAAGAAAGGCAGGCGGCAAACAGAACGCGAGACGTCGGAAAGAACAAAAATCTGACGTGCTTAGTGAGCGAAAAAGATGACAGAGGAAGAGATAAAACAGTAAGCGTAAAGCAGAAATTCATCCGGTGTTTCTGGTTTTGTCTCTCCCACAATACGCCCGGTGTGATGTTGGTATGGCTCTCGGCGCGTGCTCGGGAATCCTGTTGATGAAGCACTCATTGAATCATCCCCTATCTCATGGGCAATATTACGATAAGTGTCTCATTAAATAATCCTAATAAAATCTAGCCGCCTTCTTTGCGTTTGCTCTGATTCTCGGAAGGCATTCGCGCCGACCCACGAAAAGGTTGAAGTACGGATACATGGAAGAAGCGGAATGCAGTTGGCGTGTGGCATCGGTCACCAGCCCGGGACTGGCATTCCCATCGTTACGAGGGTGGAGTCCCCCGAGACGGCTAATCCATTGTCAGAGCGCGGAACATTCTGTCTTTTAATTAGTGAATTGTAAAACAGGTCCCGGGAATTCGGTGGACCGTGTAACGTGGCACTCCAGTCTCAGGCTATTTGTGGGCGGTTCACCAGACAAATGAAGGCAGCGACCACCTGGTTACATATAGCTCTACTCACGGCTGCTCCGTGGTGGGGACCCGTTTCTTATCTTACTATCTAGTTCCACTGCGATTGTGGCTCCAATACAGGAGTCCTGCTTGTGTATTGGTGATACTCTCATGCACTTAGATGCATGATATACAAAAGAGTTACATTTTCCACATTTAAATACTTCTGTACGCGACTCTCTCATGCACTGATATAGGATAAACAAAAGAATTCCATTTCCTAGATTTAAATACTTTCGTACGCGACCTTCGGTCCACTTGCTGTGAATGACTAGTATTTAATGATAATTTTCTGTAGAAGAGAAGACAAGATAAGTAATAAAAGTCAATATAGTAAAGAACTGAAATGTTCATCATGAGTTGCACAGTTAGCAAAACCTGCTGCCACAATTGTTTTGTCTACTTATTTATAATCGTGAGGAGGAAAACCGAGGACCTATTTGTAAGCACCCTACAGTGCACAATGCCGGGTGACAGAGGCACTTAGGCATCAACGTTGACCAGCTATTATCGTGACATATCTACTTCTTTTTGCGATCATTTTACACGGGCGACGAAAGTGACAAAAATCTCCCACATAACCGCGTGGGGCTCCGGGCAACGTTGCGACTGATTGCGTTAGAAGACGATCATTAGGCGCATTAGGGCCCGATAACTGCCTCCGTTACTGGCCTCAGGCCATGGTTGACCTTTCCTCTCATCGTCTCCAGCCGCGTTCTGATGTCAGGCATATGGCGGGAGGGGGATGGGAGCAGACGACATTTCGCATTTATTTGCGGGGCAACCTTTCTGTGCGACACCGTCGTCACGGATGTCGTCTGCGTTCCCGGTCGGTAGCGGCACGCGCCGAGCGGTTTGCCACAAGACCACGTCACCGCGGTCTCCAACAAGAGACAATGAAACCTAATGTACTTGTCAGATAAAGACTTCCTGCTTGCGATTAAAAGCATTTCCTCTGGCGTGCCCGTCTATCAGCATTGCTCTGACATTTACCAGTGTCATTCGTAGTCATCGCTTTTTTTCGCCTTGAGCTGTTCTCCCGTCGGTAACGTGCAAGAGATTAACCTTCGGGCCGAACAAGAAATTATGGAAAACCTTCTCATCTCCTCTTCTTTCTCCGTTGCGCGTATTACACAGAATATTGTTGGGGAATATCGAAAAAATTCTATTAAACGGTATATCGTTTAATGGAATTATCTTCATTAACGGAATTATCTTCTCTTTTTACCTAATTTCTTGTTTTTCTGTTTGTAGGCCTGGGATCTACCTGGTCAGAATGGTGGACTTATGAAGGAATCTCGGGTGAGTTTAAACCAATGTATGGAATGGTAAAAGGTCATATCATAAATTATGACATGATTTCTCCATTGATTGAGTGTCGGCAGCCATGGCCGTACGTCTTGAGTACTCTACAGTGACGCAGTCACACTGAAATATTTTGTTTTTAGGTTGCAGTTGATCCGTATAAATTAACAAACTGAGTAAAAATGGATCGAAATTAATTTAAAGTTAATGAAGTACATAGGACATAAGGATTTTACATATTGTAACCGCCATTTTCCACTGTAACCACTCATTTTCTCGTGACTCATATCTGGATTCCTGCGTCGAACCACTTGTCGATTAGCGGCTCCCTGACTTTCTTAGTTCATGAAATGGAACAGATCACCGCCTCCTCAATACGTTATCTCTATGAGATACCCATAAGGCCGAATGATTTAGACACTTTGACCCTGTTCGCTTTTTCATAATCAAGAGAGTGCATCAACTCTACCTCTACCTGCAGTACATTCTAACCAATTCAGTCGCACCGTATTATGAACAGATATCCACCAATCAGCCCCCCCCCCCCCCCTCCGCCCTCATTCCATGCCCGGTCATCACGTTGACGCCTTCAGAACAATACCAAGGTCGAGGTCAGAGCGGTTGTGAAGCGCCTGGCGACAAACCCTCGAGGGAGAAAAGGGTGGTGTGGCGGCGTCGGGAGGGGGAGGAATGGGGGGAGACTTCGAGCGGTTGGGGTTACGAAGTCCGAGGGTCTCGGTTTATGAGGTGAGAGGGTGTGGGGGTTGGAGTGGGGGTGGGGAGTTGGTGGGTGGTTGCGGACACGCGAGGCTGAGGGGGCGGGGAGGGTGGTGGCGAGAGGAGGGCGTGAGTTAGAGCGACAAGGCAGGCAATGAGCAGCCCCGCCCTTTAAATGGTATCACATCAAAGAGGCTTCTGTCACAAGCTGCTGACAGCAGGCAAGGGGGTGCGGGTGAGCGGGGGGGGTGGGGGTATGGATCCTGGAGAGGTCATAGCGGAAGGGAGAAGGTGGGTGGGGTGGTGACGAGGTGGAAATTGATAGGAGGGTTGTTAGGAAGAACCTGATGACATAGGCGCACGCAGGAGTGGCGGGGTCGCGGGCGGCGGAGGGGGGCGGGGCGTGAAGGGAGTCAGGATTATGTGTGGGTGAGGCTGGAGGATAGGGTAAGGGAAGGGAGGGGAGCGGAGGTGATGGAAGATGGGTGGTAGTATGGAGCAGTTTAGGGTAGGGAGGGGAGGTGATGGGAGGTGAGGGGTGGAGGGTAGACCAGGGTAGGGAAGGGGAGCGGAGGGGGGGGGGGTGAGAGGCGGCGGGTGGACAATGGGAGAGGAGGGGGGAGGGGAGGTCCCTATATAACTGCAGCAGAAGGTGTGGTGGTGGCGGTAGTAAGCGTGGGTCATGGATGATGGGGCGTAGGCCAGCCCGCCTGTCTGTAAGCGGAGGGTTTTCCAGAACCCCAGGGAGATGCAGGGGGTAGTGGGGATGGGCGGCAGGGGGGGGGGCGAGTCGGGGGGGGGGGGGGGTGAAGCCGAAGCTAGTTTCGCGTGATGAGCGCCCATAAGCCAGCATGCCGGGTAGGGCTCTTCTTTTACATCATTGGGTCTTCAAGAGAGCCGAGCGGACGCGAGGTTGGTGGTCGGGGTGGCGGGGTGGAAGGATGACCGGATAAGGGAGGAGGTGGGGGTGGGGGGCGGGAGGATGGGGCAGTCTTCAGGCGGACAGCCCGCGTCGTCGTACCATGCTGACATGCACAGGACTGATGGTAAATGAGCATCATTGCCCTCTCGGCAAGAAGGCCCGTCCTGTGGGCTGGCCAGGCAGGGTTTAGCTCCACGTGGTGACTGCGGAGGGGAGAAGGATTTAGACAACACGAGGAGAGACAGCGAGGGGCCAGAAGAGTGTAAATGAGAGAGCGAAAGGGAAACCAGGGAGAGGAAGGGAGAGGGATGGGGATGGGGATTTAGTTGCGGGAAGGAGCGTGAGAGAGGCGGTGGGGGTGGGTACACCAGTAAGAGAACGCGAAGAGACGCGGCGACGACACTAAAATACAGACTGGAAAAGAAATAGCAGAGCACCAGTTAGAGAGACGTATGGCATGTCTGAAGGTGGCTCGTTAACCAGACGTATAGACACATATGGCAGCTGCACGCTAGAAGAGTTCCCTGGAAGCGAATGTGACAGTTGAAAACAAGGGCGCCAACAAAACTTTAGGACAGGACACATTCTGTACGTTGCTGTCGTAACAAAGCTACTCTAGCCCCAGGAAGAGGGATGTAGGTAATAAGGGCAGTGGAAATGACTTCTAAATGACGTCACTTCCTGTGTTTACATGCGACAAATTTAGTTTCGCACAGCCTCGCTTTGAGACGGCACCCTTGGCCGCCGCTGTCGCTGGTTCACGGACTGACCCTGTATAATTGAGCGTACCTGTCCTTCTAACATTATGTAAGACGTAACTACATTAATGAGCCTCATTTAGACCTCGTTTAGGCAGTCATTGGCAGCATCCGTTGATGATGAGAGCCGGCTATGGCTGGGTTAAGGGTGAGCTGGGGGAGCGGAGACATCAAAGGATATATCATTGCCCGTATAGCTCCTATAAAGCTATAGGTATGAATCTAGGGCATGTTTCATCCATTCTCCCGGGAGGCTCCTTCGTCCAGCTTAGTAACCCTTGTACTAAAAGCGGCATAAACATTCATTATATATTCGTTAGTCTAATTGCAGAACTGCTAATTGCAGTCGCTGGATGAAACTTGTCTCAGATGTTCACTGTGTGTTCGATCCCACGACCGGTTGATTTACAGATCTGGTTGTTTAGCAATTGATCTACACAGCCCCTTTAACCGCCCCCCCCCCCAGCCCCCCCCCCCCCAACCCCCCTCCCTCTGACAGCAGAACTTGGCTGAATCCGATATGGCGAACATCCGTCCCACAAACCGTAGATAACAAATCCAGTATTTTTGGTTGGACTGCAGTATCGGTATATGCGTCGTTATGATCACGGTAAGTAAGGTGTCTCTTGGCAACCTGTGATTCCACGTGTGGGTACGGCCACAAGCACGTGTCTCTATATCAATGCTAATTTAAACATTTTGTTCTGTCTGTGTATTAATTTATGTGTCTTTTAAATGTTCTTTGCACTTTTTTTCTTGTTTTATCTCTCTCCCTGTCCCTCTCTATAGATGTGTTTCTACACAGTCCCCTATACATCTCTGAGACAGGAATAGTATCAGAAAAGTGTTGTTGGCATTTGCCATCCGTTTTTACAATATGGTTTATCCGGTTTTTAACGCTGTCTGAAATGTTTCAATATGGGTCAGACCTAAGCCACCATTTTGAACAGTCTGACCAGGTCGAGGACCACCGTCGTTCGTAGTACGACCGTCAAACGAAGTACGTACTTCCTTCGCAGTATGCGTGAACCTAAATCGAGGTACAGCCACTTTGTAACAACATGCATGTGTTCATAGTATGCAAACATAGATTTAAGCTGGATTCCTATTGGTCTAACCATGAGAATCCCTTCACAATGAGCAACTCTATATTTAGAAACCATGACACGGTATCCTGTTGGGCGGGGAGTTCCACATTATTGACTGAACGGGGCGAACGAGCACTGAGAGACACCAATTTTCCACATCTTTTTACCTGGCACATCACATGGAAACCTTTCCAAGCTGAACCCTCATTATATTTTAGAAGACTAGCATCTGTAGATATGTTATGAACCGATTTGGTAAAAATTCTATGGCATATTTGTCTGATTAGGCTAAAACACTGTCGATGGTATGGTAAAGCATAGCAGCCGCCCTTCGATGGAAGGACGACCAACTGGCGTACTACGAATGAAGTACGGGATGCTCAGAGCCCAGGTACTGCAAGGGCGGGTGGGTTTGGGACCCTAATGTCGTTGCAGAACATATCTATTTAGCAGAGTATTGTTGACACAGCTAATGTTGGCACAGTTGTTATGAATTCTGATAGTTTCGCATCGTCATTCAGACAAAACAAGATATTTTTTTTCGGAGCAGCCTTGGTCAGGCGAGTTGCGCGTCCGTTGATCTAGGGACGCAATTTTGTTCGTGACAACAGGTGCTCTTTCCATCCATTATCTGACAAATATGCCATGGAATCTTTTGTAAATGACGAAAAAAAACGAACCTAGAGATGCAAAGCTATCAATATACTGACATGGCAGGTCTTGCAAAAAGTCCTTCAAATGCCTTTGTAGACTTTTAAGAGTTTGTAGAGCCTCCGCGTCGGACATGTTTACATGTCTTGAACGCTCCCATAATTCACTCCCGGGTTAATTATGATCTCACAACGAGGTTTAGACCCTAATAATGGGCTTCCCTCATATCATCCAATCCAATGAAGCTGAACAAGGGTAATATATGCAGAAACAAATATGCATAAGTAAATCAACATGTCAAAACCATCCGTCCTTGGAACGAAGTGCACACGAACCTTATTGGAAGTACGTACTACGAAGGACGTTCGTCCGTCGAACGACTGTCAGTCCTCGACCTGCTGACATACCCTATTCATAGAAAAATTTGGCCTTTCCACTTTTCCAGATGAAATTTCGTACTAATTTAGTCAATTTATCAAAAACTAATTTTCCTAACTGACATAACATGTACAAATTTGGATAGTGCCAGGGATCTCACAACTGTCACTCTGCCATTGTATGACAGGTTTCTCTTCCCATATGCATTCAAAGTTCTGTCAAATTCAACAACTTTACTGTCATAATTTAGGGCCGATATTTTTCCTAAATCTGTAGAGAACTTAATACCAAGCAAAACAAATTCATTAACCCATTCAAGTGGAATGCCGGTAAATAGTGCAGTATCACACGGTTTTCCTAAACACACAGCTTTTGTCTTCTCTACGTTCATACGCAAACCTGATGCAACAGACAGGAATAGTTAGAGACGTGTAGAGTCAATGAACTTCATTGTCTTTATTTTTTAAAGACTTTTTGTTCATCCAGGAAGTCCGTCCTCCCCCCCCCCCTCCCCACCCCATCCCCCGCTCCCGCGCCCCCTCGTTTCGGGCGTGGATGTCCGTGTTGGTGCAAATTGTACTCCAAGTGAGTCGTGGGTCCTCCATCGCCCAATCTATGTTGAGGACCACCCCCTCCCCAATCAATGCTGAAAACCCACCCACCCCCTCTCCTCCGATCTATGTTTAGGACTCCCCACCCTTTGTTGATCCCCCCCCCCACTCCAACCACCCACACAGCCATCCCACCCCGGTCGCTTTCGGGTTTTTTTTCACACTCAGACACCCCATTGAAAGCGATACCGATACACTATCGTGCGCTCAGCAGGCGATAAGCTGGGAGCGCGGGGTGGGGTGTGATGGGGTAGAGGGGGGTTGGGTGGGGTAGGGCACCAGGGGCTGGGGAGCGGGGTTACCGCCTGCCATGGCACCGTTCCTCGCACAGTTATCATCGGAGACTCCGCTATGATCACTGACAGGTCTGCCGATAGTCGCACATCGATTTCCTATCAACTTCCGGCTGTTATATGCGCAACTACCCCCCCCCCCCCCACTCCCCCTCCATCCCCATCTTCCGTCCTCACTGGCCTCCCCCATCTCCCCGCTCTCCCTCTCACTATCTACCCCCTCCCCTCCCCCAACCATTTCTTCCTACCCTAAACGCCGTCACGAAACAGCCGAAATCCCCACCACGGAGGGATAGACGGGGGTGGGGGGGGGGGCAGTGTTTGGTTTGCGTCTCTCCTCGGACTCATTGAGTACATGACAAGAATCTTTAGCGTCCTTATCAACACCTCTGTTGGCAGCTTGTCAAGATGGACCCAGTTCAACCACCCACCGACCCACCTCTGACACCCGCCTCTCTCTCCATGCCGCATCCCTCCAACCTCAGACCCACCCACCTTTAACACCCACCTCTCTCTCAATGCCGCATCCCCTCCACCCTCAGACCCACCCGCCAAACCGTTTCACGGAATAACGGCTTCTGCCACCGTCGCAATGTCAAGAAGACATCTGCCGCCAGCAGGGGCTTCCATTGTTAGCGCATGCCGATATCTCGATTTTTCCTCTGCCCCAAACTTCAAGTCTCCACAGCTATTTCTAAGCTATTCTTGTCACCTAACCCTTTACGGTCGTGCCCTCTCACATCCTAACCCTTTTACCTTCGTGCCCTCTCACATCTTAACCCTTTACCTTCGTGCCCTCTCACATCCTAACCCTTTACCTTCGTGCCCTCTCACATCCTAACCCTTTACCTTCGTGCCCTCTCACATCTTAACCCTTTCCCTTCGTGCCCTCTCACATCCTAACCCTTTACCTTCGTGCCCTCTCACATCCTAACCCTTTACCTTCGTGCCCTCTCACATCTTAACCCTTTTCCTTCGTGCCCTCTCACATCCTAACCGTTTACTGTCGTGCCCTCTCACATCCTAACCCTTTACTGTCGTGCCCTCTGACATCCTAACCCTTTACGGTCGCGCCCTCTCACATCCTAACCCTTTACCTTAGTGCCCTCTCACATCCTAACCCTTTACCTTCGTGCCCTCTCACATCCTAACTCTTTACCTTCGTGCCCTCTCACATCCTAACCCTTTACCTTCGTGCCCTCTCACATCTTAACCCTTTACCTTCGTGCCCTCTCACATCCTAACCGTTTACTGTCGTGCCCTCTCACATCCTAACCCTTTACTGTCGTGCCCTCTCACATCCTAACCCTTTACGGTCGCGCCCTCTCACATCCTAACCCTTTACCTTCGTGCCCTCTCACATCCTACCCTTTACCTTCGTGCCCTCTCACATCCTAACCCTTTACCTTCGTGCCCTCTCACATCCTAACCCTTTACCTTCGTGCCCTCTCACATCTTACCCCTTTACCTTCGTGCCCTCTCACATTCTAACCCTTTACTGTCGTGCCCTCTCACATTTTAACCCGTTACTGTTGTGCCCTCTCATATTCTAACCCTTTATTGTCGTGCCCTCTCACATCCTAACCCTTTACTGTCGTGCCCTCTCACATTCTAACCCGTTACTGTTCTGCCCTCTCATATTCTAACCCTTTATTGTCGTGCCCTCTCGCATCCTAACCCTTTACCTTCGTGCACTCTCACATCCTAACCCTTTACTGTCGTGCCCTCTCGCATCCTAACCTTTTACTGTCGTGCCCTCTGACATCCTAACCCTTTTCCCTTCGTGCCCTCTCACATCTTAACCCTTTACTTTCATGCCCTCTCACATCCTAACCCTTTAACTTCGTGCCCTCTCACATCCTAACCCTTTACCTTCGTGCCCTCTCACATCCAAACCGTTTACTGTCGTGCCCTCTCACATTTTAACCCTTTACTGTCGTGCCCTCTGACATCCTAACCCTTTACGGTCGCGCCCTCTCACATCCTAACCATTTACCTTCGTGCCCTCTCACATCCTAACCCTTTACTGTCGTGCCCTCTCGCATTCTAACCCTTTACTGTCGTGCCCTCTGACATCCTAACCCTTTTCCCTTCGTGCCCTCTCACATCCTAACCCTTTACCTTCGTGCCCTCTCACATCCTAACCCTTTACCTTCGTGCCCTCTCACATCTTAACCCTTTACCTTCGTGCCCTCTCACATTCTAACCCTTTACTGTCGTGCCCTCTCACATTCTAACCCGTTACTGTTGTGCCCTCTCATATTCTAACCCTTTATTGTCGTGCCCTCTCACATCCTAACCCTATACTGTCGTGCCCTCTCACATTCTAACCCGTTACTGTTCTGCCCTCTCATATTCTAACCCTTTATTGTCGTGCCCTCTCGCATCCTAACCCTTTACCTTCGTGCACTCTCACATCCTAACCTTTTACTGTCGTGCCCTCTCGCATCCTAACCCTTTACTGTCGTGCCCTCTGACATCCTAACCCTTTTCCCTTCGTGCCCTCTCACATCTTAACCTTTTACCTTCGTGCCCTCTCACATCCTAACCTTTTACCTTCGTGCCCTCTCAAATCCTAACCCTTTACCTTCGTGCCCTCTCACATCCTAACCGTTTACTGTCGTGCCCTCTCACATATTAACCCTTTACTGTCGTGCCCTCTGACATCCTAACCTTTTACGGTCGCGCCCTCTCACATCCTAACCATTTACCTTCGTGCCCTCTCGCATCCTAACCCTTTACTGTCGTGCCCTCTCGCATCCTAACCCTTTACTGTCGTGCCCTCTGACATCCTAACCCTTTTCCCTTCGTGCCCTCTCACATCTTAACCCTTTACCTTCGTGTCCTCTCACATCCTAACTCTTTATCTTCGTGCCCTCTCACATCCTAACCCTTTACCTTCGTGCCCGCTCACATCCTAACCCTTTACTGTCGCGCCCTCTCACATCCTAACCCTTTACTGTCGTGCCCTCTCACATTCTAACCCTTTACTGTCGTGCCCTCTCATATCCTAACCCTTTACCTTCGTGCCCTCTCACATTTTAACCCTTTACTGTCGTGCGTCTCTCACATCCTAACCCTTTACCTTCGTGCCCTCTCAAATCCTAACCATTTACTGTCGCGCCTTGTCACATCCTAACCCTTTACGGTCGTGCCCTCTCACATCCTAACCCTTTATTGTCGTGCCCTCTCGCATCCTAACCCTTTACCTTCGTGCACTCTCACATCCTAACCCTTTACTGTCGCGCCCTCTCACATCCTAACCCTTTACCGTCGTGCCCTCTCACATCCTAACCCTTTACGGTCGTGCCCTCTCACATCCTAACCCTTTACTGTCGCGCCCGCTCACATCCTAACCCTTTACCTTCGTGCCCTCTCACATCCTAATCCTTTACTGTCGTGCCCTCTCACATCTTAACCCTTTACCTTCGTGCCCTCTCACATCCTAACCCTTTACTGTCGTGCCCTCTCACATCCTAACCCTTTACTGTCGTGCCCTCTCACATCCTAACCCTTTACGGTCGTGCCCTCTCACATCCTAACCCTTTACTGTCGTGCCCTCTCACATCCTAACCCTTTACTGTCGTGCCCTCTGACATCCTAAACCTTTAAGGTCGCGCCCTCTCACATCCTAACCCTTTACCTTCGTGCCCTCTCACATCCTAACCCTTTATTGTTGTGCCCTCTCACATCCTAACCCTTTATTGTCGTGCCCTCTCACATCCTAACCCTTTACTGTTGTGCCCTCTTACATCCTAACCCTTTACCTTCGTGCCCTCTCACATCCTAACCCTTTACTGTAGTGCCCTCTCACATCCTAACCCTTTACGGTCGTGCCCTCTCACATCCTAACCCTTTACTGTCGCGCCCTCTCACATCCTAACCCTTTACTGTCGTGCCCTCTCACATCCTAACCCTTTACTGTCGTGCCCTCTGACATCCTAACCCTTTAAGGTCGCGCCTTCGCACATCCTAACCCATTACCTTCGTGCCCTCTCACATCCTAACCCTTTATTGTTGTGCCCTCTCACATCCTAACCCTTTATTGTCGTGCCCTCTCACATCCTAACCCTTTACTGTTGTGCCCTCTCACATCCTAACCCTTTACCTTCGTGCCCTCTCACATCCTAACCCTTTACTCTCGCGCCCTCTCACATCCTAACCCTTTACTGTCGCGCACTCTCACATCCTAACCCTTTACCTTCGTGCCCTCTCACATTCTTACCCTTTACTGTCGTGCCCTCTCACATCCTAACCCTTTACTGTCGCTCCCTCTCACATCCTAACCCTTTACCTTCGTGCCCTCTCACATCCTAGCCCATTACGGTCGCGCCCTCTCACATCCTAACCCTTTACGGTCGTGCCCTCTCACATCCTAACCCTTTACTGTCGTGCCCTCTCACATCCTAACCCTTTACTGTCGCGCCCTCTCACATCCTTACCCTTTACGGTCGTGCCCTCTCACATCCTAACCCTTTACGGTCGTGCCCTCTCACATCCTAACCCTTTACGGTCGTGCCCTCTCACATCCTAACCCTTTACATCCTAACTCTTTACTGTCGTGCCTTGTCCCAACTATTTGCCGATGTATCCTATCATACTTTAATCATGTGTGGTTTTCCCCTCCAATGCTCTCCAACCTACCCGTACAAACATCCCGTCGCCCTCTCTCAGCCTAACACCTTCTACCTTGACCTCACAATGGCGCATCGCCAATGGTAGAAATTAATAACCACAGGTCCTACCATTCACCCCTTTCCCCACCACCACCGAGCACAACCCTCCAATCCCCGGCCCTATTATCAACACTAATTGTGGTTTATGACCGTTGTATTTAGAGCCATCCCACCCTCCCCCTCCCCCGACCCTACTCCCTACGTGTGGCAAAGGCTTGTTTGATTTACAGACGGTTCCCCTTGACAACATCCGTCGCGCCACCCGGTGAAGGTCACGTGTTCACCAATATCCCGCTATCCTTGGGTGAATGCCATCGAGTTGTGCAGTAGGCCCCCCCCCCCCCCACCGTCACCCTCGACAATAGGCCCGCCCCCACCTTCTGTAACGCGCGTGTAGTTCGTTAAACAGACATATTGGATGTCGGTTGCGTCAGATCTCGCCATATATCCCACCTATAAAGACCGGAAGTTTGATCGCGACCTATTTTACAGGAACACTAAACAGAAGTGGCGTCCGGTAAATTTGGACAAATTTGATAAACTGTTATTTTTTTCTCAATTTGCCTTGCATTTAGTTGGTATGTTGTCATTGAGTATCTGAGCTGCTTTGTTCAATATGTCGGTCGCAAAAGGGCAAAACTCAAGTGCTAGACCAGAAGCAATGGTATCCGTTGTTACGTTGGCTACATGGAAGGTCACTGACGGTTTCATCATAAGACAGTGTGCCGGGGGATTCATTTGATATTTATTAATTGAGGAAAAGAACAGTCATACCTTGTTAAATATTAAATATCAGAAAAAACGTTGATCATGTAACAATTAACAGTAAATTAATGTTTCAGTATATGTAACTACTAGTAATCATCTGGCATAGCAATGAATACCCTAGAAATGTTACGTTACAAATTGTATTTCCTAAATTTGAAAATTACTGTCTAAATTCTGTTGAATGCGATAATAGCCCTGAATTTCCTGCTTTACATAATTTTATTTCTGTATTGATACGTCTTGTTGCTGGTATTATTATTGTAATTATCTGTATTGCTAACTTAATTATCAATATTGGACAATTACTTATATATGACAATGACTTATGTATAACGGTAACTCAATTATTTCTCTCCTTTCCTGTCTCTCTTTTCGCCTCTGTGTCTATCTGCTTCTTTCTTTCTCCTTCTGTCGCTCTATCTCTCTCTCATCCTCTCCCTCTCAGTTCGCCTAATTCTCTGTTCCTTCCTCTTCTACTTGGATGCCCCCATAGACAATGTTCCTGGCAGGACAGCAGATGTTCCCCGCCATATACCCCTCCCCACCCTTCACCACCCCCCTCCCCCCAGTCTCACCCTCCTCTTCCCCTTCCCTATATCCCCCAGCGTCGTGCCGGCAACAGCCACGCCCTACGGTGGTATCCATTGGAACTAATCCATCACGAGCACCCATGCGCCTTAATTCCTTAAATCTCTTCACGTGGAACATAGGGACGTGGGTGCACCCTGCCCCCGCCCGGCGCCCCCCCACCGCCACCCTACCTCCTTCATGAGCCCCGTCACCTCTCTCGGAGTGATTGCGTGGACGCCCCATCTACAGCCCCGCCCCCAACCCCCTTCCCATCGCTAACTTCTCTATTCTTTTGCACGTAAACAGCGCTCCCCCACCTTAAGCACACCCTCAAAATTAGTTTCGTACAAATGCCGCCATTACATGGCGTCTCGGGGCGAGATCTCGTCACGTATTGCCGCCTTGTATTGTTGTTAAGATTGTCAAATCTCGTTACGTTTGCGATCCGTAAGAAGCATTGACAAAACTGGTGTGTGTTTGCGGGGCCGGGGGCGCGGGCGGGGGCGCGGGCGGGGGCGCGGGCGGGAGCGGGGGCGGGGGGTGTGGGTGGAGAGGGTGAAAGGGTCCTGCGTTGAGGTGGATAATTAATGAGCTTGGAGACAGCGGATAGGTTCCATGGCCCGCGCCAACATGGGACTGTTCACCTTGGGTTTGTACGTATTAGTACGCGAGATAGACCCCCTGGGATACCATTAACAGCCTCCCTTTTTATACGCCCCCCCCCCCCCCATGTCCTCCCAGCCCACCCCGGCCTCCCACAGAACACACCCAATATAAATCCCATGTAAGAGAGAACAGTATTGGGTTCAAGAAATGCGAAATACTCCTTCCGTTTCTTCACAATCGGCCATGTGTTGTTTTTATTAGCTGTTATATCCTCATGATATTAAGTGAAATAATTAATGGTGATACTTCAAGACATGATTTAATATAGAAGCAGTGAGACCGCTGTCAACTGTTCCAACGATATATTACTTGACACAATCAACTTTGTAGAATAAAAATCGACATTTTACGCATCTGCAGTCGACATTTTATTCGGCTGCAGTGATTTGTTGACCATTAGGAGCAAGGGTAACTCGTAAACAAGAAATATGTAGATTCCCGATCTCATCTCCAGTCAGTGAAAGGGATGCGCGCAAAACCACGTAACCTATTTTTTTGTGAAGATTTACTGGTTCTTGCTTGTTGGCGGATGGACACGAAACGTGATTAGGAACTACGTGGTGCGCAGTTTTGATGAAATGACTTGCGCGCAGTGATATTTAGGTCTTGAATAATGTGATTCTCCGGGGTCTTTTATGCCCGCGTTTGCGTGTTTGGAATCTGAGATAGAATTTCGGCATTCGTCGCCAGTAGCAAAGGGGTAAGAGGAATGGGGAGTGGGGGGGGGGCGGCAACACGAGGACATGCGATGTTTATAACGCGGCACCACGTTTGACAGACCCCGCTGGGTGGGGAGGGAGAGGGCGGGGGGTGCGTTCAATGTCTAATGTCAGTACTGTGAAGCGTTCTGCGAAATAATACAAAGCAAACGACCACTCTGAAAAACGACCACCACCTGTATAACGGCCACTCTGTATAACGGCCACCCTGTGTAACTACCACTGTGTATAACGACCACTCTGTGTAACGACCACCCTATGTAACGACCACCTTGTATAACGGCTACAATGTGTAACGACCACCCTGTATAACGGCTACCCTGTGTAACGACCACCCTGTATAACGGCTACCCTGTGTAACGACCACTCTGTATACCGACGACCTGCATAACGACCAATTATAAGAATAGATCACACCGTATAACATGGTCGCACGATAAAGATCCTATGGCCTTCGCAAAGAGTCGGGGGTTACTCCCGAGGACATGGCTCCACTCTCCCTTCCTTCTCCCATTGACACGATATGACCAAAAGTGGTTAAAGCGTCCTCAATATACAATCAACCAACCCTGTATAACAGCAATTCCGTACATCTGCTACCCCCCCCCCCCCCGCCCTCCCCACCCCCCGATACGACGGGCCCTCGATACACGGACCCCGAACGTCGCTCTGTCGGTCATAATGTAATGCCAAGTAATAATGGCTGGGCTGTAAGCGAGACACAGATGTATAGTTAAGGGACGACCGGACACAATCGCTTGTTCTCCCGCATATATCCACCTCCACAATGGGACACGGGAAGTTATGGCCCAGCGTGACTGGTCTGACCGCTCCAGGGATGCGGCCACCCGTTACGGACAGACAGACAGCCCCTCCACGGCCAGCGATCATCCTCTGGGGGGCACAAACAATGGCCCCTCCGTGGCAGAAACACTTAGGAGCCGCTTCCTACGCCTCAAGGTCGGTTCCCATACCCACAAAGAGCAGTCACCTTGGTTGACTGCCTCCGCGGGGGGTGGTCGCTAGCCCCTGCTGTCTCACAAACCTAATCTAAATCACTCACAAGCCTAGAAGAGCGTGACAGGACCTCGTCTCGCCCCCTCTCCCCCCGGTCTGGGATGCTCCCCGTAGAACGGTCTTACCACGCCCGCTAGTCACTAAATAGACTTCGGATAATTGGGGTCAGCCGCCATAATCATCATTGGTGAGCTCTCTAGCTAGTCTGCCATGCTGCTCAAGGCGATTTGTGCTGACAGCTTTTACTATTGTTTGGCCAAAGTCTGCTTGGGAAGGCGGCGGTTTGGTTGACAGGCAGAGAGCTGGAGGGCTGTCCAATAGGGTGTGACCGCCCATGGTTGGCCGCAACAAAAGCGACGCCATTACTAATGGACTGAGTAGGGCAGTGTCAACTTGTGGGCTTAACAGATAAGCGGATTTTGTTGTAATAGCATGCTGACAAAGGGAACGTTTGTATTTGTGCTCTTAGCTATTGAATCCTTGGTGGGAACGGCGGAATAGAGTAATTGTGTGGATTTTTTTCATATTAATATTTTATGTTTTGCTCTTTATTAGCCGCCGTAAATCTGGAAGATAATGAATTTCCCATTGACGTACGTCCAGTGGATGGGACCATGGTTCAACGACCCACCGCGCCGTGTCGTCCAGCAACATGACGCCATGTCTTGCATCCAATTGAAGCATTTGCAGTCTAGCGTCCCAGCATATTTAATCATACATTTGCAGGAACTAACTCACTATAGACCCAGATCAATAGGCCCTGGGTTCGCGTCCGGACCCGGGTACCTAATATGGGGCGCTTTTTATGCATTCATCCTTCACCGTCCCGAACGATTGTTTGTCCCAGTTCAGCCCTTGTATTGTGTGTACATAAGCGGCCAAAAACACTAAACCATTGATATATTGGGAAGGATCAACGTTGAAAAGTGTTCCGCTACCGTTTAATCTATTTAAAGGAACACATGCATGAGAATGACACTTTGCGCGCATGCCCTTACTGATGTCGAACGGCATAATGTTCTTTTTGATGTCCAACATGACCTCTGTTTCTTGTATGTGCAGCAAAGTCATGTCTTTTTGGGGTGGCCAAGTGGTGTCTCTCTGATGCTCTACCAAATAGCTTCGTTTTTCTAGCGTCCAACAAAACAAGTTCTTGGGGCCGTGTAATGGAATAATGCCTTTTCTGATGGCCAACATAATATTGTATTTTATGGTGCCCCATCAAATAATATCCCCTCTGATTTTTCTTTCTGGCTTCCAACAAAAATCATGTCGCTTGGCATCCAACAAAGTCTGGTTCTTTCTGGTTTCCAACAAAAATCATGTCGCTGGGCACCCAACAAAGTCTGGTCCTTTCTGGTTTCCAACAAAAATCATGTCGCTGGGCACCCAACAAAGTCTGGTCCTTTCTGGTTTCCAACAAAAATCATGTCGTTTGGCATCCAACAAAGTCTGGTCCTTTCTGGTTTCCAACAAAAATCATGTCGCTGGGCACCCAACAAAGTCTGGTCCTTTCTGGTTTCCAACAAAAATCATGCTTTCTGGTTTCCAACAAAAATCATGTCGCTGGGCACCCAGCAAAGTCTAGTCCTTTCTGGTTTCCAACAAAAATCATGTCGCTGGGCACCCAACAAAGTCTAGTCCTTTCTGGTTTCCAACAAAAATCATGTCGCTGGGCACCCAACAAAGTCTGGTCCTTTCTGGTTTCCAACAAAAATCATGTCGCTGGGCACCCAACAAAGTCTGGTCCTTTCTGGTTTCCAACAAAAATCATGTCGCTGGGCACCCAACAAAGTCTAGTCCTTTCTGGTTTCCAACAAAAACATGTCGCTGGGCACCCCAACAAGTCTAGTCCTTTCTGGTTTCCAACAAAAATCATGTCGCTGGGCACCCAACAATGTCTGGTCCTTTCTGGTTTCCAACAAAAATCATGTCGCTGGGCACCCAACAAAGTCTAGTCCTTTCTGGTTTCCAACAAAAATCATGTCGCTGGGCACCCAACAAAGTCTAGTCCTTTCTGGTTTCCAACAAAATCATGTCGCTTGGCATCCGACAAAATCTTTTCTTTTCTGGCAACATCATGCTCTTTCTAACGTCTTCAAAAATCCTGCCCTTTCTGATGGCCACCTCTTTACAACGGAAGCATGTTCTTATTGACGTCCAACAGAATCGTCGATTCTGAGCCAAACGGCGTCTTCTCCATCTTGGGTGTATCTGATATATCGTGTGTTGCTACTGGTATCAAATGTGAATATCTCGCAGATGCTAAAATTAAGACCTTTCCGTGTTTTGCTGCCCAAAAATGATGAAAATCCACAGATTTCAGTTTGATCATTTCAAAATCTAACGCAAAGTTACTATTTCAATGGAAGCGGGGAACAATTTCGCAATGCATCTATTGCAAACGAATCACTGTATCGAATATAAAAAAAATGGGACATATTTCCCCCCAGGCGTCCAGAGTTCTTACTTTCAGATAAGCTAAAGACAAGACAATGGGCACAACGCCACGTAATGGGAGCCAGACGCCGGTCAAGTGGGCGGGCGTCTCCCGCCATAGCACGCCCGGCGTGTCGCCGTGAATAGTAGACCCAGACAAAATGGCGAGAGGGTCCTGCTCGGGGATGTGAAGCCAACCAGAGGGTTAATTAATGGAACACTTCTCTGGTGGGGCAACGACAGGACAAAGCCTGACTCGGGCCGGGCGATGGTCGACAGCTCGGGCTGCTTTCTGTCTTGGGGACCAGTGTCTGATGATAATGGGCGAGGGGGGACCCCATGGGGAAGGGGTTTGTGCAGGGGGTGTCGCAGAAAAGGATGTCCGGTAGCAAAGGGAGTTTCCTATCACATTTATTCTGGATGTATATAAGTCATTTTCGCTGACACTATTTTATACTACGCTCATACAGCCTTTAAACATTTAGATTGAGAAACATTTAGATACATCTTTCAGGTGAAAATCATTTATTATTTATCGTTCATAAAGACAACGCTATAACTATATAAGAACTAAGAGGGAGAGCTTTTAGCGACATCTGCTGTCAGACTGGTACTGGTACATCTGTCATTATAATGACGAACAAGGAATCTGTGGTTCCATGTAACCTAGCCGTGTTTGTATAAACCATTGAATGTCGGCGGACCAAATTATCGAATCGTCTTGACCAATACGCTGGTTGTCATATTGGATACACATTGTATTATGCTATGTGGGCCTAAAGGCATTAAAGAACAAATAAATCAAATCAAATACAGGTGCGTGGATAGGTGGTATATAGGTGGTATGATGCGTCCTGAAACTGTAGGCATAGTTATAGGCCGAAGCGATAAAAAATTGACAATTTGACAATGTATTAACTAAAAATACATAAAATACACTAAGAATTCATTGACTAAAAATACATAAAATATACTAACAATTCATTAACTGAAAATATAGAACATACACTAATAATTCATTAACTAAAAATACTCAAAATACACTAATAATTTAGTAAGTAAAAATACACGATATACACTAATAATTCATTAACTAAAGATACACAAAATACACTAATATTTCGTTCATAAAAAATAAACAACATATACACTAATAATTCATTAACTAAAAATATATAAAATATACTAACAATTTATTAGCTGCACATATCTAACATAACTATTAACTCATTAACTAAAAGCCCAAAAATACACTAATAATTAATTACTTCAAAAATACACAAAATATACACTAATATTCATTAATTAAAAATAAGCAAAATACACAATTCAGTAACTAAAAATATACAAAATACTCTAACAATTCAGTAACTGGTTCACTGGGAGCCTGAATAATCGTGTCCACACAACTTAAAGCTGCTTGTCGTCGACGGTGATCATGCCTTGCTTGGCAGACACTGCCGCTCAACTGAAGTATTTTATTTATGCGCCGGGGATGTCACATTATATATCGGGGCCTCAGATGTGAAGGCCTTTGAGCTGTCTCCCCCAAGTACAAGCGAAGGTAACCAGACTAATTGAAGGCTGCTTGCTGGGAGCCAAACGGAGGCCTGTTTTCCTCTAAGGTTCTCACCAAGTAAGCGTTGTAGGCCTTGCAACCTCGTTAATACAATTTCCTAATTGGACGTGATCATGCTGAAGAGGGCGGCCAGGCGGCGGCCCCGGGGCGGCGGTGCGGGGGGGGGGGCAGAGAGAGGGCCCCGGGCCTGCCTAGGAGAGGGGCGGGCGAGGAGCGGGGAGGAGAGGGGGAGGGGAAAGGGAAGGCCTGGCTGTGTGAGGGGCTGGGAGATGGAACGAAAGGCGATGGAGGAGGGGGGCGGTGCAGTAGCCTGGGAGGGGGGAGGGCCACTAGAGACAGACCCCGTATCGGGCTGTTGGAGGGGACAGGGGCGGGGGCGCAGAGGCCTGGGAGGTGGGGGAGCGGCCGGAGAGAAGCGGCCCGTAGCCTGGTTGAGGCAGGGGCCAGTGAGAGAGAAGGGAAGAGGGGTGGGGGGGAGGCGTGGGGAGCTCGGCTGTCGGTAGCGGGGGAGAGCGCTGGCCCCCGGAAGTGCCAGGGAGCCGGGGTCTCCACATAAGGACCCCTGGTCCATGAAATCGTCGCCATACACTATCAATTCGCATCAGAGCTCGGAATAGGGCGCTCGCCCACCATCGAGAAGGGTGCTTCAAAAGAACCCAAATTAGGCGTAGAGGTAGGCCGGGGCAAGGAGGGGTGAGGGGTTAGAGGAGGAGGGGGGAGGGGCCAGTGTGGGTTTGAGGGGAGGGAGGGGGCGGGGCGCTGGCTGCAGTGGGGTGGGGTGGGGCGAGATGTGCGTGCCATGATGGAGGTCGTGCAATGGGGAGGGGTACCAAGGGGAGGGGTACCAAGGGGAGGGGGTACCATACGGCGAAGGGAAGATGAATCTTCACTCTCACTCCCACTGCCGTGCCCACCTACCCATCCATCCACCTTTGCCCGATGTACCGAAAAATCTGGATGGCTCTGAACCATATTCACAACATGCCCATGATGACCACGGAGGGAAAGTCTATAGGGCATAGATCTCATCAACCATACAGGGCATACTTGTGCACAGACCCCCCCCCCTAACCCCAGTCCCAATCGGCCCCACCCCACGTCGTCAAGGTGACGCCACCCAGTGAGGTGCGTGACGGTGGTATTAGAGTCGGGAGCGTCACGACCCGTGAGCTGACGGAGCCAGACGAGAGCCTCTGTCCAAGTCCCTTCTCCATCCCAATTGGTTTTCATTGCACCGTAAATAAACTTAGCAAGGTCACGAGAGCGGCACCCACCCCCCCCCCCCCCGGAGTGGACGACTGGAGTTGGGGGGGGGGGGGGGGGGCGGTCGCTAGGGTGTCTCTAGGCGGTATGGTGTCCCCAAGCGTATGGGATGTCTCTAGGTGGTTGGGTTCATGTAGGGCGGAGAGGCGAGGTGGGGTGGAGAGGGGGGGGGGGGGGAGGGGGGGGTAATGAGTGCAGGATCCAGACTATTTGAACACCTCCTCCCTCCCCAGACAACCATAACTAAGTTGTCGGCGGTACAGTTTAGCGTCGCGATACAACAGGGGTAGGGGACCAGGGGCCAGGGGCCAGGGGCCAGGGACCAGGGACCAGAGACCAGGGACCAGGGGCCACAGGAACCAGCAAAATGCCCCTTCACTCATTCTTAACGTCCTCGCCTATAGTCGTCCACGAGTCCAAGTTTTGTTCGATGAAAGCGAGTTTTTCTTTTGATTATTGCTCTCCATCTTAGGTAATTAAATATTCCACTTTCTTTGACAAAGCAAAGTTTGCACCGGTGTTTTTTTTTTTCTTTGGTTGTTGGCCTTGTCACTGAAGAAGCTAGATCTGTGACGTCACTGGTTGATTGGACCTATCAGTCAAGGCGATCTTAACGTCTGCCACACGGCCATTGACATTATGCCGCTTATGACGTTGAGAAGCTTTATCTATGACGTCACTGGGTGATTGAACCTATTAGAGCGCCCTCCACATCACGTGATGACTAGCGCCGTCAGGGAGCCGCGGTCATAAATGTGAACCCAAGGGAGAGGTTGGCAAATGTTAACGATGTAGTTGGAGAAACGTTTAGTATCGACTTTAATCTGTAACTCAATTCTAAAAAGGAGAACCGCTATGTGTCTGCCATCTTTGAATTTGGATAATGGAAGTCATGAAGTCTCTTCCCGCCATATTTTAGGCGCAGGACGACATCGGACGGCCAGGCGCCCGCCTATAGCGCCATGGCGTCACGTGGCAGCTCACGACGACGACAACCAGCGTCCGTTGATGTTTTTTTTTGTTTTTTTCCTCGATCGGTGGCCTGGACTAGCTGTGGTGACGCGGGCTGTAATTATGCCATAATGGAACGATACGCCTTCGCTCCCTCCCATGCCCGCCCCCCACCCGCCCCGTCCACCACCACCCATGTCCCACCGCCCTCCGCGCCACCGCCACTCCAGCCGCCAGCTCCGTTGGCGATCAAGTTCGACTAATTTGTAGCGGTGCGGCCAGTGACATTTAGGACTTCTAGCACATCCGGGTCCCGGAGACAGTACTTGGACACCAGCCACCAGGAGCAAAGCCGGGCACCAGCCTAGGGCGGCCATAGATCAAGTGTTAATTGGCTGGACTCACGACAGGTCACTATTGGCGCCGGCGGGCGGCATGGCGCTGGAGGGGGCGAGCGAGTCCATGCTGCGGCCTCACGCCCCTTACAGCGTCCTCCTCCCTGTGTCCCTATCCCCCGTTCATGTCCTCCTTTCTCTCTCTCTACCTACCCACATACCCCCCCCCCCCCTTACCCCACCCCGTCCCTCACACCCACATGCACACCACACACACACATCATCCACTCAGTATTTTAATATATACTTTTTTGTCAAAAAAAGTCACCGCAAAATGGCAGCAGCTGTGGCTACCAGCTACTCCTTACGGTCACCCATTCCACGCGACTAACCTGATCCACCGTGAAGGCGAAGTCACTCATATCATCAAGAGACACCTCTCCGAGCAAACGACCCACGGAGAGCACTCCTCGATAGAGGACAACAAAACAGAAACATGAAAAAGCGCGAAATGACCGCGTTTATGGCGGGAAACTGGAAGCGATCGTCTGCCTCAGAGCCGCTTCACATTTGGCGGAGGAATACACGCTCGGGGCCATGGACATCAAGTGGCCACCTGTAAGGGGATACTTACTCACAATTGCTTCCCATCTAAAGATAATTTATTGTCATAAAAAGGGGAACATATCCAGTGAGCGGGAAGTGGCATAAATAAGGTTTTTGTGTGGGCGATAGTACCCCAATAGTCAGCGTTTTGGAGACGGTATTTCATATAAAAGTAAGTATTGTCGATTAAACACATTGACCCAACTAACTGTTATTTGAGGGTATCAGTCTGAACGCTTTAACGATTGTAGCAATATCTGGGACGCAAAAGAAAGAAAAGAATTATAATAAACAGTAACTGCCCCCCCCCCCCACCCCTTTCGAATCGTTGGCATCACCTTTTGAACTCCATGGTTTTATGGGGGTTTTTTTTGGGGGGGGGGGGGGGCAGGTCCATCACCCTCACTCCACATCCACAAACGTGATATCTCGAGTTCAGAGTCCCCAAAAGTAACCCCGTGGCATTGCTGTCCTAACATTGAAATCCTATTCGAGCGAAGTTGATGGCCCGGCTCGATTGGGCAATCAGAAAGTTTCTAAAGCGAGGTTGTCGATACAAGTTAATGACTTAGCAAGAGACAAAATCAGCTTATGGTAACTGAAAGGGATTTCCTCTTGGGGGCACTCCTCCCATCCCCAGAAGGAGTAACTCGTCCAGTGCTTGTCTCGGAATCGGAGAGTGAGAATCGTTTTATTTGGTCAATCATGCATTGCAGAAAAAGGTAAAGAAACCAGGAAAACATGCTTAGTTAATATCAAACAGGACGACCATAGGTAGTGTGTTTGTGTCGAGGAGATTGGTTGGTTAGTTGGTTATTCAGGACGCTTTAACCAATTTTGGTCATATCGCGTCAATGGGAGAAGGAAGGGAGAGTGGAGCCATGTCCCCGGGGGCAACCCCCTACTCTTACGAAGAAAGACATGGGATCTTTATCCTGCGACCACAGAGACATGGCCACAGCAGGGCTCAAACCATCGTAAGGCTCTCCGGTGACCAGAGCACTCAATGCGAGCGCTCTAGCCCACTGAGCTGTCGCGCCGGCCCCTTGGTCGAGGAGACCCTCACTAAGACTGCCTGGCACTCAATACTAGCGTGTGATTCACCTAAAAACAACCATTATCACACAACCCATTTGCGCTAAAACAATACTTTAGTTGTCATACATCCAGATACAAAACATTACAATATCCATCATGTTGTAAGGTAATAACAGAACAACGCTTTCCTCAGTGGTGACATGGGGTGACATGAGGTGACATGGGGGTGCGCATCCCGGCGTCCCACACAGGTTCGCCTGCGTTAACTCCGGCTGTTCGGCTGATCCCCGGTAATGAAGGATACGTGAGCGATAATGAAGCGACTCGGCTGTTAGATAACCGATCGTGAGTAATACGTGAGCGACAATGAAGCAATTCGGTTGTTCAAATACCGATCATGAGGGATACGTGAGCGATAATGAAGCAATTGGCTGTTCGAATACCGATCGTGAGGGATACGTGAGCGATAATGAAGCGATTCGGTTGTTCGAATACCGATCATGAGGAAATACGTGAGCGATAATGAAGCGATTCGATTGTTCGAATACCTATCTTGAGGGATACGTGAGCGATAATAAAGCAATTCGGCTGTTCGAATACCGATCGTGAGGGATACGTGAGCGATAATGAAGCGATGACTGTTCTTTCCAGGGAAGGGCTCCTTAAATCAGCACTTTACTCACCGACCTTTTCTCGATGAGCGACACTCGCTTGGTGGTCGTCGGCCCGGAAAATGAGGCCTTGTAGGGGGAATCTCCAACCTTAAAGCCCAGTAAGCCCACAGAGGGCGTTGTCGAACCAGGTCCAGAGGCCATCGCAAGGTGCTTTGTATGCCACGAGCTCCCTCTATCACCCTCAGACTCCGCCAAAACGACAGATTACAAGCTGCGCGCGGGGAGAGGGAGGATTGCCGTTTAGCCTAGGATGACAGAACAACGGGTGAGGCTGTAGAAGGGTGGGAACGGGGGATTGCTGTTCAGCTTGGGATGACAAGACAAAGGGTGGGGCTGTGGGAAGGTGGGGTACCTGTTACTTTTCAGCCTGGGGTGGCAGGACAAAGGCTGGGTATATGGGCTAGTATTAGGGGGTAGCAGCGCTCTACAGCTGTCTGAATTGCCTAGAACTGGCCACGGTGGCGGCGTGGAAGGGGTCGTCGGTCGGTTGTTTATCCAGGTGGTTAGTTCTAAGGGTGGCCTGGTGTCAGTCGCGTTACCCCGGCGACATCATTGGGAATTACGGTAGCCGGGAGCGGTGTTATATCACAGAGGCAAATTACCCGCTGTCTCGCAGACGCTATACGGGAGTCTAAAGCGGTGCTAACAATGATGTCTGGAGACCCCCGGGGAGGGGGAGAGCAGAGCACGTGTTATTCACCAAGCGACGGGCACCGTCTGCCTGGGTCCAGAACCCGTATGTAGCGCGAGCCTCCCATTGGCTGAACCTGGCCCTGGTGCGCGTCAAAGGTCATTTCCGGGTAAAGCATGCCAATCCACGGCCATTGACAAATCACGTGTGCCCTGGCATGCCCCCCCCCCCCACCCCCCTGGCATGGCATGGCTATCAATTCCAGCGACTGGGGTTTGTTAAACTTGTCGAGATACCACCCATGTTTTGCCTATTCTATGCCCCGCTAGTCTAGCGGAGGATTGCTCGTCCCTGTATTCCAGGTTTCTGGTTTCGATTTGGTACATGTGGTGCGTTTGGCATGATGACCAATCATCGACGCGGTTCTAGGTCAATGAATGCATGACTACTTTCACGAACAGTTACGTTCCAAGGCAACTAATCTAAATTATAAAACAGTGTTTGTAAGTGATAAGAATCGGGTTGTTCAATACATATGGTGAAGTGCCTTGGCTTGTGGCATAAATCTCGATACTGTGCAGTGAAACATTTTACAATATATCTTACAATTTTTTTATTTGAGATATATTTGCCGTGTCATATTGGTAAGTTTAATTATATAGCCCTTGATCTACAAGCTTGATATTGTGCTTATCGTACCAACGATCCAATTTTTCGTTCGATACATTTGTCCTCATTTATTAAATGGCTTAACTGGCAGATCCAGAAATGTATCCTCAACTGGGACTAATGTTGATGAATGAAATCACAGTTTTCCCTCTGCTAACCACATAGCGTATAATGCAATATTCCATTGTGACCCTGAAGTCTACTGCCATAACCATACCCGACCGGCGTCACGCCTCACTAACAGCCCACCACCCTCCCCACCCCACCCTCTCCTCAGGTGGTTCCCTTTAGCACCCTCACCATAATCTACCGTGGCTACCACACCCTTGCACCCAACCTTTCCACCCTACGTATTTCTATTGTTGCCCCTCTCCCCCAACTATGCTTCTGGGTGGCCTCCGCTCCCTCTCTCCATCCCTGTCCACGCTTACCACCCTATCAAATATGGTCTCCTCCTGGCCCGAATCTTCCCACCCTTCCTACTCTGGTCCACCCCCCCCCCCCCACCCCCCTCCACCTCTATCTACCGGTCATCCCGCCACCCAGCCAATCTATCGTTCGTGTCCCCTCTGCCCCCTCTGCCCCCCCCCCCCCCCCACCACGAGTTGTCCGTCGTCCCGTTCCCCTCCGGCTCTCCCATCCTGCCTCCCGTTCCCCTCTGGCGTCCCCACCTCCCCGGTCCCGCCTCCCCCCCCCCCCCGCACCCCTTTGGCTTCGGATGCTCTGGTACCCTCACACATTCCGGGCGGCTTGGCTACTGGTCCATTGTGATAAATCTTGCCCTGGTAGGCATTAGGCGAGCGCTGGCGATCTATTCAACTTACGATTATGGTAATTTGGCCTCCGGGTCGGTCGCTTATCGTCCTGCCCCAGCCTCTCGCCGCTTGGCGGCGCCCCACGGTCCTTCTAATGAGGTCATGGCAGCCCCGCCAAGCCGCGCCGTCAAAGCCGTTGTGACGGTTAGCCACGTGTTTCGCGCGTTTACCTCCTACCGCGGCCGGAAGTGTTTGAGGGACTCGGATAAGCGGATGACCGGCTGATATGTAGTGAGTTCCGTACGGCCTATAAGCGGTATGAAGCGCCTAGTATAGTGCAAGAGACGCATCGATAACGGATGATTGACGCGCCATGTTTAAGCTGTCATAGGGTACTTTGCTACCGCTAGGTGGCGCTTCATATTCGGTTTAAGGAACTGGCTAAACGGACTGCCGCCCCGAAAACTGCAGGGTTCGGAGAGGACGCTGCAGTGAAAAAGGGGCGTTTTTGATGGGGAAGGGGGAGAGGATATTGACGGGAAAACAAACCGCTACGTCCGGGATCGATCAATCGAGGCTATTAACGGGTTCAATCAGCCTTATTGATAAGTTACCGACCGTGAGAAGGCAGTGATTTTCGGCAACATCGATCAGGATTTATTTCACCTCGCCGTCCATGGCTGTTTGCGCCCTCTTTGTCCACGTGGTGTTGCATATTACGAACCGTCCGCCTAGCGGTAGAAAGCGAACCCTGGGGTCGAGGATGCTTTGGGTAGGGTACGGGGAGGGGATGGGGGGGGGGGTGGGGGCTGAGGGGAGACGTTGCGGGGAAAGGGGGAGGGGGTCGGTGCGAGGATACTCGCCGTAGCATTTCACCGAGGGCCACGAGGTTCCATGGGAACCAGCGCCGAAAGATGGCTCAAGAGGAGACCGGAAATGGACGTTAGTAATGGCGGAAGGGACTCGGCTCGGGGATCGAATTTGACCCGCCGCTGTCCTTGAGTCTTTCACCATCCCAGCGACGCTGTTACTCCACCTCCGGCGCCGTAAATGCCCATCCCACCCACCCCTCTCGGGGACAATCAAACAGAATTCCACCGGGTAACCTAACAGTTTGAGCATTCCGACACTCTCGGGTAAACCCCCAAGCGTCGATGACCTTTAGGACATAACTCCGACATAACTCCGATATCGCCACCTAGCGGTCAACAATGGAATCGTTATACAAAGCGTTATGCCGCATAAAACAGGTAACGCTATAACTCCATTATAAACGCCTTGGTGTGGCTGCTTTGTAATATTGGTGCATCCTTTCCTAACTTAATGTATATTGCAGGTCGTTTGCCTAGGGTGTGCGTGTGTTAGTTGGGGGGGGGGGGAGGGGGGCGGTGGTATGAAGAAGGGTGTTTTGCGGAGAAGCGCGTTTTTGTTGGCTGTTACCAGGTGAAATTATCGATACCAGAAGGGGTTGTATGGAGACGAGGGTCGATATTTTGTGGGAGGTCACCCCCGACCCCCCACCCCCCCTCCCGCTCACCCCGGAGCCGCCAATCCATGGCTTCCAGTCATATGCCGAGGAATAACACCTAGAACGGAAGAGTCTGAATTGTGACAATGTTTCTTTCCAATATATCGCCCTCTCTGATCGAGTTACCCCCCCCCCACCCCCCACCCACACACCCCGCGCACCCACTCAGCCATGTGTTGCCCGTTAAGTGAACATGTCACCTAATTCTGACGAAGTTTATCCCGCTCCCCAAAAATGGTAGGATTTTTTAGTAAATATGTTTTATTTATCCCAAACTACTGAGATCCGCCGCGGTCGAAATATACGTTATAAGACAGATAACCAGCTGATTACGGGGTCAAACCAGCCTCCATTGTCTGGGTGTTTGGTACTCTCATTCCATTGTCACAATTGGTTTTTGGCACTGTTCCTGCACCAAAATGACCTAAAATACCAATCGGTCGTCTATTGGTACCAGATAGGCTCTATGCTACAAGCATGGTAATATCAACACTCGGGTTTAATCACCCAGGCGGTCATACATGTATTTTTCAGAAGAGTGACTGCCATTGTTAAAGAATACCAATGTGTTTATACTATTCCTAATTCGTCCTCCTCTCCCTGGCGCCTTATCATAACCCCATCGCGTGAACCAGCGGGGCGCAAGCCCTGGACAGAAAAACACAACAAACAGCAAAAAACAAGGACGTGAGATAAGGAGACAGAGATGAGACGGAAGGGGAGGGAAATTAAAGGAACATCAGGCGGCTAACATGAGCCCTGGGAGGACGGGGCCCTCCATCACTGGGTGGAGGTCCCTTCAGTCCCCGGTGCCCGTATGTCACTCACAAACTGGCCTTGTTTTTGGGATGCCAAGGAGCGGCGCAGGATGAGCCCATGAAACTCGAGGGGGGTCACATGCAAATCACCATAGCGACCAGCCGAGTGTCGTTAACAAAATGAATGGATACTTGGTGCGTCGTATGGATTACCCGATCCGATCTCTCGCTCTCGTGACGTCACTACCGGCCTGCAAGGCATGCTGGGGGGTGGGGGGTGGCGTGAGGGGGTGGGTCGTACGTGTCAGGGTTTGGCGCTGCTTACTAATATGGACCACTTACCAACAAAAAAAACAACACTTGCAAAAACAAGCACATTTGCACTTAGAAGCATTAAACATTGGATCGGCACTTAGAACCACTTATCTCTATATCCTCACTTAGAACCACTTATCTCTCTATCTGCACTTAGAACTACTTATCTCTCCATCTGCACTTAGAATCCCTTATCTATATCTGCACTAAGAATCACTTACCTATATCTGCACTTAGAACCACTTATCTATATCTGCACTTAGAACCACTTATCTATCTCTCTGCACTTAGAATCCCTTATCTATATCTGCACTAAGAATCACCTATCTATATCTGCACTTAGAACCACTGACGGTGGCATTAGATACGGCGTGG
Organism: Arenicola marina; assembly: GCA_964019135.1. Classification (NCBI taxonomy): domain Eukaryota; kingdom Metazoa; phylum Annelida; class Polychaeta; family Arenicolidae; genus Arenicola; species Arenicola marina. The sequence continues at coordinate 8,079,979 of OZ025260.1, read as the reverse complement.
TTTATGAATATCCCCCTAGGGGCCGTAATCATAAACCACACTTAGGCTACGCCAATCTGCTTAGCGCTAAGTGGAACATTTATCGAGCGATTATCGGGTTCAAAATAGATAAATATTAACCCAAGAGGTGAAGAAACGCTAAACTTTAGTTGAATATGGTTTCTTGGTAATGAGCACCACTACAACGAGCTGGTGAGCCTACGACGACCCTGCACTGTTCGTGCGTAAGAGGGATACGGTCCCAGCAGGACACCAACGGCAGGTTGCGCTGTACGGTACGTTGGCAACGTAAGAAATCACGACGGTATGCTCATTTGGGTAACCATGGTGACCGGTTTCCTTCATCCATTATCCTCTGAGGTCAAAACGTCATGACGGAAGTGGCGTGGTCACGTGACAGACCATGCATTTGCACCGGGATCAAATTGCAGACTATTCTGTTACCCTTTGCGCTAACAGGGCAAGGAACTGTATTCGGTCATATTGAACCCCGGCGGCATGGTGGCAGTAGGCGGGGCAAGCGGTGGTTTGAACCCCGGCGGCATGGTGGCAGTAGGCGGGGCAAGCGGTGGTTTGAACCCCGGCGGCATGATGGCAGTGGCGGGGCAAGCGGTGGTTTGAACCCCGGCGGCATGATGGCAGTGGCGGGGCAAGCGGTGGTGTAAACAGTTGGCGCCGCGCCAAAACAACTTTAGCTTACTCATATTATTCTTTTGTGTTTACTCGCTTCCATTCCTGCGTTATAACGCCCTAAATGGTAGAAGAGAATACTTTTTCCGCTCATTTTCAAACATGCCTTTTTATATTGCGGAAGCGAGGACAGTGACGCCAAGGAGTACCACAAACGCACGTGCTTTTACATTGAAGCGCCGATTTTCTCTGCTCATTGGCTTAAACTCAACGAAAAGCACTTAACCGTGAAGACAATACACCCCCGCGACAACAGATACATACACTCTGCATCAAAGCTCACCTGTCAATCTTGTGACATGACTGTTCAATTTTCAAATAACGCTCAGGCGCAATGTCCCCAGAAAATAACCACGCCTAACATCAGTTTAGCTACTTTGGCCACCTCGTTTATAGGGATTTCGTCGCATAAAAACTATAAACTCCTATTGAAACACATTCTTATTTGTTTATCTTCTATAAACAAGGTTAACTTTGATCCTAAAAATCGTAGTACCAATACTATTAATGCATACAATGCGACTTGAATGATAGGTTTACACCGACAAAGGCCATGGTTGTGATATACAGTAAGGAACTAAGCTGCACATCAGCCAATTCAAAGACAAGTTCTACTACGATAGGGCCATCAAACCCATGAAGCATAGAGTTTAAGATGGGTCGGAAGGGATCTTGTGGAATGCCGAAGCAATAATAATCACATTATTTTATGAAGCCAGTAGTTCTCCCGAAGTTTTTGTATTAATGTTTCTTCGTTGGTCTTTGTGTTGCATTGTTTCCGACATTCCATGCTACGTGGGTTTATCATGTTGCGTCTTTAATAGGCCTCGTATTTTCCTTCGTCCTTGTGCGACCGTTTCTCCTTCTTTCTGATTTGATCCTTTGCCTGTACCATTATCTGCAACTTTCTTGCATTTTTCCTCTCTCCATCTCACCACCTCTTTTTGCTCATTCTCTGTCTTTCTTTTACCCGTCTCAATCCACCAGCGCAGTTTCATTTTCTCCCATCTAGTCTCTGTCTCTCCCCTCTCAAGCATCCTTTCAATCAATCTCTCCCTTTATCATCCCGCGTCGTTTATTAGTTCTCTGCTCCTGTTTCTTCCTAACTTTCTCTCTTTCTTATGCTCATTTTCGCTCTTTCTCACTCTTTCCATGCATCGCGTTTTCTTTCATACTCTTTTCATGCCTCGATTTTGCTCTTTCTCACTCGTTCGATGCCTTTCTGGCTCTCTCTCTCTCGCACTCTTTTTCTCTCCATCTCTCTCTCACCCCCTTCGTGTCCCTCATCACCCGGTGCCCCCCCCCCTCCCCACCCCCGCCCTTGCCGTCTGTCTCTACCCCTCCCTGCGGGTGTACCGTGTTACACTATATCCCAGATTCACACAGAAGACGACACCAGCAAATTAACAAGGCTCGCAGAGAGCGCCTCTCAGATTCCCGCCTTCATCCGGGTACCGAGGGGGGCGCTGCGAGTATTGATCGTCTGCTCCTCCCCGGTCGCTCTAAACGCTGCCTACAACCCGCTTTTCAATTTTCCCTTCCACAGTTCTCGCGAAACATAATCGTCGGAATGAAGGGAAATTAAGAGGGAGGTGCGGGCTGGGGCTTGAGCGGGGATTAGTTATGGCGGGCGCGATACCGGGCCGCCCCGCGCTCAATAGTGCTGCGACCATAAATCTTACGAGGGGTGAGACCTGGACGGACAACTAACAAAAGACCAATGCATACAGTACGAGATATCTCAGGGGAAGTGGGGGGGAGGAGGGGGTGTGGCAACAGTCGGCGCCATACCACGGCAAGACAAGGAAGGGGTGGGTGGGTGGGTGGCCAGGAAAAGTAGGGCCAGGGGCTAAATTTTGGGAATGTGGGGAGAGAGGGGGGGGCGAGGGGGAGGGGGTTAGTCACGAGAAGAGGTAGGCCAAGGCCAGCGGAACCAGAGGCGTACGGTGCAGTCAGTGTCTGACAGCGTTACGATATAGCGTTGGTTCATGATATACGCTGAAGCGTGCAACAATATGACTATGGCATTGATATAACCCGATGGAAGTGTACGTAAGCAGTTATTTGATTGTTAGAGGCTGAATTTGTTGTTCACTGCGTCAGTCTAAAAGCCGATGAATGTGGGGGGAACTCAATCTCTATCACCGAATACACCACTTAGACTTTAATTGACGGAAAACAAGCATCCTTACTGTTTGCAAGCAGCACATCTGGACATTTAAAATTTTAAAAATGGTATGTGGCATAAAATGAAATTTAACTAAAGCAAAACAGAAATGACTTTATTACATATATTTATGGCACATCACATGGCACAACAAGCAAACCAAACCGAATACATATCCCATAAATACATGTATATAGCAAAAAATAGGTCGCCACATAGCTTGACAAATCTTGTTCGGTATAATCTTTTTGTCTCAACATATTGATGCCCCATTTTATTTATCCGCACACTTTGCTCATACGGGATTCCACCCATCTGTCCCCGCTATTACTAAGCCATGGCGTCAGCAGATAACCACAGATACGCAAGTTCCGGGATTCATCAGTTGTCGCCTTCGACGAGAAATCGACGAGAGTTTAGCTCTGATATTGAAAACCTATGGAAGGACTTCTATTTCTTTGATGCCGCTTCCTTTTAACACGTTTCGCAAATCTACTTTTTGTGCCTGAAACTGAAACCGAGCTTAAGCTAAAAAGTACATAGCGCACCTATTATGTTGCACAAAAACACCTTCACCGCAGAGATTGAAATCCGTTCGACTTTTATCGCTTGCGGTCTTTGCCGATACCAACGCCTGTGTCAGCCCCAGTTGCACAGCCCTCGACTGCTAGAAAATACTTGGGAAACCAGTGACAGATTATTTCCATATTCATTTTTTTCTCATTGATCGACAGATGGTCAATTTCATATGCAAACCTTTTTTTGGAGACCGCTGCACTGCTTCATTCTGGTGAAGTAGATTGCAGTATGCTCATGTCAATCACACAAGAACGTCCAGCGAAATATGTGATGACTACTCCAGTCGATGGTTCTCATCAACCCAACTTGATTATACCGTAAGAGGAATTAAGACGTCTAATAGTGCTAACAGTTCACGTCAAAACCTTTGAATTCTATAGTGGAAATTTATTATATGAGTTTCTTCAAATGTTTTTGTAAGTTTAAGTTTAGTTAACAGGCTTGTCTCCCCCCCCCCCCCCCCTAGACCCCGACCCACTCCCCAACCCTTGTGCCAGCATTCTAAATCAGAGTTGAGTTTTGCACCCTTCAGCAGTATGTTGCATGTTTCATGTTACCTGTACGTTATTACTTAAGGGCACACGTTGATTTATCCAGCGCTAACGTTACACATTTAGTACAATGTGCTGGCCACTTGCCTCGGGATCCTAACCGAAGGGCCGGAACAGGCGATATATGGTGGGGGAACCAGCCTGCCAGCCAGCCGCGAGACCAGGGAACCAGGAACCCAGGGGTGGAGGGGGTGGGGTCGGTGGGAGGGGACGGGGCGTAGCAGGCTCGCCTCCTCCCCTCCCCCCCCCCCTCCCACCTCAGACCTCCCACACCCCATGACGATACTGTCCCAGCGGAGCTCGCCCCACAAGACAATCACATTAGTGTCCCCATCCCGCACACTGGCGGCCCCCATAATGGAGTAATCAACGACCGAAACTAGCATAAATAACAGGCCACCGCTCGTCCGGGCCTGTTCAGTAAAACACTATACATGGTCGTGTAGGCGGCTATTACAGGTCCGAGTGCTGTTGTTGGAGGCCCAGCCGTAGCTCATTCCAGGCTCGTGATTTGTGGCGAAATATCAATGGGAAGAGCCCTCTATTCCACCTAATATCGCTCACTCGACCCGTGAGACCGCGGACCAGCATGGCGAGCGACCGGGGTACCAGTGCTTTGAAATGGAACCTCGTTCTGCTTGGTGAAAGGTTAATGTGTGGTCAATTACTGTCGATATCAGATGGAAAGAGTTGCGAGTGAAGCTTTTTACTAAATATATCACCTTTAGAGAATTACATGCACTTTTTGTTAAATATTTGCTAAAGATCAGTCAGTATATCGGTGTAAGGCCTACTCTAAACGAGATCACGAGAAGTTACTAGAAGTACGTAGAGCAATACAGGGGTCTGGCGGGCGGGGCGGGACGGAGAGGGGGGGGGGCTCATGTTCAAATGCAACCACAACTACGGAATCAAAGTCAGCAAACCAATCGAATACAGCCTCTTTAGGTTCGTCACTGCGTCAACAATTAAAAGCAAAATTAATTTCCTGCTCCGCCATTTCTTTTCTGCTAAACACCGAAAAATGATATCCTGGTGAGGTGAGAAGAGAATGCTACCGTTTTGGGGGTGAAGGCTGTTCACGCCTGTCGCCCACAATAGTGTCCTCGGGCTTCATCGATCTCGGGCGCTTTGTGATGAACTTTAATTGATATCGATGGGCGATATTTGCCGTCGATACGGGCGACGACACCACGGGGGTGTTGCCTCAGAACCTCTCCCCAGGGCGACGTGACGGGGCAGCCACCTGGAAGGACCATTGTTCTGAAGTGTACTTGCTTTTCTGCATTTAGCCACGGCACTCGCGCGAGCGTCTGTGTTGTAAAGCCATATCTGCCATATCGGGTGGCTACCTCCAGAAGAAAATTTACAGTGTAATGTTTTGTATACGGTCTAGTAAACTTGCTTTGATCTAATACATTTTTAGCTTTTAGAAAAAAAGGAAAAGAATAGATGTATTATAAAAGCTAGATTTGATAGTATAAAACGAAGTAGTTTGCTATTTCTCCTACAACAGTACACTAGGTATGCATAAGTCGACACTAAGCTTATAATCACAATGGGTTCTTACTTATTCGGAGTGATCTGGCATACTACTAACCTGTAGCGCGCACTTGTATAGTAACGAGACAAATTCACTCTTACAAATGCTCTACTAACCTGAAACAGTTTTGTTTATTATATGGCACAGAAAGCCAGTTAAATACCTTAATATGGCTCACGAGTGCTCACATTGCTATCACTGGCACACTCACCGCCATTTGTCAGACACGACCTCACGAAGACATCGTTTTGTTCATCATCGGTAATTAAATACAATGTTCCCGTCCTATTAACGGCGTGTACTATATTACCAACCCGCCGCCCGGAAGAACGTGTTTGCTCTTGATCTCCTGTGCAAACACAAGTACGGAACCGGAAATTAACCGTACCATGCCACCAGGCCTCGCCGTTGTAACTCTCAACCCCCACATTATTACTACTCTCAAACCCCTTGGCCACCCCACTTCGGCGCAAAGACAGTAATGTTACGCATGCGCCCTCCCCTCGTTGGAGGGTTGGTTTGGACCTACATTGAAGCATGAGACGAGCGGAGATAGTACAGACGTGCTCGAGAAACAAGTAGTGGTAATTCTATTGGTTTTGTGCCAATATCGGCCCAAATACTGCCTGAACACCGGCCATATGTTACAGCAGCAGCACCGACGCCAGGTCACCCACTCGTTATTGATTAAGACTTATGAACGGCAACAGGTTTTTATTCAGCTCCGTAGCCACGGTATCGAAAGGGTTGTTTGTCATAGCTTCCGTCCTTTTATCACCGGAAACGGAATTTCCTACTTCCGGTTTAGTCCATATAGAGCTCAAAACAAGAAATCGTTCAATTATGATATGAAACATATTAAAGAAAATGTATGTCAAACATATGACTGTTGCTACTTCCAACCGTCAATATGTCATAACATTTGTCATCCCATAAAAAGAGCGATTTAAATTTAAATTAAATTTGTTTAAGTAACATTTTAAGAAAATATTCACAAGGGGCGTATATAACTACTGTTGATTGAATATTTAATTACCTTTTTCTGCATGCACAACAAAAATGCGTTCTGAAGTGTCGCTGCCTTGCTGTTGAGAGAACCCTGGGATATTGGTCGCGATGGTCGGCCATAGGCGGGAGATCTCCCCCCAGACAGGGACTTTCCTGTCCTCAGCCTTGTCTGGCTATATTAATCCCTAATATTTTTTTCTCATCTTGTTTCTTAATCCTATTCTCCGTTTTAACTTGCGGCTTCCAGGTCCTGACTTCTGGGGACTGCTCAACTCGGAGTGGATCTTGTGCAGCCGAGGCAAGAAGCAATCTCCAATTGACATCGACCCGAAGGCTCTTCTCTACGACTCGCATCTCAAGCACATCCACGTCGACAAACACAAGGTATGAATCACTTCCCCCGCACCTCCCCCAGCACCCAACAGCATAGACACCCAGACCCTGAGGGCGTAGGGGTGTCATTGGACATCATGGCGCACTTTGTATTGTATTAATAATAATAACATTAATTATTATTATTATTATTGGATTAATGGAAATAACACTTGTAATAATAAGATACGTAATTAACATTTTAGTGCCGCATTCGACTTATTTTACTTTACATTAATAACTGAGCGAAAAAATGTAGCCATGATATGAAATACGTGGGTGGATATACTATTAGCGTGGTAGGCGTATCCCTAAGACAAGGTAAGATAAAGCTCCGCGGGACATGGGAGAAACGAACATAGAGCATGAATAAAGAAAACGAATATAGTGTAGGAATAACGGGGAAGTAAGAGCGAATAAACCATGCAATGATCGGGTACTGAGTGATTCAGAGAGTGAGTGATCCAGACAGGGGGTACGTGTGGTCATAAGTACGGCCTGATCCCTGCCAGTCCGATGTGATCCCAGCCGGACGCCCCAGGGGCGGTCACATTGGTTTTATCTCCCTCTGTGCCCCTTGCCCCCCCCCCCCCTCCTCTCCTCCCTCCACCCGCCTATCTGGACGGCCACTGCCTAAAGTAAAACAGCAGTTCAATATTAATGGTTCCAGAAATCATCTTCGGCAGATAAGGCACCGCGATCGTGCCCCGCCACGCCCCCCCCCCCACCCCCAGTGTCGCCACCTCATACCTCAACCCCAATCCCCCCCAACCCCAACCCCACCACCCATACCTTTAACAGCGATAACAGTTGAAGTCGCATTAAGTTCTCGCGATGACGTGATTTCCCGCGAGAGTCCGCCCAAAATCACGCAAGTGCCGGATGACACTATCCGTTTAATATCATATACGTCATATCCGGTGGAATCACGTTATAGGGAGTACACAGGTGGGCGGCCATGACCGATCACGTGATGGGTCACGGGATGCACCCTCTTAGACATCGGTTTCCTCGACTCCAGGCGTGTCGCTGCAGATATCTGTCAGCAAAAAGCATGACAAGCTTTTAAATCAAGGTTGTAACTTCGGCATGACTAACTGCATGCAGTCTATGAATGCAGCGAAAAACATTTGGCGAAAATTACATCATGGTATATATTTTATTAACCAGTAATTTTGAGTCGAGTTAAATAGGTTCAATATGTTGAAGCAATAGCAAGAAGGAAACATTATCAAAAATAAACGAATAAATATGTTATTACACTGTATGGAATAGAATTCATCCATAGGACGCATCCCTTTTCCTTCTCTAACATAGCTCAATTATTGTTCACTAATCTATTTGGCTAAATCTAGGAAGATTGACGGTCGTTGGTAATACCAACATTAAATCAGTCCCATGTCATTTTCCGTAACTCAGCGGCCTTCCATATGCACAGTATTCTAATCGAAATATTATTTCACACCCTAGTTTAGGGTACCAAATGATGTTGCGTGTCTCATTTTCATTAAAGGTAATATCAATGCTAGACTACAGTCACTATATGACGTACTTTGTCTGAGGAAACAGAGAGTGTTCCGGACCGACTTTCTGGAGTACATAAATCAAAATGGGTCTTAAGTATTAATAATATACAATAATATATCAGCAAAGATATACCCGGAGCTACACCGTCTACCCACATGATATGGAAACATCGTGGCACGCTGTTAGATTGCAGGGCTTTTCAGGCAGCACCCCGCTCCCCCCCCCCCCCCCACCCCCCCTTTGCAAATTCCTATATCCTCCCCTGGGGAGATGGTAGTTACTGCGTATGGCTAGACTTGAAGGAGTGGGTGGTATAGGGGGTAGACGGCCAGTGTGAAAGAGGAGGTGCATGGCTTAGGGTGCAGACATGGTGTGGGGGGGGGGCTGATGGAGGGGGGGCGGGAAAAGGGGCTGAAGGCTCCCATGGAAAGGAAGGCCGGTGTTGGTGAGGGTGGTGGGGGGCGGGGTGGTGTAGTGATAGTTTGGGAAGGCCGCCAAGTGGAGGGGGGGGGGGCAGGGGTTAGGGCTGCTGGGAGGGCCACCACGGGGTGGCTGGATGTGTGGGGGTCCGGAGGGTAGTGGGCGTTGACTTGTTGACCAGACTGGCGTCATGTTAACAGCGATGTCAAGTGGGGTCTGCCAACGGAAGGCCGTGTCTCCACCTGTGCTACTGTCACTTTACATGTTAATTAGCCTTCGCAGGCCCAGTCGCCATGTCCGTCAGAGGGTGGGGGGTAGGGTGTGGATATCCGGTCGGCAGGGGTCCGGGGTACGGGGGCGGGGGGTGGGGTGGCGGTGAGCGGATTCTCCATCCGCTGACCTAACGACAAGAGAGGAGTTCCACTTCCGGTCTGAATCTATTCAAAAGGTCATTTTTCACCTCCAATTGTTCATCTTGAAGAGCGCACCGGGCTCGTAAATATCTCCAGTTTCCATGCTTCTTCAGGAAGACTTGGGCTGAATGTCTTTAACAGACAAATTCGATATCGCCTTGAACCGGTCTGGTCACTGGGGTTTCGCCAAGACTCGGAATCACTAGTAGGGATCTCTGGTCTATAAGCCTGACCCTACTCTCCTGCTCAAGATGTCTCACTCTACTGCCTGCTGAATATGTCTAAACTCATCACCTACTCCCTGTTAAGATATCTAGACGCCTCGAACTGTCTAAACGCTCCACCCTACACCATACTCAAAAGGTCTTCAACACTACCTAAGCTTTCAAAACATTGATGATGTAACCTTACCCAAATTCTAACATCCGATGTATTCGTCCGCCCCCCAAAAAACGTATGAGGGACTTCAACACGAATTGATCTATATTCCATACATAGCGTCCAGCATAAGAGGCAGCCACCGCTCTCCGCACCAAACACCAAACACCAAACGCCAAACACCAAACACCAAACGCCTCGCCAAAGCAGCAGAATGACAGTTGTTTGGTTTGTTTAGTGCTGCCAATCAAATTGGCCAAAAAAATAACGGTCGCTGTTTCATGAAGCAAATCTCATATTTTGACAAGGTGGAGACACATCCGAAACCAGCCTGCGCAAGGGGTCACTTAATCCAAGCTGTATTTTAAAGGTCTATGTATTTTAAAGAATCCCTTTATTACGGGACCTTGGACACGACACCCCCTTTGGGGAGCCTCTTCCTCCTACCCCCCCCCCCCCCACTCGCCCCTGTTGCGCTGTATGCGTGCCGATGAGAGGTGGATGAACACACAATAGGCAATACCCTGGGGGGATGAGCGCCAACGTAAATGTCGCCGTCATTTTGGGTTGAGCTACATCTGGAACTGTCCTGTCAGGCATAAAATATAAAGCAACCAGAAGAAGTCATACAATAATGACAAATGAATCCCATTGAGTGTATTTGCTACGCCAGTTTTGATTGGCTAATAGCGCCCGGTACGGTGTGTGAACGTATGAATGCGCTGGTCCGACACGAATTGGTAGAAACGATTTAGTCTACTCCGACTCCCAGCATTTGATTTAGTACTTTCAGAAAGTCCGCCCGGAACTATCAGTCTGTTACCTCAGGCAAAGTACGTCACATAGACTGGAAACGATTGAATAGATAAGTTTCGATTTAGTGTTCATCTAATGAAATGAAATGAATGATCATACTGATTAATCCAGCATTGTTTTTATCAATAAAAATGAATTAATCCTCTAATGCTTTTCTAATAACCAAATAGTTTTGGGATAGTCAACTAAATGCAGTCATTGTTGATATTAATGGAATAAACCAGGATTTACAGGGTCTTTCAATGAGTTGTTAATCAATGTCACTAGATGGGGTCAGGGTGGTGCGAGACTTGAACGAAATCCGAAGGCGGGTGTGGATGTGGGGGATTAAGGGAGAGTAGGGGTGCGGGGTAGGGGGTGACGGTGGACGTGGGAGGGGGAAGGACGGAGTGGGGGGGGGGGGGGGGTAAGGCACGATTGTCGGAGGGCATAGATCTCTTTCTGTGTGTCTGTCTGTGTGTGCCCCAGACTTAATAAGGAAGGCCAAGCTGCGATGGCCCTATCATATTCCTGTCATTTCCCGGGTGTGTTTGCTCGGGATGATAGGGGACGAGGCTTTCCACTCGCCATGGGAATGCCGCCCTCTCAACGACCCCCAATCTCACCACATTCACACTGGTCAGGGAAGCTCAGTGTGGGGGGGGGGGGCGTGGGGGTGCAGCGGAGGGAGGGAGGACCGCCTAGTGTGTCTTCACGGACAATATCCGATACGCGGCATTATTTCCCCCGTGAGTAGTACTCCAGGGAGCTCACGATTTTTATGCTGGAATCGCCGAGCATAAAACTTGACGGGATTTTTCGCTCTGGCCCCATTCCCTTCCAGCTCCCTGTTTTTGCGTCTACAGTTATCTGGTTAGTGGAACAAATTAACAAGTTCTACTTGATGCATCCGTAGCCTGCCACCATGCATGCACCTGCTACGGCATATTTTTCTGGCTGTCTCGTTATGCCGCTTGTAATTGACAGAGAAATGATACGCTGATGGGGTGTGGTGGGGTGGGGGGGGGGGGGAGGTCTTCATAATGAACTTCAAAACTAGCGGCCCACCTCAGATCAGTCCTAATCATCAGCCACACATGGCGGTAACATCGGCTGTCCTCAGAGGCTGAGAATAAACGATTCCCTCTGATTTGATTTGGCACCAGTGCCGGAACATCTAACCTAAACTTCCAGGGAATGCCAAGTCTGGACAGACGCACATCATTTGAACGTTAACCACGGAGAAATGCAACAAAAAGTTAAGAGCCCCGGTAACCCGAAGTCCAATGCACACAGGCAGCCAGTCCTACAGTTACGCTCAATAGGTGCCACGATCCGTAGCTGCGACAGTATGCGGTACACAAGGCTAATATTTATTTGGCCCCGCGTTTTGGGAAGTTCCCTTCGGAGCATGGATGAGACAGAGGAATCCTTCACGGTGAAATGGATGAGGGCATCCATCTGAAAAACGCCGGAAGATGGCGCTTCTGTGACGGACGCCCGTCTCCGCATAGAGGGCGCTGCGGAGCGCGGGTCGCGGGAGGCCGTGCCATGGTAACCCGGGAGTGTCGGGCTGCGTTCAGGGGTCGGCCGTGTCACATGTAAGGAGGCTGTTAGGGTGGATGGAGACAGACGTCTATCATTGTCTTTTATCGAAAACCACACATTAATAATGCTAGTAATATATTTTTTCCTCATCATATCGAGTGAGATGTGAGAGTGAGAGCATTATTGTGACTCATATTAATTAATTAGTAATTAGTAATAGTACAGTGAAATAACTAAATGACCAGCTCGTTAAAGAACGAATGGATATGTTTTCAATGCAAGTTCGATGTATATCTTCGACCCATCAATGGCGAGCCGTCTATTCCGGTTCCGGTGATGCATGCCGGTCACATGATGACCCCATCTGTTTCACCTCCTGCATAAGAACTAATGAAATGCACTATTTTTCCAAAGAAAAGATTTCCGAGATATTGTAAGCATTTATTCGGGAATTGCATAATTTTGATAAAAAAACAACTTGTCACCATTAAGTACTTCATTTCAAAAACAAATCATTTGGAATATTTAAACGTTCATGGCAACTGCATAATTTTCATTAAAACGTATCGCAAATGTCACCAATTAGATAATTATTGCTGACAGCAGAAGAAGAAAACTTCTCAGCAACATTTTAAGCATTCATCAGGAACCGGACACTTTTCATTAAAACGAGTTTCAAATTTATTAATAAATTGCACCATTTAAAAAAAAAAACTAATCAGGAAAATGTTAAACCAAAATGTTGCGGCGATTCCGGTCATACGCGTATTTATACGACAACCCGAGACAGTTATGGAATAAAGACGTATTCAGTTTGGATATCTTGTGTTATGGCACTGGCAACATGTAGGATGCCTCCGTGTTGTATCTCCGGTGATTTGTCAGCGTCAGATGCCCCATCCTGCTCTGGAGACCCTACCCGGTGCCTGCCATAGCGACATGCCCAGAGGTAACGCCGGCTCATTTCGGTGCGCGCGGCGGCGGAAGCCAACACCAATCACGTGACTACAGAGCGTGCAACAGCATTTTAGGACGCCGGCCCACGGCAGATGGTGATAAATAGCGTTATTACTCAACCTGCTTCCCTTTCATGGGACCGGGCAGCACCCCATGTCATGCACAGACGGCTATACTAAAAAAAAGGAAAACTGTAGGAATGCACAGGAGAATGAATATGTACAACTAAATTAGTTTCATTTATCCCTCGTCTGTTTCCTTGGCGACGGGGACTGTCGTGTTTGATGGTGCCTCGACCCACCAGTTATCAGCCCACCCCGGATCTCTGCACGCCACATTGGGGCAAGGGAAACTGTCACCTAAGCCAACATGTCTATATGTCACCTGCCGTCGCAGAATAATTTGATGACATCATATCCAAACGGTGGAAGAGACTTGGCGCGCATCCCCGTACCGCCAGGCTTTTTGAGGGTCGGATGGTGGATTGGGTTTCGGATATAAAACGATGACATCGCTACATGAATCCAAGAGATTGACGCGGAACTTTTTTGATGAACGACACCAAAGTGAAAGAGAAAACTTAAAAAACAAGGGATCATCAACATCATGGTCTTTTTTGACAAAGACATTTCACGCATACACAGACGCATTGAACCTCTGCCTGTCACAAAGTAGCACGGCTACTCATTCGTTACCCTTACTGTAAGCTGACGTGTGAGATGCATCCATGTCTTCAAATATGACAAAGGAGACGTGGCGTAGGATCTTTAATACCGGCTGGCCTGCGCATCTTCCTTATGAACGTCGTGAATTGTTTAATGAGTGCAACACGATTTTAACCTGTCGTTGCTCGTCTGGAAGCAAAGATAATGACAGATGGGCGATAAATCATTAACATGGGCCATAAGCGTCACGAGGGTGATACCCTAGATCCAGTGCGACGGCAACGCTCTCCAGCCAACAGCCCCGTCAACTTTAAGACGCTTCTTTTATTGCGGCGTCCCGCGCATGACTAATCAGCGTGCGCCCCGGCTATGTTACGCATACATCCGGCACCGCGTCATTGGATGATACTAAACACCAGACAGCGCCATCCCGTGTCGAGCACTCTTTTCCCGTTGCGTGATCTACCCATTCCCAGCAACATTAATGACATTATTATCTCGATATCCTTTTCTTCCCCTTTTCAAGGTCCTTCACGTCTTATTCTGTAGCTTTGTTACTGCTTTTCCGTAGTAGAGGGCCGACCCCGCTCCCCTTCACATTGCCATTTGCGTCTAATATCTAGACAGGCCATTCACTCACCCATGATTGTTGCCGCACGCTTTCGGTCTTGCTATTTCTCTCGTTTGTGTGCCCTTTTCTGCATCTTATGTTCCGGACTGACTCACTCTTCCCTCTCCCCCACTTTCTCGTTCTCTCTCTATATGGGTCCTGTCTATACATCTGTCCAGTTGTCATTTTCTTCTCTTTCTTCTCCCTCTCATCTCTCCTCTCTCCTTAGGTACATATGGTTGCTCTGTCTATCCTTCTCTCTCTTTCTCTCCCTGTCTCCCCCCTCTCTCTAGCTCCCTGCCCGGGACTCCCTCTCCCTGTCACCCGCGTCTCTCTGTAACTATCTGTCCCTGCCTCTTCCGCACTCAATATCGCTATCTCTTCCGCACTCAATGTCGCTATCTCTATCTCTCACTCCTCCTGTTCCACCTCCTATCGCTCTCTTCCTCGCCGTCTCTTTCCTCAGTGTACAATATATATCATCAACTTCATTGCAGGTTAACGGCATCCTTGAGAACACGGGACATAACATCAAGTTCACCCTGGAGAGTCCCAACGAGCATTACATCAACATCACAGGGGGGCCCACCCCCTACCAGTACCGCGTAGTCGACGTGACTCTTCACTTCGGCAGCATCGACAGCCTGGGTTCCGAGCACACCATAGACGGCCAGTCATTCCCTGCTGAGGTACGGCCACCTACCTCCCGCCCCATAGTACTTCTATCGGATTTTGTTTACCGTATTTCGGGTATTTGGGTGCATGTTATATTTTCATTTTTCCTTTTTTTCTTTTTTTTACGTCCGTCGTTTTGTTACAGTAGTCATTTTCTAGTTCGCTTAACGCTCCAAACAAATATATACATATTTGATGGATATTTGAAATGGATAGCATATATTTGGAAGTATATTCCTTTTTACTCATTTTAATAATTTCTCTATATTTCTCTCCTTGATATTAATTCTTCTTGCTGGCTCTCTATATCCTGTATTGTACAGCGTTCAAACTTAGATTGCCTTGACGTGTTCAAACGTTCCCCATAAATTAATTACCAATTCTCGGATTTTAATTCGATTTATCAACTTCATTGTCATTGGTTGTGTGTTATACTTGGTTTAGAGATAGCTCTCACCAAAGTGCGTTAACCACCACCGTGATGTGCCTATATCAGGCAACTGTACACCCGTCCAGCGCAGCCCCTTCACCGACCCCCGGCCTGCTCCACCCCGTCCCATTCCTATTCCGACCCACACACAGCGCCCAGGCAATCCGTTTCGGGCAGCAAACGACTTTGTGGGTAAGAATAGCCGGTCTGATCCAATCTGACAGGTCATCATGTCGAATGGTTCTTTCGGGAAACGCACCCCGAATTCTTGGGTTTCTAATCAAAGTAAAGGGATTTGGATGGACTGTCCAGTCACGCGACAGTGCGCGCGGCTGATAGCCGTGGGACGCCATGGCAACAAGGGCGAAAAAAGCGGCGCGTAGGAATACAGCAGGACGTTACTGCGCCTTAAAAAGTAGTCACTTAATGATACTAAAGAATAGTGACTAATAACAATGAAAGTTGTTGCCGTCATGCTCGTGGAAAACAAATTACGTGTCTAGCCACTGCCCGCAACGTTGCATTTTTGGCAAATATAAAAAACTGCGTGGATTATTGAGTAATATCATTTGAGTGCCGAGGTTCTTTTTCCAAAGTTCGAATAATGTTTCTCGTTTTGTTGGGTCAATGTGTCTGTCCTCTTCTGTTCTTCCTTATCCCTGCATTTCATTAGTCTGGCCAGTTGCTGTTGTCGTTTTGTTCTCTGTAATACCATCGTTCGGGATGCGCAATGGCAGGTTTGTGTGTCGTCTCCATGGCGTGCTCGTCCTGGTCCTCATGTGGCCGGTCTCAAGTGACACCATTTTTGTCTTGTGCCGCTGTTCCTGCAGCTCCCAGTCTTTCTCGATTGCTAGGCTTTGTCTGTCCTCAGTCCCAGTTTTTTTTTGACCGCGAACCCTATCGTCTTGATCTCTGCCCTTCTCCACCATCCTACCTAACCCCATCAGGCACTCGCAGTGTTCTTCTAAAAACCGCATTGAACTGCACGAAATGTTTATCATATTACTATATAAGCTGAAATATTTACTCTGCCTCATAAAATTCCATTTTCCCTGTTCTCGCTCTCCATGTCTCATGTTCTTTCTCTCCTCTTCCCCTCTCTCTGTGCATCTTTCATATCAGGCGATATTTGTCTCGTTTTCGCTATCATCGGTCTCTGTCTGTTTGTCTCTATCTGTCTGTGTCTGTTTGTCTCTATCTGTCTGTGTCTCTTTGTCTCTATCTGTCTGTGTCTCTTTGTCTCTATCTCTCTGTGTCTCTTTGTCTCTATCTCTCTGTGTCTTTTTGTCTCTATCTGTCTTTGTCTGTCTCAATCTGTCTGTCTTTCTGTCTCTATCTGTCTATTTGTCTCTATCTCTCTGTGTCTGTTTATTTGTCTCTGCCTTTGTCTGTCTCTATCTGTCTTGATCTTTGTCTTTCTATCTGTCTTAAAGTTTGTCTATCTCCTATCCGTGTCTATATTTCTGTCATCCTATCTCTCTGCTCTTCTGTCTATGTATCCGTCTCTGTCTTTTTATCTATCTGTCCCTCTCTCTATCTCCCTCTCTCCACCTCTACCCCCCCCCCCCCCTGGGCCAGTCCCGTTGCCCCTTTGTCTCTTTGTCTCTAGCTGTCTGTGTCTTTTTATCTCAAGCTGTCTTTGTCTGTCTCAATCTGTCTGTCTTTCTGTCTCTATCTGTCTATTTGTCTCTATCTCTCTGTGTCTGTTTATTTGTCTCTGCCTTTGTCTGTCTCTATCTGTCTGTGTCTTTTTGTCTCTATGTGTGTTTGTCTGTCTCTATCTGTCTTGATCTTTGTCTCTCTATCTGTCTTTGTCTATCTCCTATCCGTGTCTATATTTCTGTCATCCTATCTGTCTGCCCTTCTGTCTATCTCTCCGTCTCTGTCTTTTTATCTATCTGTCCCTCTCTCTATCTCCCTCTCTCCACCTCTACCCGCCCCCCCTGGGCCAGTCCCGTTGCCCCCACCTTCACCCCCACCCCCTCCCCGAGTCCGACCCATCCTTACGGGGCCCGGCAGCCCCATCACTTTGCCCAGCCCTTCGCTTTACACCGGTCGTAAAGCTATTTAGTAGCTTCATTCTCTTGCATTGACCGCCGCGGCTCCTTTCACGCAAATGATGAATTGAACAGGCCTTATCGCTGCGACACATGCATCTCTAAGGGTGATCACAGAGTATTCAAGGTGTCCGCGGCTGATAAGGGGGGGCCGCCCGCCGGAAGGGTGGGGCCCTGTAGCCCGGGCCAGCCGGCGGGGCCTGCATACCAATGCTCTCCTTGCCTTGCCCACATCTTTGATCATAAGCAGTATGTTGTCTACGGAGGGCAATCTCCTGGCGATAAATCACGCAGTCACACGGCTTCTAAATTACACCAGTGAAGTTTTGATTCCTCTCTGGTGCTTGCGCTGTTACACCGGGGCGACCACCAAAAGCTTGCCACCTCCCTCCCCCTCTCCACCCGCCCCGGTCACCCATCTTCCCACTCCCCCCCCCCCCTCCTCAGCCCGTGGAGGACCCCAGCGCGGAGGACACCCCCCAGCTGTATACCCGACCCCCCCCCCCCTCTCTCACGGGCACTGGTTATCATCCCTTATATAGGCGCTAATCTCACCGCCTATTTTATATTCCCGAGCATTCTCAATACTAGTTCTCCCTTCATCCCCAATGCTCTTCTCCCTTTGCCCCCCCCCCCCCAACGCCGCCCGCCAAGGCA
>OZ025260.1:7929390-8061737 GCA_964019135.1 Arenicola marina | reverse complement strand
CACAGGGCTGTCGCTAATCAAAACAACACAGACATGCAGCCTTAAGACATAATTCGTAATTCCCAACTGCACCAGTCGCCCTTGTAATAAAAGCAAAAAGATCATAGAATAAGGAAAATATGCATGTCAACGATCAAGCTCAGATATTTGTCTGCTTTAACTGAAGAGAAATTTTGGGCATGATGATAATTCACCCAACTGCATTGAATTGTAGGGATATATGTATTTTATGTAATACTGAAGTCTATCTGCGATTCCTGTCTCTGTAGGCAGGGAGTTGAGCCGCGACTGACACTCTGGGCTTCGACCACGATGATACAACGTGGGAGACCGCTCCTGGCAACCTCATGAAGGGGAAAGCCCCCCCCATCCTCTCCTCCTGGAAGGAACTTGCGTGGTTGCCACCCCACCCTTTTACCCCCGTGATTTTGTAGCTATGAGCCATCGCAGTAAAAATGAGTGACGTGTTTAAACTTCGGCTATAGATTCGGGAAGCACATAATCTGTCGTCTTTTGTCGTCTCTTGCAGATCCAGATTTTGGGCTATAATTCGGATATATACGGCAATTATACACAAGCCGTGTACTCCAGCAACGGTATAGCTATCATAGCGCTATTGGCACAGGTGAGTTATACACCAAGAAGTTGTGCTAGCAATAATGTAGATATTATAGCGACATTAGCAGAGGCAAGTTTTGCGTGAGCAGTTCGTCCAGCAATAACGTAAGTATTGTAGGTATATTAGCAGAGACGGGTTATGCCCCAACAGTTATTCCCATTATGGTATAGATATTGGCACGGACGATTATATACCCGAGCAGTTATTATAGGAAAAATATAGCTGGTTTGACTTTGTGAGCACAGGTGTGTTTTACACAGGCAGTTTTTCCTGATACTCCATCGAATACTTTGTTATGTGTGTAAACTATGGATCACCAATCCGTAATGATATGTTACCAACGAAGTTATCTTTATATATTTACAGGTTGGCAAGAAATCAAATCCTGAATTCGAAATCATTGCAAAAAATTTGAAGCAAATTCGATATAAAGGTCAGTATACTACCCAAAGAACTGGAATTAATGCGAATACAATAATTGAATCAAATGACATATTTAAGCGATTACACTACCTATATTGTCATTCATGAAAATCAGCAGTTATTTCGCTCAAGGTAGATTACAAATGTATACATTTTATGCCATTCCCCTAAATTGAACGTAACCTCGACATAGTTCGAATGAGAGATTTTGGGGGGTTTGTTTTCAAAGATAGCGGATAAAGGCGAAGTCATTTACAATTAATGCAGCTAGTGTGTAGAGGTAGAGACCGGTTTTAATGTTCCGCTTGGCCCGGTGTGTGACTTGCGCTGTTGATGACGTCACAGGGCAGCAGGTCAGGATCCGCCACCTCTCTGTGCAAGGTCTGATGCCAGCCACGACCGACTACATGACCTATGAAGGCTCTCTCACGCAGCCAGGTTGCTATGAGACGGCCACGTGGGTGATTCCCAATAAGCCCATCTACATCACCAACGAACAGGTGATCCCCCCCCCACCCCCCTACCCACCCATCTCTCCCCCAACGGAAGGCCTTTACGTACACGCGTCACTCATTGCAAGTCCTAACGTGACAGTGTTATTCCATGAGTATCTTCAGGATTTTCTATCATTAATACGAATACTTCCTGATACAATAACGTTATAGCTGTAAAGACACTACCACATCGTTGAAGTCCAGCAATACATTACTGCCTGGGCATATATCTATGCTATATTTAAGGTTTGGGCATTTCATGTGCTCCCCGAAGAGTGACTATTCTGAACGTAAACATGTTTCGCTTGAAAATCCTAAATACTGACATATTTCAATTAATGTTATATTTGATATACAGACTACTATTAAAGCTACTATAACAATATGTTTAATCTGTTTACATGGGATACCCCTAGCTGATGATAATGCGAGACATAATGCGTGGCGAGGAGAAGAATCCCAAAGTCCCCATGGAGAACAACTGTCGACCCACAATGCCTCAGCACCATCGGCCAGTCAGGACCAACATCAACTTTCCTATGCCGGTACAACGCAATGCTAAGTGTTGCTTACTTTATCATAACGGAACCTAAGGTTATGCTACATTTGATGCACGAGTGTAACTCTTAGGTAGTCGGATATATAAACAAATCTGACGCTATTCTGGTATTTATAGCGAAAACAATCGCCACGCATGCGTTATCTCTACTTCCGGTGTCACAGCCATAAATTTGATGATTAGTAAATTTCTTACAAATTACAACGATTTCGTTTCGTAATTATTAATTGTACGGGAAATTTAGTTTGTTGTGTTAAAATTGAATGTTTTTGTTGGGGTGTTTTTCAGAGCAAAGGATGCACAATGGAGAAAAATCTTTACTACCAAGGTAAGACGAAATATTATAAAGCTGAAAGGCAGAACAATGTGCATGGCATGTTCATTGAATGAAGCCGCTCTATTAAATGCATGGCCATGGAATATTATCTTCGATTGAAAGGTATCTCCGACGGATGTGAAGCAATACTTCATCGCTCTTGAGCTGCCTTCAGAAATAGTCGCCCATCTAGCTATTCTCCGCTTCCGCTTCCGCTCCCTCATTGTAGTATATCCCTCCCCACCTCTTCTTTCTCTCACTTTCTATCCGTTTCTCTCTGCGTCATTTGACTTTCAGGCGCTTGATGTTCTCGGAGTCTTCGGACACTCTGACACCTTTTGCCACTTTCCTTGCGTCCGGTACAAGTCACCCTGTTTGTCCCGAAACAACAGAAGTATGCAGCCCCCCACCCCCCACCACCACCACACACACACACGACTGTCACTCCCTGGCTGTCGCAGATTCCGGCGCTGGCCCCTCCAGCAATGGGCGTTTAGCGCACTGGAACACCCTCCCCCACTCTAACCCCCTCCCTCCTCCCACTCCCGCCACACAAACTCGCACCGTACCAGGAACCGGCTAATCAGTCTCACCCAATAATCCATGATCCCCTTGAAGACACGCGCGATTTCCGCCACCCCACCCCAGCTCTAACCCCTACCCCAGCCGTTATTTCAACCGTACCCCCCCCCCCCACCCTACCTCCCGCCCCCACCCACCCTCCCTGCACAGCCTACCCGCCTCGTAGTTTCATCAATGGGAAATAAATGGCTTTTCGGTGTACGATAGTTCAGTTCATTAGCGCGTTTGGTGTCTCGATTTTTACAGTAAAATAACAGGCTTCGTGCCTTTCTTGGGAATGGGGTGTGTGTGTTTTGTTTTTTGGTCAACCGAAAGCCTTCTGACCTTATTGGTATCGACCGGCCGCCCACGATCGGCCTGACAGTGTAGGGTGTGTGCGTGGGCGGCAGGGGGGTTAATTTTTGCCGTTAATTTTTTTCGCTTTGATATATGTGGGTTTTTTTTAATTGAATGCTTATACAGATCAAAACTGACCATTCTCGCAGAGCTGTAAGATAGTCGAGCGTTACTCGTGGTCATAAATGGTTTGAGACATTCTAATTTAACTCTTTTAGAAGTGTCTGTTTTTGGTGCGTGTTTGTCTGTGTGTGCGGGGGGGGCGGGGGGGGGGGGGGCTCTTTGTAAACTTGTGACAGTATACCTAATATTAACATGGAATCTTCATCTTCCGTTGTTTGTTTTACATGTCTTGTTATTTACATGATATATACTGTCGCTAGTTCCGAGAATTGTACATTTATTTGTTTTAAAAGCATGCTTTGTGCGACCCGAACCGTTTCCAATTCAGTGTATATAACGCGGAATAAATAGAATCTTCGTCTTTGACGTAGCACAAATAATCTACCCATGCCACCCATGGCCGGATAAATTTGCATAAGGGGGGGGGGGGGGAGGGTCACTTTTTAAATAGCTTTTTAAGTCTAAATGTCGGGAAATTATTTTAAGGCTTTTTATATAATGGTTCGTTATATATTTGCACGGCTGAGTTGTCGATAGCCAACAAACGTAAAAGTAAGATATGAACGCGACTATATAATAGTAGTGAGTATTTATCGTTGTTGTATACGAGTAGTTTTGTTTCTACTTGCAGCCAATGTATTCGACCGCAGCTGACAAAACTTTGTGGAAGTTCGCAGGACGCTGCTGCGAGAACGAGTCACCACCACATCAGAGTCACTGGCAAGGGGTTAAAGCGTCAGCCGCAACCTCACCTTCCCTCCACTCCTCTGACTGCGCGTCCAGCCCCCCCCCCCCCCCCTACTCTCCCCTTCCATTCCACCTTACGTCTACCCCCATCCTACGGAAAACCATTCAAAGAACATCCTGGCGAAAACGTTGCTGCAACCGATTACCACAATCATAACAATTCGAAAATTGTTGTTGCATAAGATATGGTCAGATCCAGATAACGCAAGCATACAATTTAATAGATGAGCGACCCTAATATTATTACATTTAAGGGTGAAATGTATTGGACTCTCTTTACGAACCTGTTGCTCAAGGTGACTAATCAAACGCGCCTTTCACAGTGCGAGCGTCGCACCTGCGTTACTATTGTATGTAATACTATGTGAATACTTTAAATACACAAAATAATTATATGTTTATAGCACACTTATTTAGAGAAACACATGTATCTTCCATGCTATATTAATGGACTGTGACAGCTGGTGTTGGCACACAGCCTGGTACGAGATGGTACACTTGCTTCAGTGAGTACCAGTGAGTTTCTTACTAATTTTTTAACTGCGCGTGTAACGTTAGTGTACTGCGTAACAGTTTCCTATGGGAGAAAAATTATATTTGCATCGTCTTTGAGGAATATTTTATCTGTAGATCCACTGATGTTTCACGCACTGAAAGTTTAGGTACGCAAAGAAACATGATTAGTAAAGGAGCATGATACAACTTCATGCTTACACGTGCTTTTAATTATGACCAACATTTGTACGTAGGCCTATCCCGATTGTCTAACTTGTAGATATTCGCTGTTTGTGACCACTCGGTATCAAGTCGTTGGTGTTTAACGCTTACTTGTAGATTTTGTATGGTAAAGTGAGCCGAATTTATAAACCCTACCTTTAATGCTACGCAATCCTTCTTATATAACCCCGAAAAATGTCGAGCGTATAGATCTTAGCGAAAACAGAAACTATTCATAAAGCAGGTAGATTTTCTGAATTAGGCTTGGAAAGTGCCAACATTCTAACATAACCTTGGTTGGCGCTTTCGCAAAGATGAAAATGTATGTGTTAATAGCGGCCTGTTCTGCTTTTCAGTGGTTAAGAAGGTTTGCGCTACGCCGAGTTGGGATAATAAATACCCTTTCAGGACCTGAATTTAGATGTTGTCACAAGTACACGCTGTAGAATTCCCGCATAATCCTGTATATTATTGCACGGAGTAAGCTGTTACTATGTGTATTGTTATGTTAAGTTTACAACCGTTGCGTTATTTACGTTTCGATGCAGACCAAAGAGCACTTGGCCAAGAGTCATAACGAACTCAGACAAGTTTACAGATTGAAAATCACCATCATAACGCGCCCTCGTAAATTGTCAAAGCGTTGACGTTGGTGCGCGGTTTTTCGTTTTGAGGCAATGCAAACTACCACGCTCTGAAATTTAGTAATGATAAAGTTAACTAATTAAGTCCACACAGAATGTTATGTAGTACCATCGCATTTATGTAAGAGCTAAATCACCGATTGTTGCGAAGACATCAACTGGCCAATAACACTGTGTTTAATTCTGGAGTAATGTGGTCATCTGTGGGTCTTTAAACGTTATATATTATGGTGTAAGGCTTACAGTTCGGTCGTTGGACATTGGCTAGTTGAGCGGCGCACCAGTCCAGTCGCTGACGCCAGACGCAAACCTCCCTAGGCAAGCTCCGTTCACTCAGCGTCATAATTGTAAACCAGACTCTGTCTCATGCCGACGTAAACTGCTCTTGTTGTGTGGCGTATCGCCTGCTTTTGTTCCGTATGTTTTCAAATCTCAAGAGTTTTGATTGTGTAAATGAAGCAATAAAATGTTCATATGGGGTGTAGAGGAGTTTTTTTTTCTTTCAGTGGTTGCCTGACCAGTGCCTCGTACAAATAGTTAATTCATCAATGTCGTGAAAAATGTAACATTATACCCTGGCCTTTTCCCATTTCCTTTGGCCGGCACTCGGGTCCGGACTCTCCCCCCCCCACCACCACCTCTGGACATTGAGGCCCGACATTCATAATCATAACAACAAGCACGTCGCTAGAGAGGAGTCAACAAACTACAGATTTATTAAGTCTTCCTACAGACGCACATTACAATGGCTACAAGTCCTGCGGTCTAGTTCGTCGTGCTAACACTGTATGACAAGTCAGGCCTTAATTCCTTTAGACCAAGCACGTCCGCTACCTCCAAAGTCAGTCTTCCTTTTCTGACCGGAACTACTTTTCGCGCCCTAAGTTCTTTGCGCTAACTTCTTCAAGCGTGGCGCGATGAGGTGACGAGACCAGAGACAATGCAAGGAGAAAACAGATCGAGAAAAATATAAATTATGATACAATTGGGCGCGGTACATGTTAGACGCGGGGGTGGGTTTGGGGGGTGGGACGAAGGTGTGTGGGGGGTGGGGGGGGGGGAGGGATATACAGGACATTGGACTATATCCACTATGTACATACATTCCCAAGACTTTGGCACCAAAAAAAGGTGCAGTCAAAGCCAACCCAGAACTGCCAAATGAAGCTATACACGGTTTTACACATGACGACGTACTCCACAGACGTCCCGTCAGTAGCCAGGCTTCATGGATACTTACTCAAATGATACACCGTATAGGGAACGTAAGCCTAAGTCAGAAAGTCTGAGAGTGACGGAAATAAATAATTCTAATTGTAGACAGGTTACAAGACACGCACACCTGCGACTTACACTATGTTGATCATGGACAATTAACAGTTTCGATGGAGCGAATGCGATAATAAACCATCTCAGATAAGCTCGCATCTTATACACGGCCAAGTTGGAAGGAATACCTGGACCACCATTAAATACAAAAAAATTCAAATGGTGCAGAAATGTTAAGTCTGTACGTTCGCGCCCGGCGAGATGGAAAGCCCAAGCGGTCATTAAAGAACAAAATAATATCTGGCGTGCAAATGCAGATAGAAGACCAGCAACAAAATCGTCGGACAAATAAACCCGCAGAAGTGTTCAGTCGCAAGAAAATCGTAATCTCTGGCATTTATTTTAATACTAAACAATTAATTGCAACGTGTTCACTTTTAGGTCGCATTTATCCATAGAACTGATACGAGATAATGTTCCCGTTGGAGTCTATCTCTCTCACAAGCTGCCGTTAGAAGAACGATAACGTGAACTAGGCAGAGACCATGAAGTTGGATAATGCAATCATTCATATTCTATTCCACATCTGAAAACAAGGTGATTCATATTGGTCAGGAAATAAGAGATGCACAACAGCCCCTTGAATCTCCATCACTTAAGGACATAACGAGCTCTGTCGAATTCTTCCAGGAGATGAATAAGATATGTCAGCCAAAAATGTGACTAAATGTGAATAATTTTATGTCAGTGTGATGATTGTAACGCCAGGAAATTCTAATACAAAAATATATATTTCTCAGTCCGTTGTTTTCATCATTAGATACGTGGTGTCGTCATGTACATCAATCTCAAAACAGGTAGAAGGAGGATGGTCTGGAGAGTACAGACAGCGCCCAGTGTGTGCATGGAACCTTGGTCTACTCTCTTCAAGACACGAACACTGCGCCACCACGAATGACAGGCTGCGCTAAGCAATAGGACACTTAATCTCAGCGCCAAACGGGACTGTCAGTCATGCTCAATGCAATGTGAGCCGGGAGATAGCCTATCGGTTCATGAGGCCGTATGGACATCCCACTTCAAAGGGAGTGACAAGCGAGTGCCAACCGTTCATCTTTTGGTGTTTCTAACCGTTATGGTGCAGCCGAGATGTAGCACTTCTCTCAAGATATATCTACCTAGTCAGCTAAAGTTGCCAACCTCCACTCGGCTCATACTGTGTATACACATATCAAAGATTTATTTCTCGCCCCTGCCATACGCAAGTCCGTATTAACTTACATTTCAAACAATTAAGGGCATTCTCGAAGAACATAAAAAATCCAGCGGCAACCAAACCCGGTCTGGTTTAGGTTGATGGCTTCCATCAAACAGCTTTCGCTCACTCTCCACCTCCTCAATGCGCTTCGTTGCCCCGCAATTTATAGTACTGCGTTAATTACGGTCTCTTTAATGTGTTCGCAAAAATGGATTCTTTTCTGCACATTCCCCAGCAAAGCCCTAGTTCTAATTAAATTAAACGTAAGTTATCCTCCATAAAGAAAATAATATTTAATTAAATATAAATTTCATTCTGATATAAGTGTCCCCCTGCCAACGGAACATGACAAGAGATAAAAAAAAGGAATCATTTATTTTCTCTGGGCAAGAAGTGAGAGGAACGTGAAAAGCGCGGTCCTACACTAAATATGATACGCGCGGAGTGGTCACTAGTTCTAACTACGCATTATCGCTCAACACAGAACAACCAATGTCTGAATGACATCGGGTGAATAGAAACATTACGTATAAATAGTCCCTGCTGAACAATGATTCTGTGAATGACATACATCAGTTTAATAATAAATCGAAATCGTACTTCCTGACTGTCATGACAGTTCATGACATTTGAGGAACTTTGGAAGTTCTTCACATTAACACGAAGTTCGGCCATGTTAAGATGGTCACCGCGCATAGCAAAATGGGGTTGCAACGGGGAGGTCAAGGTCAAGGTCGCCCACAGGGTTTGACTACAATGATCTATGTAGGTCATATCACAACAAATGGGAAGAGTCAAGGTAGAGGGGCGCCATGTCTCCGGGAGTAATCCCCTACTCTGTATGAAGAAAGACATCAGATCTTTATCCTGCAGAAATGTTGCCAGTGGCACAAGTGCGGTTGGAACCGCACACCGGCCATTTGAGCTGCCTTAGTAGAGCTCGCTCGATAATAGCCGAACGAGTTACATTGAAGGCCACGGATTGACCCCCTGACTATAACAGAGTACAGCATGAGAGATAACGTCAACACACATACATCCAGTTGGTGCCGATATGACATGACTACATTGATGTTTTCTGTCAGCTTCGTGAGACACTGACAAGAGTTACATCGCGCCGAGGTACCTCCCTGTTTACCCGGTACGAGGCATCGCCCCAGTGGGAGCTCATTCTCTGCAGCCCGCTATGGGGCCACACGTTGGAACGACGCCTGGATGGGTGTTGTATGCCGCTATGGGGTGATAGATCTCCAGACTCTCCAGATGGCATAGCTTGCATATTGGGAAGACAAGACCCCCATTGGGAGAAAACACAGCACACCATTTCCCCACTAGACACTTCTATCGCTAATTTACTAGGTTTCCGTCAATGAATGCCTGTGTTCCGTTGTCTATTGAAGAGAGGTTGGTCTTCTGTGGCGGTGCCGTTGTCTATTGCAGGGAGGTTGGGCAAAGTTCTATGGCGGTGCCGTTGTCTATTGCAGGGACGTTGGACAGAGTTCAGTGGCGGTGCCGTTGTCTATTGCAGGGAGGTTGGACTAAGTTCTGTGGCGGTGCCTTTGTCTATAGCAGGGAGGTTGGACAGAGTTTTATGGCGGTGCCGTTGTCTATTGCAGGGAGGTTGGACAAAGTTCTGTGGCGGTGCCGTTGTCTATTGCAGGGAGGTTGGACAAAGTTCTGTGGCGGTGCCGTTGTCTATTGCAGGGAGGTTCGACAGAGTTCTATGGGGGTGCCGTTGTCTATAGCAGGGAGGTTGGACAGAGTTCTGTGGCGCTGCCGTTGTCTATTGCAGGGAGGTTGGACAGTTCTGTGGCGGTGCCGTTGTCTATTGCAGGGAGGTTCGACAGAGCTCTATGGCGGTGTCGTTGGACTTGGCCCGAACATGAACCGCGGTTAATATCGGTGGTGGCTCTGGGAAGGTTCTAAAAAACAAACAGGCATTAGTTTGAAACAAGGAAAAATTGTCCAGCCACATACGTCCATCTCTTACTAAATTAAACAAATATCCCTTACAAGCCGGTCAAATTGGTGAGAGTGCGGATTGCTAGTTCCGATCTGTTATCATATATCTAACTGGCTCCATACTCCAGGCAGCTTTCAGTGCAATCGAATGTATATATATGTATATATATATAAAAAAAAAATATATATATATATATGGGGGGGGGTTTACCCTGTGGAGGTTATATCGCGACAATGGAATAAGTCAAGGTAGAGAGGAGCCATGTCCTCGGCAGTAAACCCATATAACTCTTTGTGAAGAAGGACATTAAATCAAATAGCAGATAGTGATTTTGAAATTTATTTCCCATTCCGTGCTTATCATTATTAGCTTAGACCATCGTTGTAAAATAGCTCACATATTGCTCACGCCTAACGCTTACAATATCATTGAGCAATCGAATGATTTTCTGCCTTTATACATGAAGACTGTGCGTCACTTCCATGCATGAAGACATAGCAACGATATTTTACAATAACCATACGTCGAACTAATATCAAACAAATATAAATTTAGAAAAGATGGGCATTTCTTGCTTAGCCTTTCGACGCGCTGTAGATCATGCCAGCCGACCAGTATATAACAGGCGGACGCAGTCTAGGATGTTGGTTGGTAGGTTGTATATTCAGGACGCTTTAACCAATTCTGGTCATATCGCGTTTATGGGAGCAGAAAGGGAAGAGTGGAGCCATGTCCCCGAAGTAAACCCCCTACTCTTTGCAAGGAAAGAGATTGGATCTTTATCCTGCGACCATATACACATGGCCACAGCGGGGCTGGAACCATGGACTCATGTGCCGTTGGGCTCTCAGGTGGCCAGAACATTCAAGGCGAGGGATCTAACCCACTGAGCTATCGGGGCGGCCCTTGCAGCCCAGGAGACAACCTCAGCTGAGAGGGTCTGTAACAATATAACGATCTGTGGGTGGGTGGGGCCAGAGACCCAGGGGCGCCCATTACCTGTGTATTGGTGTCCATAGGGTAGCGCATTGGGAGCGTGCGGGGCTGGCATTGCTGGGTTACCATGGTGGTACAGGTCTGCAATGTTAACAACGCATTAGTGAAGCCGACAGCTAGCTTAGGACTGGCATTCGGGTAAGCGTAAGGGTAAGCGTAAGGGTAAGCGTAAGGCAGCAGCAGCGAAACACACAGAGAATCACAGACAGCCACACAGGGAACACACAGAGAATCACAGACAGCCACACAGGGAACACACAGAGAATCACAGACAGCCACACAGGGAACACACAGTAACGGCAAAACACCAAGATATGTAGCGAAACACAGTCACAGCGAACCACGTAGCCACACCAAAACACCAAGCTATGTAGCGACACACAGTCACAGCGAACCACGTAGCCACACCAAAACACCAAGCTATGTAGCGAAACACAGTCACAGCGAACCACGTAGCCACACCAAAACACCAAGCTATGTAGCGAAACAGTCACAGCGAACCACATAGCCACACCAAAACACCAAGCTATGTAGCGAAACACAGTCACAGCGAACCACGTAGCCACACCAAAACACCAAGCTATGTAGCGAAACACAGTCACAGCGAACCACGTAGCCACACCAAAACACCAAGTTACAGGGAAACATGGAGCCACAGCGAAACAGAGCCACGGCAACGCACAGAACCACAGCCAAATAGAGTCACAACAAAACAGAGCCACAGCCAAACACAGCGCCACAGCATGTAACCAAAGCAAGAACACTATACGAAATCAACCTTTGGGCACAGCACGAAACTATTTCCGGGCCACAGCATGAAACCAGTTCAGGTGTACAGCATGAAACCAGTTCAGGGGTACAGCATGAAACCAGTTCAGGTGTACAGCATGAAACCAGTTCAGGGGTACAGCATGAAACCAATTCAGGGGTACCGCATGAAACCAGTTCAGGGGTACAGCATGAAACCAGTTCAGGGGTACAGCATGAAACCACTTCAGGTGTACAGCATGAAACCACTTCAGGTGTACAGCATAAAACCAGTTCAGGTGTACAGCATGAAACCAGTTCAGGTGTACAGCATGAAACCAGTTCAGGGGTACAGCATGAAACCAGTTCAGGTGTACAGCATGAAACCAGTTCAGGGGTACAGCATGAAACCAATTCAGGGGTACCGCATGAAACCAGTTCAGGGGTACAGCATGAAACCAGTTCAGGGGTACAGCATGAAACCACTTCAGGTGTACAGCATGAAACCACTTCAGGTGTACAGCATGAAACCACTTCAGGTGTACAGCATGAAACCAGTTCAGGTGTACAGCATGAAACCAGTTCAGGGGTACAGCATGAAACCAGTTCAGGTGTACAGCATGAAACCAGTTCAGGTGTACAGCATGAAACCAGTTCAGGTGTACAGCATGAAACCAGTTCAGGGGTACAGCATGAAACCAGTTCAGGTGTACAGCATGAAACTAGTTCAGGGGTACAGCATGAAACCAGTTCAGGGGTACAGCATGAAACCAGTTCAGGGGTACAGCATGAAACCAGTTCAGGGGTACAGCATGAAACCAGTTCAGGGGTACAGCATGACACCAGTTCAGGTGTACAGCATGAAACCAGTTCAGGTGTACAGCATGAAACCAGTTCAGGGGTACAGCATGAAACCAGTTCAGGTGTACAGTATGAAACCAGTTCAGGGGTACAGCATGAAACCAGTTCAGGGGTACAGCATGAAACCAGTTCAGGGGTACAGCATGAAACCAGTTCAGGGGTACAGCATGAAACCAGTTCAGGGGTACAGCATGAAACCAGTTCAGGGGTACAGCATGAAACCAGTTCAGGGGTACAGCATGAAACCAGTTCAGGTGTACAGCATGAAACCAGTTCAGGTGTACAGCATGAAACCAGTTCAGGTGTACAGCATGAAACCAGTTCAGGTGTACAGCATGAAACCAGTTCAGGGGTACAGCATGAAACCAGTTCAGGTGTACAGCATGAAACCAGTTCAGGGGTACAGCATGAAACCAATTCAGGTGTACAGCATGAAACCAGTTCAGGGGTACAGCATGAAACCAGTTCAGGGGTACAGTATGAAACCAGTTCAGGGGTACAGCATGAACCCAGTTCAGGGGTACAGCATGAAACCAGTTCAGGGGTACAGCATGAAACCAATTCAGGTGTACAGCATGAAACCAGTTCAGGTGTACAGCATGAAACCAGTTCAGGGGTACAGCATGAAACCAGTTCAAGGGTACAGCATGAAACCAGTTCAGGGGTACAGCATGAAACCAGTTCAGGGGTACAGCATGAAACCAGTTCAGGGGTACAGCATGAACGCAAAGCAAGGACACTGCACGAAACCATTACGAACGGAACAGGAACAGTCAGACCAAGAAACCAACACACAAGAGCCATAGCGCGAAACTAGAAAACAAACCACAGCATCAAAGCTAAGCACAGGGAGCGACAAATGGAATTACGCCAGCGGAGCCACCACCCGAAACCACGCCAGATCCCAAGCGCAACACCAATGCACGGAGACAAAACTACAATACGGAACCAGAGAACATGGGCAGAACTACAGCACGCAACCAGAGCACACTGAGAGTGTGTTACCAGTTAACAGTTCTGAGGCACAGAACAACTTTAAAGCCAATACAATTATCTTCTCCCCTGTCCAATTCTATAACCAACTAGAGTTACGATCATATTTTCTTTCCTCGTCTTCTTAGTCGTTTCCTTCTCAGATAAGTTTCAATCCTTTGACTTCAGGAATCAAGCATCAATAAAATATGAAATAGGAAAACATGTTAAAACATGTTAGACCAGACGGGAGCGCGGCATTCCTACACCACATAAGCCAACACAGTACAAAGCGGTTAAAAAGCGGTAGCGAATATTAAAGACATACAAAGCCGAGGGAGACCAGAGCGTCTCTACGTCACGTGACTTACTGGTGGTTCTCATGTGACCCATCGATGACGTATGGTGCGTCAGCGGCATCTGACCTTGGTGAGCGGTGTACCCTGTGGAGAGGCCAGAGGTCACAGGGTACCATTACCATGGGGAGCCAATGACAAGCGAGGTGAGGTGTCTGATCAAGTTCAATGAAGACAAAAACACTAATCAACTTAGCATATTCGTGCACAAAATCCGCTTCTCAAAAGGTACCTTTTGTCTGATGCAGTTTAATTTGAATGTAACACCTAATTTAAGCAAGTAAACAATAATATTTTTTGCTATGTGCAGCATATCGTATTCAATGGAGCTCAGAAGACTGTTATCCGTAGGTAATATGTCGGGTGAATTCATACGTAACCTTAATAATTAAATCAAGGTTTAATGGCAGTGCTCCTATGTGACCCGCGAGCCACGTGCTGGGTACGGACAGGGACATACCTGCTACGGCCTGCTCCGGCGACCGGTGGAGAGGGGCGGTCATCGGGGGGTGGCTCAGCGAGGGTGGCGACACCTGCATGCTGGCCCCTCCCTGGAGGCCCCCCACCCCGCCCCCGTACCCACAGCTGGCGCCCCGGGACGGGGAGCTGGCCACGGGGCTCGAGGGGACAGGGTAGGCGGAGGGGGAGGAGACCGAGGGCGACTTGCGCTGGGGGGAGTGCATTTCGGCTCCGTGCCAGCCCGAGACGGGCGAGGAGGGGGGCTTGGGGGAGTGGTTGGCCCGGCTCCCCCCGGCGGCCCCGACCCCGCCCAGCCCGACCGTCTGGATGCCCGCCTTCTGGGAGGCCTTCAGCATCTCAGCCTGGATCTGGCTCAGAGTCCGACCGCCGAACGTGGCCTGCTGGGTGCCGGGGAGGGACGTCGGGGAGACGGAGGCCCCCCTGGAGGTGTTCAGCTGCGGGGAGGTGACCGTCGGGCGGCTCGTGAGAGGCGGGGCCGCCGTACTGACCAGAGCGTAAGGTCCCAGCGACGCAGGTGCCGCGGTTGCCTTGGAGACGCGGCCCTGGGGTCCCGGCGCCCGCGGAGAGTGGGACGGCGCAAGGGTGATCTTTTTATGCGGCTGAGGGGTGACCTTGGAGGGGTGCGCATGGGACGCCGACGGCGTGGACGCCATGTTGGCCGCGGGTATCGATACCCTTCCCGCGGGGGATGGCGTGGTCAGCTTGGCCACTGAGATCCCCGCCGAGCTCGGGGTGACGGTGGTGGTAGTGGCGGCGGTGGCGGTGGCGGGCGAGGCCAGGAGCCCGTGCTGTTGGCCCCGGGCTGCCCCCGCCCCGGCCCCCATGGAGGACCCACGCACACCCTCGACCGCGTGGGGCGGTCTAGCCCCGGCGGCCACCCCCCCACCGGCGGCACTAGTCGGGGTCTTACGCCCGACGCCACCGGGGCCGCCGGGGCCGCCGAGGGTGCTGAGGGTGGGCTGGCCCGGGGGGGCCTCCGCCGCTAGGCTCTGACGGCTCTTGTTCTGCAGCCGCTGCTGCTGCTGCTGCTGTTGCTGCTGCTGTTGCTGCTGCTGTTGCTGCTTTTGCTGCTGCTGCTGCTGCTGCACGCTGGTGGAGGACACTGCCGATGACTGCAGGAGGCTCTGGGCGGACTGCCGCCCAGCCGCCAGAAGGCTCGTGCCAAGCCTTGCCGCATCCCCTTCGGCATGGCTAACGCCCCGGGACGTCTGGGGCTGAGTATTCAGCGCAACCTTCTTCGACTGCGCAGGCGTCGGCGCCTGGCTGCCGGGACTGAGTAATGACCTTGGACCTTGACCCACCAGTGACCTCTGACCTTGAACCTGAGATGCCGAATCGGTCGCCCTGTGAGCCTGGAGGCCGAGAGAGGACGAAGAACCTGGCGGAGTGTGACCTTGAGAAGAAAATGCCCTCTGCGCTTGCCCCTGAGACGATACGACCTTGAGGGTCCCTGAGTCTCCGGATGCGGAGGCACTGTTTCCCTGAGCAGCTTTGCTGGCTTTAGCGGAGGCGTGGCTAGAATAGGTCACGTGGGTGGTGGTCGCTAGCTTGGCGAGCCCGATCGGGTCGCTTCCGGTCAGCGCGGCCACAAGAGCGGGCCGTGACGTCAGCATGGCCGCCAGACCGGGCCGCTGTCCTGACCCCGACCCCGCCGCCCCCGCCGTCATGGCGCTGGCCCCCGCCGCCACGGCGCTGGCGCTGGAGTGCACATCCGGGACGGGGGCCGCAGCGGACACGGTCCCGCCGCTACCAGTCCGGGGTTTAGGAGGTTGCGACGGTGGTGGTGGTGGCGGTTGATGGAGCTGGTCCGTGTGAGGCGGTGGCTGTGACGTAGCCGTTGCCGTGTGAACCCGCTGCGACCCGGCGGCTGTCCCGGTGGCTGACCCCGCCCTCTCTCTGTCCGTGGAGCCCCCCAGGCTGCCGGTCGCACGTCCCGGCGGCCTCGCCATCACGGCAGACGGCGAGGTGGCTGCGGGCAGAGGAGGCACGACCACCGAAGGCAGACCCTGAGCGGCAAACTCGTAAAACTTCTCGAGGAAGGTTGCCGTAGAGGAATCCAAGTCTCCCATTGCCGGGTTGGCGGACTGGGGCGAGAATCTGTTCACCTTGCTCCCTGTCGCCCCCGTCTCCCCGGAACCAGCCTCTGGGTCCACTCCAGGCGTGAAGCCGGTGCTGCCCAATTTGTTCAGCGCCACTTTGGAGCTGGAAGCGGGTTCCGTTTTCATCCCCGGCGGTGATACAGTCTTCGCTCCACCAGGTTTTGATACCAGGTTGGGTGTGGCGGGATCATAATCGAGCACGGTGGGAACGAACGGGGAGGCGAATCCGCCCTCCTTGTCGGTCATTAAGCAGCCCGTTGAGTCTTTCGCCAAGCCCATTGGAGTGCGGGTGGCAGGTACAGCGACGGCGGCGACGGCGGCGCTGCCGCCTAGAGGGGTGCCCCCCGGCGACATGGGACCGGCCGCGGGGGTGGCGCCGGGGGTCAGTACCCCCACAGAGCCAGGGGTGAGGGGGCCTGGCGTCTCGAGCTTCACCCCAGGAAGTCCCGGATACACGATGGGGGAGGCGGTCGACAAACCCATCATGTTTTTCTTCACCAGGCGATTGCTGTAACAGTGGAGAGAACTCAAGCGCTCAACAAATCATACCCTCGTACAATTCCAATATCGAAGCTTATCTAGCAAACTTGGAATTCAACAACATAATGCACCATTATTTAAAAGTTTGTCATATAAAATCGAGCTCCTAATGAGTCTGGGTTCATAACGTGTGATGTTATTCCACGTAATCGTCTTATCCTCGACTAGATGTCATCCCTATTTCGCGGCGTCCTTAACCACTCAGCCGGCGCGATAACTCACGGTGTAGCAGTCCACTTGGAATGTGATTGGCGGCTCTCCTTGAACAACATTCTGCAACGCACCAAACATTAATCAGCTTTCAAATTATTCCAATATCAGAGCGAAGCAACAGTTCTCAGTTTGCAACGTTGGTGTACACCATACATTTATAAATTGGTTGGTTGCTTTAATATACCGTTGATGTTTACTTTAACCGGGGCAGGTCAAAGCATGATAACGGGAAGGGTCAAGGGAGAGATAAGCCAGGTATCTGGGAGGAACGCCTTACTCTTTGTTAAAGACAGACGGGGGTTCTTTATCTTGCACAGACATAGACAGCATGGGTGGGATTCGAACCACGCACCGGCCGCTTTGGGCAGAGGTGCGGGTGTGTCGGCGGCTCACCAAGTCTGGATTCAGCCGTTCGGCCACAGTGGTTTGACTCACCGAGTCTGGATTCAGCCGTTCGGCCAGTGGTTTGACTCACCGAGTCTGGATCCAGCCGTTCGGCCACAGTGGTTTGATCTCGGCCTCCAGGAAGGCCTTGAGGAAGTCCTCGGGAGACTGACAGCGGATCTTAGACAACTCGTAGTGCTCCATCTTTATCCGTACCACGTCATTCACCAGCGAGCTGCAGCAAACATGTATCATCTTGAATCATAACAATAATATAATGGACTAGACAACGGTAGAGGCTATCGTTTAATAGTTGGAAAACCCACATGACCCCCCGCGATAACACTGAGGCTCCCATTACAGTGAGCAGTAATCCGCCATCTTTGTTTTACCGATGTGAGCAGAAATTGTCCACGGGAATGGCATATAATGTATAAATTGATGAGGGTATGGTGGTTATATCCGGACAATATATATTTTCTCTCACATGGACGACGATATAAAAGTTTTAAATTGAATTTATATTAATTTGTTATCAGGTGATGACGCAATGTCGACGTTGGGCACAGACCAAATACCCAGAATGCATCACACGCAACGGCTGTGGAACAATAAAAAGTCGACACACATGCTTACGACATTAGCTTGTGATCTACTCACACTACACCACACAATACTCACGATATTTCGCGCGTCCATTCGAACTTCCTCCTGGGCGCCATGATGCGCTTCTGTTTCTCGCCGCCGTCGGCGCTGCGATCGCCCTCGTCGTCACTCTCCGTGGAGGCGGCCTCGCGACTCTCGGGCTTCCCGTCCAACATCCTAAAGAAAAAGAAATAATGAAATGTTGGAGCTTGAGGCCGCTACTGTGCACACAAGGGCAAAACTGGGCCAGTACATCCTAAACAGATTAACAGGATAACCGTCGCCGCGCTGCTGTACAATCCGCATCTTGGGACGCGGGACAGCCATTGAGATTCAGATCGTCACACCAGATCTTCTTCAGCCCGTAGTATACATTATCAGGTTATAGAGGACTTCGCAAATTTCTGGAAAGTGTTAGCTTCAGTTCTTATAGAGATACATACGATTCTTTAATAGGACTTGAATAACCTAATTAAAATAAATGATATTATCTAACTTACACGAGAAACATGTTTTGCTTCACACGTATCACAATATAGGGAATTTAAGTCCCTAAGCTATTCGCTACTCTATGATAACACGCATAGTACTTGCAGTGGCGCCCCATGGCGGACAACTCTGACGGCAAAAAGCAGCACCAGTTATGGCAGCCAATGTAATTGAGTTCATACTTATAACATAAATCGTAAAGTTTTCATGATATATGTACGGTTATAGGACATAACTTTATTGTCTAGTCAATATCTGGCTTCCATTTTTTGCTAAAAATATAAAAAATAAATCTATATACAAACTAAGAAATCGCTTTTTTTACCTCTCCCGTTTTGCCTGCATAACCGCCTGCAACTCCATGTGGTGCTTTTCAACCAGAGCTGGCATCACCTTGTTGATGGCTGGAATGTCAAAAACACATCAGTTATCTACAAAATCGCTTCTGAAGGAATTAACCCGAGGCAGCGGAAGATCCCAACCGGTATGTGGGTGGTCATACTAATCGCAACACACGAGATAGGTTGTAAGGCCACAACGTCAACCTCATATGACGAGAAGGAAAGTAACAGCATCGGTAACAAACGCTTTGGACTAGTACAAGTAAGCAAAAATGGGGGGGGGGGGGGGGGGAGGTGGGGGGCAAGTACGCTTGACTCATTTACATAATCCCTCACGTCATCGTAGCAAAAAAATTAGTTACTGGATTGCAAATGTGATTGGTTGGTTCAAGTGGGACCTTTGTAGGTCATATCGTGACAATGACAATCACAGGAGGTTCGAATCACGCCCCGGCGGCTTGGGATGGCCTAGCAGAGCCCACTCGACAACAGCCGTATGGGCTACCTACTAGCCCACAGAGTGACCCCCTCCCTACTAGCCCACAGTGACCCCCTCCCTACTAGCCCACAGAGTGACCCCCTCCCTACTAGCCCACAGAGTGACCCCCTCCCTACTAGCCCACAGTGACCCCCTCCCTACTAGCCCACAGAGTGACCCCCTCCCTACTAGCCCACAGAGTGACCCCCTCCCTACTAGCCCACAAAATGACCCCCTCCCTACTA
This sequence comes from Arenicola marina, assembly GCA_964019135.1. Taxonomy (NCBI): domain Eukaryota; kingdom Metazoa; phylum Annelida; class Polychaeta; family Arenicolidae; genus Arenicola; species Arenicola marina. The sequence goes on along the minus strand of OZ025260.1, from coordinate 8,041,841 downwards.
GCCCACAGTGACCCCTCCGTACTAGCCCACAGAGTGACCCCCTCCCTACTAGCCCACAAAATGACCCCCTCCCTACTAGCCCACAGTGACCCCCTCCCCACTAGCCCACAAAATGACCCCCTCCCTACTAGCCCACAGAGTGACCCCCTCCCTACTAGCCCACAGAGTGACTCCCTCCCTACTAGCCCACAGAGTTACCCCCTACCTACTAGCCCCCAGAGTGACCCCCTCCCTACTAGGCCACAGAGTTACCCCCTCCCTACTAGCCCAGAGGGACCCCCTCCCTACTAGCCCACAGTGACCCCTCCCTACTAGCCCACAGAGTGACCCCCTCCCTACTAGCCCACAGAGGGACCCCCTCCCTATTAGCCCACAGAGGGACCCCCTCCCTACTAGCCCACAGAGTGACCCCCTCCCTACTAGCCCACAGAGTGACCCCCTCCCTACTAGCCCACAGTGACCCCCTCCCTACTAGCCCACAAAATGACCCCCTCCTTACTAGCCCACAGAGTGACCCCCTCCCTACTAGCCCACAGAGTGACCCCCTCCCTACTAGCCCACAGAGTGACCCCCTCCCTACTAGCCCACAGAATGACCCTCTCCCTACTAGCCCACAGAGTGACCCCCTCCCTACTAGCCCACAGTTACCCCCAACCTACTAGCCCACAGTGACCCCCTCCCTACTAGGCCACAAAGTTACCCCCTCCCTACTAGCCCAGAGGGACCCCCTCCCTACTAGCCCACAGTGACCCCCTCCCTACTAACCCACAGTGACCCCCTCCCTACTAGCCCACAGAGGGACCCCCTCCCTACTAGCCCACAGAGGGACCCCCTCCCTACTAGCCCACGGAGTGACCCCCTCCCGACTAGCCCACAGAGTGACCCCCTCCCTACTAGCCCAGAGTGACCCCCTCCCTACTAGCCCACAGAATGACCCCATCCCTACTAGCCCACAGTGATCCCCTCCCTACTAACCCACAGTGACCCCCTCCCTACTAGCCCAGAGTTACCCCCTACCTACTAGCCCACAGAGTAACCCCCTCCCTACTAGGCCACAGAGTTACCCCCTCCCTACTAGCCCAGAGGGACCCCCCCCCTACTAGCCCACAGTGACTCCTCCCTACTAGCCCACAGTGACCCCCTCCCTACTAGCCCACAGAGTGACCCCCTCCCTACTAGCCCACAGAGGGACCCCCTCCCTACTAGCCCTAGGAGTGACCCCCTCCCTACTAGCCCACAGAATGACCCCCTCCCTACTAGCCCAGTGACCCCCTCCCTACTAGCCCACAGAGTGACCCCCTCCCTACTAGCCCACAGAGTTACCCCCTACCTACTAGGCCAGTGACCCCCTCCCTACTAGCCCACAGTTACCCCCTCCCTACTAGCCCACGGAGTGACCCCTCCCTACTAGCCCACAGAGTGGCCCCCTCCCTACTAGCCCACAGAGTTACCCCCTCCCTACTAGGCCAGTGACCCCCTCCCTACTAGCCCACAGTTACCCCCTCCCTACTAGCCCACGGAGTGACCCCTCCCTACTAGCCCACAGAGTGGCCCCCTCCCTACTAGCCCACAGAGTGGCCCCCTCCCTACTAGCCCACAGAGTTACCCCCTCCCTACTAGGCCAGTGACCCCCTCCCTACTAGCCCACAGTTACCCCCTCCCTACTAGCCCACGGAGTGACCCCTCCCTACTAGCCCACAGAGTGGCCCCCTCCCTACTAGCCCACAGAGTGGCCCCCTCCCTACTAGCCCAAGGGGTGACCCTCTCCCTACTAGCCCACAGTGACCCCCTCCCTACTAGCCCAGAGTGACCCCCTCCCTACTAGCCCACAGAATGACCCCATCCCTACTAGCCCACAGTGACCCCCTCCCTACTAGCCCACAGTGACCCCCTCCCTACTAGCCCAGAGTGACCCCCTCCCTACTAGCCCACAGAGTGACTCCCTCCCTACTAGCCCACAGAGTTACCCCCTACCTACTAGCCCACAGTGACCCCCTCCCTACTAGGCCACAGAGTTACCCCCTCCCTACTAGCCCAGAGGGACCCCCTCCCTACTAGCCCACAGAATGACCCCCTCCCTACTAGCCCACAGTGACCCCCTCCCTACTAGCCCACAGTGACCCCCTCCCTACTAGCCCACAGAGTTACCCCCTACCTACTAGCCCAGAGTGACCCCCTCCCTACTAGGCCAGTGACCCCCTCCCTACTAGCCCACAGTTACCCCCTCCCTACTAGCCCACGGAGTGACCCCTCCCTACTAGCCCACAGAGTGGCCCCCTCCCTACTAGCCCACAGAGTGGCCCCCTCCCTACTAGCCCACGGGGTGACCCTCTCCCTACTAGCCCACAGTGACCCCCTCCCTACTAGCCCAGAGTGACCCCCTCCCTACTAGCCCACAGAATGACCCCATCCCTACTAGCCCACAGTGACCCCCTCCCTACTAGCCCACAGTGACCCCCTCCCTACTAGCCCACAGAGTTACCCCCTACCTACTAGCCCACAGTGACCCCCTCCCTACTAGGCCACAGAGTTACCCCCTCCCTACTAGCCCAGAGGGACCCCCTCCCTACTAGCCCACAGTTACCCCCTACCTACTAGCCCACAGTGACCCCCTCCCTACTAGCCCACAGAGGGACCCCCTCCCTACTAGCCCACGGAGTGACCCCCTCCCTACTAGCCCACAGAATGACCCCCTCCCTACTAGCCCACAGTGACCCCCTCCCTACTAGCCCACAGAGTGACCCCCTCCCTACTAGCCCACAGTTACCCCCTACCTACTAGCCCAGAGTGACCCCCTCCCTACTAGGCCAGTGACCCCCTCCCTACTAGCCCACAGTTATCCTCTCCCTACTAGCCCACGGAGTGACCCCTCCCTACTAGCCCACAGAGTGGCCCCCTCCCTACTAGCCCACAGGGTGACCCTCTCCCTACTAGCCCACAGAGTTACCCCCTCCCTACTAGCCCACGGGGTGACCCCTCCCTACTAGCTCACAGAGGTACCCCCTCCCTACTAGCCCACAGAGTGACCCCCTCCCTACTAGCCCACAGAGTGACCCCCTCCCTACTAGCCCACGGGGTGACCCCCTCCCTACTAGCCCACGGGGTGACCCCCTCCCTACTAGCCCACAGAGTGACCCCCTGCCTACTAGCCCACAGAGTGACCCCCTCTCTACTAGCCCACAGTGACCCCCTCCTTACTAGCCCACAGTGACCCCAGCCCTACTAGCCCACAGAGTGACCCCCTCCCTACTAGCCCAGGGGTGACCCCCTCCCTACTAGCCCACGGGGTGACCCCCTCCCTACTAGCCCACAGAGTGACCCTCCCTACTAGCCCACAAAGTGACCCCCTCCCTACTAGCCCACAGAGTGGCCCCCTCCCTACTAGCCCAGTGACCCCCTCCCTACTAGGCCACAGTGACCCCCTCCCTACTAGCCCACAGTGACCCCCTCCCTACTAGCCCACAGAGTGACCCCTCCCTACTAGCCCACAGAGGGACCCCCTCCCTACTAGCCCACAGAGTGACCCCCTCCCTACTAGCCCACAGAGTGACCCCCTCCCTACTAGCCCACAGTTACCCCCTACCTACTAGCCCAGAGTGACCCCCTCCCTACTAGGCCAGTGACCCCCTCCCTACTAGCCCACAGTTACCCTCTCCCTACTAGCCCACGGAGTGACCCCTCCCTACTAGCCCACAGAGTGGCCCCCTCCCTACTAGCCCACAGGGTGACCCTCTCCCTACTAGCCCACAGAGTTACCCCCTCCCTACTAGCCCACGGGGTGACCCCTCCCTACTAGCTCACAGAGGTACCCCCTCCCTACTAGCCCACAGAGTGACCCCCTCCCTACTAGCCCACAGAGTGACCCCCTCCCTACTAGCCCATGGGGTGACCCCCTCCCTACTAGCCCACGGGGTGACCCCCTCCCTACTAGCCCACAGAGTGACCCCCTGCCTACTAGCCCACAGAGTGACCCCCTCTCTACTAGCCCACAGTGACCCCCTCCTTACTAGCCCACAGTGACCCCAGCCCTACTAGCCCACAGAGTGACCCCCTCCCTACTAGCCCAGGGGTGACCCCCTCCCTACTAGCCCACGGGGTGACCCCCTCCCTACTAGCCCACAGAGTGACCCCCTCCCTACTAGCCCACAAAGTGACCCCATCCCTACTAGCCCAGAGTGGCCCCCTCCCTACTAGCCCAGTGACCCCCTCCCTACTAGGCCACAGTGACCCCCTCCCTACTAGCCCACAGTGACCCCCTCCCTACTAGCCCACAGAGTGACCCCTCCCTACTAGCCCACAGAGGGACCCCCTCCCTACTAGCCCACAGAGTGACCCCCTCCCTACTAGCCCACAGAGTGACCCCCTCCCTACTAGCCCAGAGTGACCCCCTCCCTACTAGCCCACGGGGTGACCCCCTCCCTACTAGCCCACAGAGTGACCCCCTCCCTACTAGCCCACAGAGTGACCCCCTCCTTACTAGCCCACAGTGACCCCCTCCCTACTAGCCCACAGAGTGACCTCCTCCCTACTAGCCCACGGGGTGACCCCCTCCCTACTAGCCCACGGGGTGACCCCCTCCCTACTAGCCCACAGAGTGACCCCCTCCTTACTAGCCCACAGTGACCCCCTCCCTACTAGCCCACAGTGACCCCCTCCCTACTAGCCCACAGAGTGACCCCCTCCCTACTAGCCCACGGGGTGCCCCCCTGCATTGATGAACCCTCGCCTTCTTTCAGCCTGAGCTTGGGGTCGCGTAGTTTGTCATCGTGCTGGTCGAGACGCAGTTTCTTGGCCCTCTTCACCAGGGTTTCCTTGCCACACGGCAGGAAGGCGGCCAGGTGGCTGTAGACCACGGAGCGGGTCCCCGCCGCACACTGGCGGCTCTCATTCTCCACACTGCCATGGACAAACATCACGCAATGTAGGACGAGACACCGAAATCACTGGCACAGCTTTCACACATTACTCTCCCGAGTTCATGATGCAATAATCTGCAGTCATTATTTTCCTTCTTTTTTTTTTTTTTCAATCACGTGCTTTTGTTTCCTAGATCGAAAGAAGAGAAGCATTTCGCACACATTGGCCCGTGAATGCGGCTGAACTTTGCTTAGTATTGCCCGTAACCCTCATTGGATATATACAGTTTACACCGCATGTCCCTCGTACTTCTATATGGCATTACATACCCGGCGCTAACCCCCCGGTCGCTCACGCCGGCAGGTGTATTAGGCCGACTTACCGGAGAAGCATTTGGTTGACTTTTGGTGTAAAGAATTTGCATTTTCCTTGCTCCGATTCCGTTGCAGCCTGCAAAAACCGATACACGAAATATGTCAATAAATGCAATAAATAATACTATAGCAGTTAGCATTTACTAATAGATTTAAAATACATTAGAGTTGACAGTTGGTTGTATATTCAGGACGCTTTAACCTCTTTTGGTCATATCGCGCCAATGGGAGAAGGAAGGAAGAGTGGAGCCATGTCCCCGGGGGGTAACCCCCTACTCTTTGCGAAGGACGAGCGCTCTAATCCACTGAGCTATCGACATATCGATATCACAATAATAAAATCGATGGTGAGAACCAACGTTAAATGAAAGCCTCAGCCCTGGGTTCACCAATCCAATACAGTCTGGGATGCCGTGCATGCGGCATGACGGAGGCACAACGCAGACAGAAGGGTGGACGCACCAGTTTGAGTCTGGCGATGGTATCTCGCAGTCCCTGAGAGAGGTTGACGGGTAAAGATGGCGCGCTCTCCGCCCCGTCGCCCGCCACGCTGCCATTCGGGGGCGGCGGCGAGCGACTCACGCTGTCGCCGCACGGGGGCGGCACCGGCGAGTGGGCCGTGCCCTGCAAGATGACTGAGTCTATTACTGAGTCCAGGTTGGCGAGGGGACCAGATGTACTGACGTTGGCGCCGGGACCGGCCGTTTCGGTCACGTGGGTTGACGACGTAGGTGTTTGCGGCGCGTGCACGGGGTCGGCGGCGGGACTGGGTATAACGCTACTCGTCACCGCAGCCGCCGTCGCCATGGGAACTGGCGTGGCCGCGACCGGCTTGACACTGCTGTCTGGGATACTTGGCGCAGACAAACCATTGGGAACGGCGGCTACGGCGGCTACAGCGGCCACGGCGGCAGGCACCAGGGAAGGGGGCACTTCTGTCGGTCGGTGGTTGTTCGACAGGGGAGGGCGACCTCTCGGCTTGAGTCTGTAACCAAATCAGTCAAGTTTCAAGAGTAACAGCTGATGAAGAAAGACAAAGCCCTCGGGATCGTCAGACACCAAGCTCAAGCGCTCAAATTGTCAACAAATATACAGAAATACTGGGCAGACAACGCATAATTCTGCATACGCCATGCATGCAACAACCCCATTATCATCAGAAAGAATATGACAGCATTTAATAGAGTACTTTCTGTATGTTACAGCATTTGATATAATATTCTTCTGGATGTTTCAGAATTTGATTATCTTCTGGATGTTACAGCATTTGATACAATATTGTTTTTCTGTTTATTTTTATCTATGTACCTTGTACGGCTGTACTTCAGCCGTTGAACATGGGGCAATAAAATTAATGCAACATGCAGCTTCTATGTAAGGCAATGACAAAACCACGCCAAACCCAGTCACACTCACAGATTTCTTTCTTAATTCGTGGCCAGTTAGTACTTACCCTTTAGCCTTTTCCAGTTTTTTTCGCTTCAAAGATTTTTCTAACGACCCTTCGCTTCCGGAAGACAGCAGATGCTTCTTCCTCTTCTTCCTGATCTTGAGCTCCCCGTCCTCACCCTCCCGGAACTTCTTCTTCTGCAAGCACAGCGAGTCAGTTACAGACAGAGCAGTGAAGTCTCTCAACACCCGACCCTGGGGAAATCCAACCACTCCCCATACAGGCGTATATGTATATTGATAGTATATGTCACTACAAGGGTTTGGTTACTTTTTGTTTATTATATGTACCATGGGCAGATGGGCTTTCAGTATAATAACGTTTCTTATAATGTACTTTACAGGCTGTGAAGTCTCGACTACACGATCCAACTTTGATAAACTGAATGCTGCAATTACACAATGCCCTACAAATAATCTGGTAACATCACGAATCTGATAACATCATGATGCAAAATATCTGCCATTCCTCAATAAGGCAGTAAAGGTAAAGGTTTATTTCGTACTGCTGGCCTTCGGCCCATAGTACAACATATATACAGAATATGATATTAACACAATTAACGAGAACAGCTTTGTGAAAATCGATTACGGAGATTCCTCAATAAGGCATTAAACCTAAAGGATTGATATTGCAAGTTATACTATACTTCGCCGGAAGTCGATATTTACGCCACATGTAGTTAGTAGTTATATTAGGACCACTGAGTTGCAATTCGGTGACTAGCGAATGAAAATCACAATTAATACCTTTGGTCCTCTCTTTTTCGTAACTTCACCCCCTGATTCATCATCAGATAGCACTCGGTGCTGCGAAGAAGACAAAACATTGTATGTAAAATATCAGGATGCTGGTAGTATCTTGTACCGGTCGAATGTCAGTCATAAACCGCAGTGCAATCAGGTCAAGATCATCTACTAGACAAATCATAACACTCAACCACACCAGGATATCTTCGGCACCTTTATCGAAATTACACAATTGCATATGAAAGATATCTTCACTATTAAATTGTAACAGGCGTTCTACATACGACACCGCTTGGTATACAAATATGCGTATGTCAAGATAAAGATACTACTACATGAAAGACACATAAAACAAATACATATAACATATGGACATAGCAGCATAATAACATTGAAAACAAATGTTTCACGAAATGGAACATGTAAGTGTCAATATTCGAAACATAACCATCAAGTAAACATAAGAAAGAAAACAAACGAAAATAACGAACAAGATGAACAGTGAACGAGAGAATATATCAAGGGAACAAGACTGCTCGCTGAAAGCGTAAAGCATATATATAAATGCATATAGCAGCATTATAAAAAGCAAGTGAAACTTTTTAACCACATAACAAGAACAATTAATAACAACTATTTGAACGGGAGCCGCCCGTTTCATTTGCCTTGCAAGATTCATTCCGAGCCGTCTTTCCGCAGGCTTCACTACCAGAGTGGTTTCGACCAGACTCCTGGCGGTCACATTCCAGTGTATCAAACTGCTCCGGTAGACTACAATCGTTCATTCCAGAGTGGTACTCCAGTATGACACCAATGACGTCGTAACCGCGACCTTCTGTCAGACCTTCATCAATTACAGTCTTTTCTTCCGGCATCAGACATTCGGCGCCTTCCTGCGCCTTACTTCCCAACAGGTGTTTCCTCTTCCGTGTGGCGGACTGTGGGCCAGAGTCCACAGCGCCTTGTTCTCCTTTAAACACATGCATTGCTGGTCGCTGAATGAGTCCTTATCTAAACCCTCTGATATAATACCGCTTTCTTCAAAACTGTTACAAAACGATGATTTGGGGCAATTTGGCAATAAAAGCACCCTCCATAGGTCGTTATAGGAATGCCTTACCTTAAAACGTCTTTTCAACCTTTTGAACAAATGCCTATGCACGATTTCCCGTTAGTTTTAGTTAAGTTAATATCAATACAAATAAGAATCAAACCCGGTACTAAATACTGTTTAAGTTGTCCCCATTGTTCTCATAACTACCTACATTTTCTGTAAATTTAACTTTTAATTGATCATTATTCTCAGAATATCCACCTGTATTCCCTCCTAATTATGCAAGGTCTTTGATACAGTTGGTCGCAAAACCCACCGAAACGCTTACCAGCATCACTGGTTCCTGTCGGTTTGATGCAGTTATTCACTACAGTGCTTTTTCTTTCCTTCTTCTTGGACATCTTTACTTTTCTTTTAAATCCCACCTTATCCTGAAAACTCACGTAGTCCTCCACCTTGACTGGGACCTCTGTGCTAGCGACGTCATTATCAGCAGAGAGACATGTCGGCGTACTCTCCTTCATCATGCTGCAGATCTTGTCAAACAAACCTGGACTCCTTTTGACAAATGTCCGCTTGACATCTGCGGTGTGCACACCACATTCATTATTGCTGCCTACGGCCTTGGCTTGCGATGTAATGGTTGCAGGGGACATCGATGCAAGAGTTTGACTTTGTTTGTCCAATACAATATTCCTGTTCATTTTTCTCCCACAAGATTCAAGTTTTTTTCTTTTTCTTTCTGGCTTTTGTTTTTTCTTTTTTTTCATAGTTTTGATGATGTTATTACATGGATAAGGAGAAGTCAGCCAGTTCAGTTTTTTCTTCTTCTGTAGTGGAAAGAATCGCACAGGCAGAAAAACAGATATGAACACAAAACTACACAGATAATAAAACAAAATACACTTTTCAGAAGTACCTGACAATGATAAATTAAGAGTCCAAAAAAGTTTAATTTCAGATATTAAAGCTTTGCATGGAAAACCAGTAGAGACACTGACACATATGCACGCAATAGGTTGTCAGGTAGACGCATAAACATGTAAGGATAGCACTTTTCTTTACCTTTTTTCTATTCTTCCTGATAATTTGGTAGTCTTCATCAGAGTCAGATACCTCTTTGAAGTCGAGTTTTCCTGAGTTGATGTAGAAGCCACCATGTTGTGTAGTGAGGCAGGATGGCACTAGTTCGTCATACTGCAAACAAGATCATGGCGATGATTGAAATCTGCTGCCATACAGTCAGCGGCACCATACGTGTCCTCAGGTAACTTATTTAATGTAGCCAATTTCCTAGTCTTAGACAGATTAAACAGAGCTTAGCCATTTTGGCTACCTTGTAAGAAAACCACCCTGGTAACCAAATGCAAGAAGGATTAATTAAAACAATATCAGGAATGTTTAGTATCGAGTTTGGTTTGACTACTTGTCACACAAGATCAAAGGCTTTGAGAAATCCAGTGTTGACTTTTCCAGTATGCTAGTATGCTGCATGTTTTGTTGGGAAAAGAAAATGACACATATCTCAGGAGTAAAATTAGGCAAGGTCTAAAGAGTTATACCGTCAACGGAAAGGCAACAAATTGCGGCTTCAGTAAATCCCTTGGCCTGAGTGTTATATGTACACATGTACCAGCACATACCGCTTCTGTGTTGTCGATAAAAGGGTCAGACTCGTCATATCCTTCACCAATGTCCACCATGTCATTAACTTGTTTCCCTTTTTTTTTTTTCTTGGGTCCAGGATTTCCTCCCTAAAAGGCAAAAAAACAAACATATGGCTTTGTGGCTCCATGCATCAATATATATAATTTATTACAAGGGAGACCATTTGTGGGGACAGATTACTGGTGACTGCAACTAAGTCGATGCTTGTCTCATATCTCAAAGTATCTAAGCAACAAACTAGGGAGAAATGTAACCTAGTAAAACAAATAATTTCTAGCATCTGAAGCTATATTGCAGAATACTTACATATTTGGCTTCAAACGACTGTGCAATGGCTTGCAGTTTTTCAGCCTCAGCCCTATCTGCTGAACCAAATGGATCCTCTGCATCTTCCTCCTCCTCTTCATCTCCCTAAAAGAAATTTTTTTATCACAATGACACAAAAAATTCATATTTTATATATGAATGCAGAAACATGCCATATCTAACAGAGCAGAACAACATAGTTTGTCCTCACTCGTAGAGCAGCATGGCATGGATCGTCACGTGGCAGTCGGTGATGTAACTTGATGCAGATGCCATTTTAGACCAAGCGGGCAAGAGAGAAACTTCATACCAGGCACATGCAACTAAACTAGTTTTATAATTGGCACCGGAGTAATTGGCTTCAATCATCAGATGGGATTATGATAGGCAGTGATGGTGCAGGAATGACCCCCGATCTTGGGGTAGCCCAAAGCGACAAGCTTGGACTTGGTTCGTATATAAATTGCACCAGTGTGTAAGTTGCACCACTTATTATAGTGCTTGCATGGTACTACAAACAGTTTCGATGTCTATGTGGCATGTCATCCAGCCCCCACCAGGAGGGGTCTGGAATGGGATAATGGTGACACGCAAGTCATATTTGAATATTCTGATCTGAAAAAGCAACATTGATACAGATTTTTGAAAAACAATACTGAACTTAGCCAAAAAGCTACACAAAAAGTCATGAAGAATTGACATTTAACACTGCAAAGTTGGAAAAATCGTCACTGGACCCCCCCTTCCAGACCCCTTTTCAGCCAGGGTTATCAGGGAGTCTGTGAAAGTGAACCATCGCCTGAGTATCTAGAGGCATCCATTCTAAAGTCTATCCCAGCTACACAGTCTGGGTCTAAGTATCTAATCTATATCTCAGTTATGTGGTGCCCTATCTGGTACAACTGTGGCTATCACTTTTTGTGTCGAGTTATTTCCCACCAAAACTAAGCCCAGGAAAAATTTGTATCAAAATTTGCAGAAAACTTGATTGTTTCATTCTTTAAATTCAGAAACCTGATAAACATCACCATTTTACAAAGCTGTGTGGCAAACGTGTCCATCCCCGGACACCACAGAACTCTGTCGCGGCACTGCTACATATACCAAAGCATCACAAAGCACACAAACTGATAAAGTTTACCACTAAAATGAAAACTTGGGGTAAATTGATATCTCGGGCAAGGTTAAGAGACACTATTTGGTATTCTGGCATGGGTGGAGTATAGACAAAAGAAATCTTGAATGATTTAAGGACTGATTCTTATTTGTATTTTGACCTCTTTAGTTTTGGCGGGAAAGAGCTCGACATGCAACTTTAATAATTTCCACCGATTCAAGAAATACTGCCACTCATCTTAAGCTCTAGAAATAGTCAAAAGTATGCACTTTTCTAGACATGCAAAAGAAAGTTGTGTGTTCCCATGCCATTAGTTTCAATAAACTGATGCTACAGGTTAATTCCCCCACTGGATGTCCTGCCTTCAGGGACAGATATTAACTTTGGATGATGCCCATCCCGTCGGGCATGCAGTGTTTGAGATTGACCTGCCCCCTTGAAAATTTCCCTGTCCTATCAAATTGAGAAACAACAATGTTGATACAACTGAGAAACTATTTATTTACTGTAATATGTACAAGGCTTTTGATGATTTTAATGCGATCAATCTGGTGTGCATCTCTGTTAATGATAATATAATGTTGCAAAGAGCAGTGAAATTTGTGAAATTGCAACATGATGTTTGGAAAGGTGAGCAAGGGGCCAAGAAATGAAAGCTACTGTGCATTTATTGGTCACATTGATCAGTGCCTGCAAGTTTTTTGCTCAGTGTAATTGCAGAACATTGCCGAATAGCAAGAGATCACTATCTAAATCTTCATCTGCCCTGTCACAGTGTCAGCCATACAACCAGTATTCTGACCTGTCTGACCATGTATTTGCAACCCGCTTTCTATAATTATTTTTCTTGCACAGGATCTAAAAAATTTTCTCTTGTATCATATGGAGCTAGAGGGAAGAGTGCAAAGTTGGGGAGTAAAATCTACTATATAGACATCTATGTGACAATGTCACAGAAAAATCTTTTATGCAAAAAAAGCCTCAAGATGAAACTACATAAATTATTTAGAGATCAGGAAACAAATATAGCATTTTCTTTAATTAAGGATAGGGATAGTTTTTAGACAGATGGGCACAGAGAAAATAAAGATTTCAGCTCTGGGAAAATAGAAAAGTGTGAAGAAATTAAGGGGTCACTTAAACCGTACCCCAGATGCTGGTACTGGGACCTTGAGAGCTAATATTTATGCAATAAGGAATATTATAAAGTCCCTTTAAATGATATAGCAGGCTTAGTATTTATACCTTAATATATGAGCTCTATTGCAGACAAATCTACTGGAGGCATCACCAGGGGGATTACCTATCTCGAAAAAGATACTAAGTCTTATTTCAAGTAAGAAATAAAAACACCCTATAGACAATACACTTGTCATGAATTTAAAGTCAGGTAAGCACCTCATTTGGTTTAGTAACCCTAGATTGATTTGTAGTTGTCAAATCAATTGAGATCTATCTAAATATCCAATAGTTCTAATAGGGCTAACGATGATTTCTCCCCATAGGGGCCGAAATTGATCGCGACGTAAAGGACTCCGGTAACCCCCTGGCTGTAACTACGAAAGTACACTCAATTTATAAATCGTCTGGTATATTTATTGATATCCTAACGACTGAATTAACCTTCCTCTTTGCATAAGACCCTCATCCCTTGCCATCCTGCGTGGAGACAGGACGGAAGCCCCAACCCGTTCTAACAGACGCCTCCGTGCCGCCTCGCCCCCGGGCCTGGGGCTCTCCCGGCGCACCGCGCACCACGCCACCACAGGCCGTGCGCCGTCCACACCACACACCCTGCCGCGAGTGCGACCGGCCAGCCACTGCTGCCGCCTACCCGCTGCCACCGACACTAACCAGCGAGCCATCACTCAATCGCTCATCGATCCGCCAGCGATCGGTTTCCAACGCAACACCTTCTTTGTTATCGGCCCGCGTGCGCGCAGTTCGATAAGCGTCGATGTCCCCCAAAAAGAGGATGCGTCGCGTGCAGTCCGCACTTGACCCTCACTCAACCACGCCTCTGCCCAGCCCAGCACCCACCAGACGCCCGCACACACGTGAGACAGTCCCTGGCCGGAAGGTTCTATTTATAGCCACAGCCCGGCCGGCCGGTGACCTCTTCCCAATCACGCGTAACTGATTGATTTTGAAAGACTCAAATACAAAATAGCCTCAGACAGAACTCTAATAGAGACCATTTCCATTTTCTTTCCGAGGGATGACTTTGGTTGTGTCGAATGTGGGACGGGATATGCATCACCCAGCGCTGTCGGGCGCAGAGCCTCACAACAACCTGAACACCCCTGGCTGGTGATAATGCGCACGGTCCATATTCATGACGCGCTCGTGAAGTGACGTTCACCTTTGGCACTGATTTAAGCTTTTATTTTTCATTGAAAAAAAGAAGAGGCCCTGCTGACCATCTGGCCAGTTCTGTCTCCGCCTCAAATGTATTCACTTGCGTCCCATATCGTCATGCCAACATTCAAAAGTACCGAGGAGTCGAAGGCTCGAAACGGCCTTTCAATAGCAATAGAAAAACTCATTGCCGCCGATGTCGCCTCGTATCATTTTTCGCGGGTCACTCACACAAACAAAACAACCACGTGTCTCAGCGACACAATCCACATGCAAGTAGGCAGCTACGAATATCTTCTAGCAAACATGGCTACGATGGACACAACCTTCACTAAGGCTTCAGCTTTGCAAACCGATTTTCCTCCCTGCTCGGTCCTAAGCAGACTGCGCTTCATACTCTTGCTTCATGTGGCTGGAGATCGTTTCCCTACCACGGCAATCTGTACACACAGGCTGACGCCAGCCCTGCCAGATCTATGTACGATCAGACACTGTGTGTACAACTCACGATCCTGGCTCGGTCCAGACCCTTATGCATTTGGGTTATTCTATATTGATTATACAATGCACGCTGCAGCAAATCCCAATGTATACAAAAAAATACCATTGACAATAACGCGAACCGTAGGTATTGCCATGACACTGAACGATAACCGAAATGTCCTATTGTTGGGAATATTGGGGTACATCCCTGGTACACAAAGGGGGGGTGTTGGGAAGGGTAGGCTAGTAAGATACACCAGGGAGAGGTGGTTCAAAATGGCGTCGCCTCACGTCAGGCCATTTTCTGTGTGATTTGGGAACATTATTGCACAGTATAGCAGCCATATCATCCTTGCCCATGCCATGGTTGTCTGACCTGAAATAAGACTTACTTTTCCCGACCATTTTCCATGGACTCCCGTGTCATGAGGTCACCAAAAAGTAACCAGTGAAAAAGTGACACTGACCCTAAAGTCGATATTGCATTTAATTCTGACATTGGCAATCAAATATTTGAACAAAATAACGAAAAGTTAGCACTTACCACAGCATTTTTCAGTAATTCTGCATACGAAAACTCCGGGCATGTTTTCTCAGTGGAGTCGCCGAGTGTCAGCGTGAACCGTATGTTGACTGTACTTTTCTTCTTCTTTTTAGGTTCCTCTGGGGCCGCTATTTGTGTAGTGGTTACTCGTTTTGGCTCCGCCATTGCCTATTTTCATTATATCCATTGAAATTCTGCCAATATCATAGAACTTTCATATAATCGTGTCGAAAGGCAGCGAATCTAGCGCCATTCTGCTTCGATATCGTGTCAACAAATGCGCGTGCGCAACGTCCTTGACCCGGAAACTGTGTCAAGTTTGGGTCGATTTATTTTTCTGGCTACAAGTTCGGTTGTTGTGATATTGAGAGGTTTGGCGAGGTTAATCCGTGGCTTTAAATTTGTAGGGGAAAGCGGTTTATCCAGATTGTTTTAACAATATTATGGGTGCGCGCAGTTTTGCGATAAATAATGGCTCGACGTAGGCATCTGTTAACTTTGAATGGACTCGCCCACGACTGACAAGTGTCTGCTTCTAAACTGCTCCGATCGACGTCAGCCACGGTCAGGCGTAACAAGACCAGAATCGGGACATCGGCTGAAGATTGCTACGAGTGAGACAGTGCATGCTATCAAGTTATTCAGTGTTGATTGTAACAGTACCTTTCACATAATGATGTAGTGGGGAATAATAAAGGACTATTTCATACAGAAAATTATCACAGAAGAGTTCAATAGTTTCAAATCCAAGTGATTTACGCTGTAAAAAACATTGAAATTTGTTCAAAATTGATGTATTTTAGTCTGTTGAGCATAAACAGAACAATAATATGCAATACACAAAAGCACCTTGTATTGTTAAAGATAACTTATTTCTTTGTGAGATGTGGTGTATCTCATGTGATGAAGTTCAATATGAAGTGAAGTGAATAAGCTTATGATAAAAGCAGAAGTGTAATTGGTTGGTTAGCATCAGTCAGTCTGTGAAAGACTGGATTTGCAGCATTTCTTTTGTGTAATATAATTTGCTTATTGGCATCTGTGCTTAGGACTGAAAAGGCCTCTCTGTGACAGACCAAGCTTACATCAGTTGTCACATCAATGACCGGTTAGTTCTTAGTCTCACATGGGACATACCCATCCACTCTTTTGAGTTGGTTTGTTGTATATTCTGTATGCTTTAACCAATTTTTAGCAAGTTAATGGGTGGATTAAGGGTGAGTGAAGCCATCTCTACAGGGATAACCCACTACTCTTTGCGAAGAAAGACATGGGATCTTAAATTTATTCTGCGACCAGACATGGCCATGCATGGTGCAAACCACTGATGCCAGATGCCATTAGGCTCTCAGGTGGCCAGAGCAATTAAGGTGAACACACTAACCCACTGTGCTGTAGAGTCTGCCCCTCCCCTCTTTTGGGATGCTAAAATTCAAATTTAATTTAAAATTAAATAGCGTGGAATAAACTTTAAAAGACAAGATAGTGGTTGAATCTCTTTTTTTCTTAGCATATGAATTTGATTAGGGCTGTAGTACATTGGAAGATGCATAATCTTAAAAGTAAAGCATATTTTAACAAGAAAAAGTAGATTATTAACATTTCCACTCCACAATTGGCAACATGCAATCTTCAAGTGCCATTTTTACATATTCCTAAAATCTAGGTTTCTTTTTCTTTTCAAAAAATTCAGGCCAATCAGTTATTCAATGTGGAGTAGTCCAATCAACAACATTTATTACAAAAGTAGTCTAACCCACTTATTTGCTTAAAGGTAAAACCTAGACTCCATTTTTCAGTCAAACAGATTTGTGTAGTGGTTGTGCACAATTAAATATATTTATATATCTACCATAACTCTGCATCCTAACTTATGCTATTGATGATCGAAACTGTATAACAAGATTCAAATCATGCTTCATGGCACTTTGGTGGACACATGATAAACTAACCATTCTTAGAAAAAGACAGCACTGTGGAGGTGAGAACATTGTGCCAACAGTCTGTAATAAATCTTTCAACTACATTTATCGAAAATTTTTCTGACATTTTAGAGAGAATGATGCCAGGTTATTTATAATCATATATCAAGTGAAGTTCATTTTTTCCCATGTTTATTTCGATTATAGTAAACGTTGAAAACGGATGATTAACTTTTTCATGTATAACAACACACTGATATTTGTCAGAACATGTCCTCTTATCAAACAAGTACACTCAATAGATTAGTAACACATGATAGAAATATCAGGGAAAATAAAACTATATTACGAACTACTCCGCGGCGAAAGCTGTAATAGTTTTCTAACGTTGAAATGTTCTGAATTAACTGAAAAAAAGTGTTTAAAATGTGACGACATGATTGCTCGGCTTAGAGCGTTCGTTCAGTCCTGTACATATCTGCCTCAGCTCTTGTCTGAGACAGAGTTCTTCTTGGCGAATTCAACGCTGAGGGTGGCCATGACGTCTTTGTGAGAATGCTTGGCGCCGCTTCGCTTTACAGAGCCGTAGTTCTCCTTCACAAACAGCGCGAAGGCGTTGGGTGTTCGCGGAGTCTTCTGGGTATCTACGAGGCCCTGCTTGGTCTTGGTGAAGCAGGAGAAGGGACTTCTGCAGTAGCCGCAAACCTTCTTTTCTGTGTCCAGAGACTTGGAATGACGACCAATCCTGGTGATATGATATATCAACGTATATATTATAACATAAATACATAACATTTTAATTCTTTTCATTCAACTACTAGAAAGAACCGTCATGTGACTTTCCTTCTTTTTAAAAATTGTTATTGTATGGCCATTCAAATGTGAGCGAAGTAAACCGCTTACTGCACAGTAATAGAGTCAATTAACGGACAGTATAACTAGACACCGTCACCCACAGGGTGAAGGATGATGACGGAAATGCATGTCCGCAAGCAACGCCTTCTGTCCGTCCTCATCAATGCTCACGCACACGCAGCGTTGAGCGATACTCCACTGTGAAAGGCGGCACGGCTTATTGCTCACGATGAGTAGAGCTTACTGCTCAAATATGTAGCCTCATGGGGTCCCATGTTAAGGTTTCTTTTTCAAGTTAAAATATTTTTTAGCGACCAAACTTCTTAATCGATTTCGATGCAAATTGGCACAAATTGGCGAGAAACGCCAGAGGACCATATGTGTATTCTTTTCCAAAGCGCTAGCTCTAAAACTGTCTGTACAGTGACCTGTATTTCAATTATTGGCCCTATCTCCCAATGGTTAAGGAACAAACAAAAAATTCCTATGACCTTGACCTTTGACCTACATACCCCGCTAACGAACTTGACCGAGCCATGTCGGATACCTATCGGTGGGTAAAGTTACAGAACGATCTGTTGCGATTTGCGACCTGCAGAGCGCGAACAGATACACACACACAGACAAACGGACAAACTGATAGATTCCGGAAATCGAAGATTTCCGTCATAATTAAGACGCAGCTGTTTTGATGTCCACTTACTCATAGCTACATTTGGTACACTTGTATATGTACTTCGTGGCAATCTCGTAGTTGTGACAGCGACTGATGACCGGCAGTTCCCTGTGTATGAGGTTGGCCTTATTCGCCCTGTCGGCAATCAAGCAAAGAACCCGTCACACAAGATTGATCGGAACTGGCATTATTCCCACACAAATACATAACGCAGAAACCTACATGTGGTACAGATGAAGATGACGAACGCAAAATACACCCCCCAATACATGCAATTTATATATAATTGCCACATAAACCTTGTAATTATTCTTTGTTTATTTTGGATACCAGTAACGGAAGTACAAACCAGTACAAACTAGTACACAATCTGAAACTAACAGATAAAATTTACCTGTGAAATTTACGAGTTAGCCACTACAAGAACCATGTAGTCCGCGATTTTTAGGTCTGTCACTCTTCAATTAAAAGTCTAATTCGGTAAAGTTCGTTTGCGCAGATACTGCATGTTCCCCAATCTTACACAACTTATGAAAGGCTGATAAGCTCTTACCAATGTCGCCACTTTGGACCATGACCGTCGGTCTTGCCGTAGAACAACCACACTGCAGCATGGCAGAGTTCGTGGATCAACGTGTCCCGCACACGCTCTGGAGCGTAGACGAGAGGAAAGACAAACATATCACATTTGTCACAAAATTTACTACAGCATGCTTGAGATGTTTTTCTTAGTATACACGTTTCAACAAAATATGAAAAATAAGCATTTTTGGGGGGCTACGTTTTGATTGTGCAAACTTGCCAAGACGTTTTTGTGGAACAGCATTGCAGCACCAGTAGAATTGGACACGCTTTAAGCGGACTCACCAGCTGAGTCGCACACTTTGACGCTGAGTTCGACTTGGACTGTGCGCCCAGACTGTGCCGCCTGGCTCCGCTTGTACTTGCAGTAGCCAGCTGTCTTGTAGAGCCTCGTGTTCCACAGGATCGACAGGTCGGATGGAAGGTCGTTGTTGAACACAGTCTCATTGTATAAGCGGAACAGATTTTGCGTTAATTCTTCCTTCAACTTCTTAAAGTCCTTTACGTACCTGCAATAGGAAGTGAAACACAAATCATGTTTGAACCAATCATACTTGTCTTCTCATTTAGATCCCTATTTTAGTCAGGTCTTTTTTACATATTGAAAATGACAAATGTTCTTATATTCATTAACGTGTTTGCAATAAATAGGCATATTCATTCTCGTAAAAAAACTTTCTGGTCTAATAAATATTGCAAATGGATGGGTTACCGTTTATACATATTAAGTTTTGCGTTTAATTGACTCTGATTTACACTAATCCTAAAGTTACATGTCAGTGGCACCTATGTATGAAGTAGAGGGAAGCCAATATCCTATGCATATACCAACCTAGAAACTGAACTGAAACTACTGAAAGTGCAAAGTCTGCAGGAATGTTTGTAGATACAACGACAGGTACAATTCTTTCCTGGAGTTCCTGCCCTAGCTGCGTACCTGACTGCCTCTTTCAGTGGTCGCTCGTCGTCTGCATCGCATGACAAAGACTTCAGGAAGGTAAACTTGGATTTTTTAACAGCCCCTGGGACGCTGCTATTCGAGATCAACTGCTTTGCTGACAACGGCTTTCTCATCGGCGTTCCAAGGATGCTTAGCAACATACGTGGCCTATCTTTGTCAGGTTTGCACGTCAAACTTGTTTGGGTCTTAGCTGTAGATAATGATACATATTATACGTTAACAACATTTGCACAAAAAATCATAATGCACGCAACAAAAGTACCCTTTGCGTAGCCATTAGTTTTTATCAACACCAAACATATATTAATACTTAATTCATGACAATACTTTCACACAAAAAAAAGCCTAAAACCCACCACATAGGCTGGTTATGAATCATTACGTATAAAGGTGCTTACCAATGGGTGCCGCAGGTGTCTTAAAGTCTTCTTCATCTGAGCTGATGAACTGGTCCGGCGTACCTAGGATCCCTGGCGAGGCTGACGCTTCCCTCACACGTCTGAATGTGCAGTTGATGCCACGCTCATGAGATATACATGTATAACTGGAGATGTGTCGGTATCATGTGAGCCCGTCACCCCGCTGAATACTATGTTGACCAATTCAATGTTGTCTTTTATATAACGACCAGAGTGTGACCGGCGATTAACTTTGTGACCGTGCAATAAACTGTGATAAGTTTTTTTTATTTTAGTCGGCATAAAATCAACATACGCATTAGCGTTAGGCATGGGTAGTAATGGAGCCATAATTGTAATTAAGTTCATCCAGCATATAGCACGTGTGATAACAATAAGATAAATCTAGACGATGGAACGTTAGTACTGAATGCGATGGGTTCTCACATTATTATAGATCTACACCTTGGAAATACCACAACGCTTAAAAGCAATACTAAAAATATTCTTATCTTATCTTAATGTTGGTACAATTGATTCCGCTATCCAGATCTGTATGTACTTACTTCTTTCCATCTGATGTGTTTCTTTTTATGCTTGTCCGAATGGAACGCGGATTTTCATTTTCACTGGAATCCTCGTCATCATCCGTCAGAAACTCCTGAATGCTGTGGCGAAAAGCATATACTCAATTATCATAGACACAGACTTAAGTCTCATAAATATTATTAATTATTCACGGCTTAGCACTATGTTCATTGGGACACAAAATTGACTTCATTTTTTTCGAAATCAGTCAATATAACAAATATTTATAAACTTACTAACTTAGGTTCTAAACTGATTAGGAATTGTCGACACCGAAAATCCGTTTGCCATTCGGTAAAAGTCCTTAGCATTTTTTTTCCGGTGAGCACGTTCGTCAATCGGGATGAGAGCAGCGTTCCATTTGAACGAGCGCATGATTACCGTGGCCTACTGGGCGTAGGGAACTTCCGGTCAGTATTAATGTAGAACTCGGGCTCCTCTTCCTGCTCACTCTGCAGGCTTTCGTCGTCGTCGTCAACAATGAAGTCATCCATACTGTTATCCAAACAATGTTGTAAGGAAAGTTCAATACATATATCACTTTAGGGACCAGAACTAAGTCGCTCGTTAGATCGCTTCACATAGAAAACCATTAAATTTGAGATAACGTCTATGGAAAGTACATTAAATCGAACATTGTCGATCACCGAAATTCCGATGGCTATTCGGTAAAGAGTCCAAAGAATTTCTTTTCCGGTTTGCACGTTCGTCAAAACCATGCTCTGGGGGAAGGTTGATCGTATTAAATACATCCTTTTCACCGGAACATGGAAGGGATATGGTTGGCGTGATACATTACTCTACGACCGCTTTTTGTTCCAGACTGCATCCGCAGCGTTAACCTCTGGGATGAAGACAGTAGTTAGCACACATCATTGGTCTTGTTAGATTTAGTGCATGTTTACCCTTATTTACATACCTCGGAACGGATTCCTTGATTGTCTTAGGTTTTGCCGGCGTTTTCATCTTCTGAAAAACTGTAATGCAATCATAACAATAATAAGTCGAACATAACATGTACTCAACACGTCATCAGCCGGACTCTTCATCGTAGGTAGGTTGGTTTAAAGTCACCCAAAGTCCTATCGGTTTTTAAAGACACCCCAAGTAGTATCGGTTAAGTCAAACGTTAAGAATAGCGTACTAACGCATATCTGAGGGTAAACTGAGGGTAACAATTTATAAACGTAAACATGTAATTTAATGTCATAATAAATGAAGTACACAATAACAAGCATGATATACAGTTGGTTCTCTTTCAGAACTTACAGGATTCCAGATCGTCTTCTTCGCTCGATTCTTGTCGGCGACTGGATAGAAAGTTTGAACATATATTTGACAGAGTAACAAGTTTTCGAAATAAATTGCTGAACAATTGCATTTCGGTTCCCAAAACCTCTTATAATTAAGATAATTGCGTTAATATCCTCATCTGTGTAGAAGTTGTACTGTGAGCCGAATGCCAACAGTACGAAATAAACCTTAACTTACCTTACATTTATAAAAGTACACAATAAATCTACGTTATCAAACACCATTGTGATTACAACTTTCTACCTTTGCTTAGATTCCGTCAGGTCTGGGAGATCGCTGTCAAAGCTATCATCTGAGAGCGTCAGCCTCACCAGAACACCCTTCTTCGTCGTGCTTTTAACTTTCAATCTGTTCCTAAAGCGCGGTTTGGTGAATTCTTCATCCGAGGAACTGATCAAATCTTCCACGTGGTTACCAGTCAATTCCGCCGTTATACGCTGCTTAATCGGTTCTTCTCCTTCTGAATCGACAGAATTGTCACTCTCGGGTTGAGGACGCACTTCATCGTCTGACAGCGAGTAGTTCGCCCGCTCACCGGTGGCGTCATCTAGTGGATCCTGGAGACACTCGTCAGAACTGAGGTCGTCGTCCTTGACTGGATCTCGATACTGATGAGGCTGCTTCACCTCGATGGGGTCTTTCTTGTCGGATTCCTTAGATTTCCACGGCGAACGAAACATATTAACCAAGAGTTGTACGACGGGATTGGCGCGCGTCGCCAACGTGTCCTCATCCTGGTTCTTTCCAGACTCCGACGTCGCTTCATGCTGTGGCACTCGGGCAGAATTCGCCTGCGCTCTTGTTGGAGTCGTCCGCTCTTCAGTCGATTCAGGAGTAACGCTTATAAAGGCCGTTCGATAAAAAACATCATCATCGGGAGATGAAGGGGAGCCTCTAGACGAGATAACATCTCTCTCCGCGTCAGGGGAGCTGGGCATATCACTGGAACCTGAGGAACTAGAGTCGGGTTTACTGTTGTCGGGTGTTATTAAATTGGAGCCGATGGACAGCTGATCGGTGTCAGACCCTGTGGACATCATGGAGACTTGCAACGAAGCGTTGACCAGGGGGACTGCGGTCTCTGGCGAATACCCTTCGGAAGACTGTTGGTCTGATAAATTACACGCTTCGGGCGAGTTGAACGTGCCACGTTCAGCCATATTTGGCGTCGATGGGCTCTCCTCCGAACAGTATGAAGTTGCCTCACTCTGGGTATCCGAATTTGGTGTGAGACAGCAAGACTTGTTCATAGAAACCTGTAGCGATTGATCAGCCATGGCAACGGACGGGCAACTGTCACTGGAGCTGCTGCCAGAGTTATCCTCGCTCGGGGAGGTCATCGAAATCTGCAACGCTTTGCTCACTGTTTCCGGACTTCCTTTTTTCGAGCTGGGTGATTCTTCATCGCACGTCGACAGCTGCGCGGGAAATACCCCCGTCATTTCGGTTATGCTACCAGAAGACATTGCCGTAAGCGCAGATCCTTCGACGGCGTACCCGGAACTGTCACTGTCTGAGTTAACTTGTAGATGTTTGGTAGATATATCTGGAATGTGGTTTACATGAAGGGATCGATAGAGCGATTCACCTTCAGGTGAATCGGGAATAACAAGGTCTCCGGAGACATCGGGATCAGCAGAACAGACGCCAGACTGCTCCTCAAGGTCAGATTCCGGGGCAGTTATGTCAGGCAACATGGAGGCGGCGTTAGAACTCGGACAACTGCCAGAGGAGTCTTGCAGGCCTGAACTTCGTCCTGCTGATGAATCCATGGAATCTGGACATATATTACTTCCTGAAGTCAAGGAGTTGTCGGAAACAGAACTCCTTGGACCAGACTCCCCAGTACTTGCGAGCGACGGAAACAACAGATTCGAGTCCGCCTTTTGCTTCTTCTTTCCAGTTTTCTTCGAGTCACTACCTCCAATTTTCGTTTTGCTTGGCTTCAACAAGATGCTTTGTAGCTTTTGTGATAATTCGAGAATGTCGCCATCATGCTGCCCTGCGTCCTTGGAGAAAGCCACACTCATGCTGGCGCTGCACACCACATCAGCTCTGTCCGATGCGAGAGCGAATGTGGCTGATTGGGAGACGTCTCCAAATGCCAGGTTACGGATTGGATTCCCACGCGTGGATATCTCCGTCTCACCCTCCGATGATGAAAGTTCCAAGGCTTCAAATAGTTGATGTCTACCGCGCTTATCATCCGCACTACTATTTCCAGTCATTTTCTTTTTTCTCTCAGAATTGCTATTCTGCTTCTTGGCTATTATTTGATGACACCTAGATAGCGTATCGGTGAAGGGTTCATCACAATGCAGGCGCTGACGGCAAGTCTTGCCGGGATACCCAGGACCACGTGCACCAATCGGCGTCGGTGAGGGGACGTTCACAACGTTGATCGACGCCTCACTGGCCTCCGAAGTCTCAGCAATGGCTGTGGTGAACATTTCCCCCTCCGAACAAGCTGTACCACTAGGGAAGTCTGCGTTCACATCTGACTGAGATGACAATGAATCACTTTTCATTGCTGCGGCAGAGTAATTCAGATTGTCACTCCCGCGCCGAATCTTTGATGATGGCATGCTCAAAGGTGTCTTGGTACTCAACGTTTTAACTTTGTCCAATAACTCGGAAGTATGATATACATGTGGCTGTTTCGCACGTGCTGCAGCCAGTGGACGAGTTGGTCTTGCATCCTCTTCCTCCGAGCTAAATTCCGTGATTGAGTAGAATTTAGTTGCGTTATGCAGTCTCCTTTTGCCCTTCTTCTTAGGATTAGCCATCTTGGACTTCTTCTTGGTATCGGGAAGAGACACAGAGGAACATGTAGATTGCTCAGAACTGCTGGACAAGCCGCGCTGTCGATCCATGCCACCGGCAGAGATCGAGTCGAAGAGGTTCAAGCGAGTAGATTCCACCAAGGGTTTAATACGACCAGAGAGGAACTTTTCAAAGGAGGCATTCGTGGCTGCCTCAGCGGTGTCATTGGACATAGCTGATTCATCTTCATCGGAGGTGAAAACAAAGGCATCATGCCGAGATCCTGACGCGTGCTTTTTCCTCTTATTTTCTTTTGGCTTATTGGAAGTGGTATGTTCAAGTTTCATGTCTGGAATCTCTTGGGGCTGATGTCTAGTAGAACATTTGCCCACTGGACGTAAGAAGAAACCCGAAAACAAAATATTAAGTGAAAGCACATCTAGCAATGATTTCATAATTTAAATAATTATAATACACTTAATTAAGTAATGTCAAAGTTGTATTAAAATAAGGGGACTCATGGAGATCAACATAAAAGCATGCTTAATCAAAAATGCATTTCATCAAATTAACTAATATATCAGATAAATGTAAATATATATATGTCTGTACATAGATAAGGTCTTAGATAAGTTCACCTGTGTTTTCATTCTCCAATGAGCTGTTTTTCTTGCTGCTGGTCTTCTTTGTTACTTTCTTCTGGATAAAATAATTACTAGCATCACTGCAGGGCAAATTCATTTCACAATGCTCTAGACTTGGCACAAGGGAAGTTCACCATTTTATATAACAACACTCGACGAGGGAAAAATAATGAAGATTGTTCATATACTTGATGCCAGTATGTATTAAACCTCAGTTTAAATGAAAGCATTATTTATCGGCAAAGTAAGTTTGGTATTCAGTGTAGAGGTTTCACTATATGGATTGTTTTTTTACAATTCATTTCAATGAAAGTGATTCAAGACCTGAAATAATATTTGGTATTGAGAGGATTAGAGTTTACTTAGGGTACGTTCGAGGAGGTTTGACTGTAATAGTACTTACTTTTGACCTTGGTTTGGCCTTCGGATCTATTGCAGCAGCTCTCAGCAATAACTCTGTCAGGTTAAGATTATCCATTCTTCATGAGAGTACCTACAAAAATTAATATAAATCTGTTGCATACATGGGAACACTAGCAGATAGATGATTGTGATGAAGATGCATAAACCAAGCTATTTTCTTCTCAATGTCAAGTAATCTACTTCAGAATTGAAATTAGCTCATTGTATACATTTATCCTTTTTTAAATGAAGAAAGTATATGAAGCCTTAGGCCTTGGGAATAATAATTTATACATTATGGTAAGACTTCAAAAGCATTTATCTAACTTTTTTTTCTTCAAAAAAAAATGAAATGTAAAACTATGTACATTATCTACCGTAAATTAGATGTGCATAATTATTTTTCCTGTATACCAGGAAAATAATTAAGCTGGGTGTACCAAACCATACAGCCAGAATTTTTTTTTATATTCTGGGTGTTTCAAAAGGTATAATTTGCGGGTGAATGGCGTGGGGGAGGGGGTTAAAGGTAGAGGGCTTGTACAGTTAGTCAGTCCAAGAGCTGCCATAGTGATAGC
This sequence comes from Arenicola marina, assembly GCA_964019135.1. Classification (NCBI taxonomy): domain Eukaryota; kingdom Metazoa; phylum Annelida; class Polychaeta; family Arenicolidae; genus Arenicola; species Arenicola marina. The sequence goes on along the minus strand of OZ025260.1, from coordinate 8,015,198 downwards.
CATCTCAGGATGGTTGTAAAGGCAAGGTGATCCAGGTAGGGTCTGTAAGGTCAGCCAGTCAACTGGCCTGCAGTGTGTGGCTTTCTTGTGTCAAACTTATCCACCACACTAGAGTATAAGGGAATGGGTCAAGAAGAGGGGGAGGGGGAAGGTGTCACAAACTTGAGTGATATTACATTGTCTGCTAGTGTGGAAACTGCTGCCTAAAGGTTGCTGGATCAGAGGTTATTACTTAAAGTAGATACAGGTGACAGTTTCAGTCTGGTTAAGGACAACACAATTGTTATTTCTGCATTCTGATAAACCAGAGTATGGGTCAGAGACCCTGTTACAGTACCAGGTTGTGTACTGCAGCATAATCGACTACCTTACAGTAAGACATATAAGGATATAAACTTGGCTGATTAGTCAAAGACATAAATAATTCTAAAGTAAAGTTTAATTTATCATGAGTGAGAGCAGTCCTGCATAATATTAAACTCTCAAAAAAAGTAGGAATAATTTAAAAATAGCGATGTGTAATAGATCTAAATATCCTTTATTTATTAATGAATAATGTTTCCCAAAGTAGGTTAATTATTGAGTGGATATTTGGATACAAGGCAGTTACTAGATACTTTGGCCCACAGACATACTTCAGCCTACCTACAAGTGGTTCGGTAACATAAATAACATGTATATTGAATATTTATTTGAATAAAACAATCGATTACTACAAAACTGGTTTAGAGATATTCAAACAGATGCGATGAAGCTATTGCACACTTTTCTTCTCACTCTGCAAGTGACCTCACTGAAGCGATCTCAGTGGCAGTGCCTACACTACAGTCTACTAGCCCAGAACCTAGGCTGTGTGGGCTGAAATTCTTAAACCATAGCCATGAATTCATGGCTAACATAACAGTCTACACTACACTACAGTAGCGATTTGTCATTTCGCTGATCCTGCGCTGTCTAACATCACAGTGTATCGTTATCCATTATCTTAATGTTAAACTCAATCAATACAAAGCTTAGCGACATGTAAAGTTGAAACCAGTACAGTAAGAAACCAATGCAGTTGGCAGACCTCACTGATCAGTTTTCAACCACTTTGAAGAAACCGCTGCGCTGAGATGGTTGCTTTCAGAAGGGATGTTTCGTTATTTCATACCGATCATTCGCAGCCAGTGATCGAGCGGGCACGCTGTGGGCAGCGCAATTATTTCGTGTGGTTTCATTTATTTCCTACACAATAATACAGTTCAGCTGTGCAGCCCAAAATTATAATTTAATTGTGATTGGAATTTGACACAAATCCGAACTTTATGCGTATTCGACACAAATTGAATAGATTTGTGCCCCCCATGAAATTCCGTCGCTGAGCGTCATCATATAAAAGTTTTTCTGGCATAATCTTTGTTATTTTGTGACTAAGTCAATTGATCAAGTATGTGTAAAATTTTATTGCCAAAAATGTTGTATATCAAGCGCTTTCAACTTCCGTGCATACTATATATGTATCAATTAATGTTGAACTACATGTATTAATTTGATAGGTTGTTAATTGGTTGTTGTATATTCAGGACGCTTTAACCAATTATTCTGTTCATATCGCGATTTTTCCAAGATGGCGTATAATTGCGAAGTTGTGTCGCCAGACCTTGATGCCGTGCCTGGTAGGGGTGGGGTTAGGCAATCGCAACAACAAAGGCCACGCCAGTTTCGGCAGTCTTCATCCATGACACATTTTGGGGTGGGTGGGAGGGGGGTGCATGGTGGCACACACGCACGGAAGCCTTCTCGGAGATGGCACCAATTGCAATATATGGTTGGATATGGGGGCTGTTAAAACGAAGAAACCAAAACAAATCCATGTAAATTGACTCGTTGGGTAATTACTTAAATGCTTCCTTAGTGTTCCATTATTATTACTGTATGGTTGACAGTTGTCAAAAGTTAGTGTTGCACGACTTCTTCGCACATGTATATATGGTAAATAAATATTGCTCTTTAATTGGTTGTTGGCTGTTGATGTTTTCGATCCGAGGGGGGTATAAAGCCTCATTCCGGGCATTGATATCATTCCGCTGCCACCAGGGCTGACCCATGCATCCACTGCAACTTAGCTGTTCCCCCACGACAGGAAGGATTGCAATGCGATGCTTGCCACCGTTGGCAGCATCGCATTTGTAATAGCGGGATAACACGGAACGTATATCGCGATGCCGTCCGTGTCGGCTTTATTGAATGGACATGCACCCCCTGTACACACCGCAACGATATCGGAGAGCCAGCAGAGCAGCCCGCGGATAAAGAACCCGCAGATGCGCCGGCGGATCAGCCCGAGCGTGCACATGCAGCCCGCAGATGTGCCCGCGGATCAGCCGGCTCCAGCTGATGCGCCCGCGGATCAGCCCGCTCCAGCTGATGCGCCAGCGGACCAGCCCGCATCAGATCCAGGAGCTGCCGCTGCCACAGCCCCAGCCCCAGCCGCAGCAGCTCCAGCCCAGCCCCAGCCCCAGCCCCAGCCCCAGCCCCAGCCCCAGCCCCAGCCCCAGCCCCAGCCCGCAGCCCCAGCCCCCAGCCCCAGCCCCAGCCCCAGCCCCAGCCCCAGCCCCAGCCCCAGCCCCAGCCCCAGCCCCAGCCCCAGCCCCAGCCCCAGCCCCAGCCCCAGCCCCAGCCCCAGCCCCAGCCCCAGCCCCAGCCCCAGCCCCAGCCCCAGCCCCAGCCCCAGCCCCAGCCCCAGCCCCAGCCCCAGCTCCAGCTCTAGCCTCCAGCCCAGCCCCAGCCCCAGCCCCAGCCCCAGCCCCAGCCCCAGCCCCAGCCCCAGCCCCAGCCCCAGCCCCAGCCCCAGCCCCAGCCCCAGCCCCAGCCCCAGCCCCAGCCCCAGCCCCAGCCCCAGCCCCAGCAGCTCTAGCCCCGGCCGCAGCAGATCCAGGTGCTGCAGTTGCCACAGCTCCAGCCCCAGCCCCAGCCCCAGCCCCAGCCCCAGCCCCAGCCCAGCCCCAGCCCAGCCCCAGCCCCAGCCCCAGCCCCAGCCCCAGCCCCAGCCCCAGCCCCAGCCCCAGCCCCAGCCCCAGCCACAGCCCCAGCCCCAGCCCCAGTCCCAGCCCCAGCCTCAGCCCCAGCAGCTCCAGCCCCGGCCGCAGCAGATCCAGGTGCTGCAGTTGCCACAGCTCCAGCCCCAGCCCCAGCCCAGCCCCAGCCCCAGCCCCAGCCCCCAGCCCCAGCCCCAACCCCAGCCACAGCCCCAGCCCCAGCCCCAGCCCCCAGCCCCAGCCCCAGCCCCAGCCCCAGCCCCAGCCCCAGCCCCAGCCCCAGCCCCAGTCCCAGCCCAGCCCAGCCCCAGCCCCAGCCCCAGCCCCAGCCCCAGCCCCAGCCCCAGCCCCAGCCCCAGCCCCAGCCCCAGCCCCAGCCCAGCCCCAGCCCCAGCCCCAGCCCCAGCCCCAGCCCCAGCCCCAGCCCCAGCCCCAGCCCCCAGCCCCAGCCCCAGCCCCAGCCCCAGCCCCAGCCCCAGCCCCAGCCCCAGCCCCAGCCCCCAGCCCCAGCCCCAGCCCCAGCCCCAGCCCCAGCCCCAGCCCCAGCCCCAGCCCTAGCCCCAGCCCCAGCCCCAGCCCCAGCCCCAGCCCCAGCCCCAGCCCCAGCCGCAGCAGATCCAGGTGCTGCAGTTGCCACAGCTCCAGCCCCAGCCCCAGCCCCAGCCCCAGCCCCAGCCCCAGCCCCAGCCCCAGCCCCAGCCCCAGCCCCAGCCCCAGCCCCAGCCCCAGCCCCAGCCCCAGCCCCAGCCCCAGCCCCAGCAAATCCAGGTCTTCCCGCTGCCCCAGCAGCTCCACCAGGCGATGCCGTGGGTCCAGCCCCAGCTTTGGTTCCAGCCCTATTTAGCTGTCTTCAATCTCGTACATGTGTTGCCCGCCGTTGCCATGTTTCTCAATGGCTCCGTGCGCTGGACTATTGCTCCGGTCGTGGGCTATGGCTGCGGTCGTGGGCGATGGCTCTGGTCGTGGGCTATGGCTCCAGTCACAGACTATGGCTCCAGTCACGGACTATGGCTCCAGTCGCGGACTATGGCTCCCGTCCGCTGGACTACGGTTGCATGAGCCTGTTGTAAACACCACTTTAACTGCCATAGGACCGCTAACGAACGGCCGACGGCCATCCGAACTGACAGGTCCCCCTATTATCCAAAATGTCCCCCAAAATTTTATAGTGTGAACACGATGTCCCCCATTTAAAGATTTCCAGGGCAATCACTGTATATATATATAGACCCTTTATAGGGGAACGGTCCATGCAGCAGATTGGGGCGCGAGAATATATGGAGCATTTTCTTTTCTTGAGAATATAGAGACATTTTCTTTCTTTGAGGATATAGAGACATTTTCAGTCTCAGACCAACACATTGAGAGGCTATTACTTTTGGTATGTCGAGATTGGTAAATATGGCGCAATCACTTGCTTGCATCCCCTACCACATGCTGCCATCTGGCGGTTGCAAAGATGACCTAACCCGTTTATGAAATACGAACCGCTCCCTTTATTTAGGCTATCCCACAATCCATTGCGACCACGTGAAATGCAAAGATGGCGTCGAAATTCAAAATAGGAGATCTTGTGTGGTATGTTTTTGCGCTATTCAGTTCCTAAATGTCTCTGATTGCTTTGTATTTTGTCCGCACTGTATTCTATGTGTCTCATAACGTCTATGTGTTCTTTCCAGGGCGAAACTGAAGGGTTTCCCGGCGTGGCCAGGCAAGGTAAGTTGTGTAAACCAGTGGACAAAATCGGACCGGCGACGCAGTGTTGTCTGCAATATGAATAACTGGCACTGAACTGTGGCTGGGCAGCTGTGCCATGAGTCGCTTTGCTTGCTATGTTGCCAACTGGTCAAACCTGTAGTAAAACAGGGACCAATGGCACTATATAGAAAATATATTGCTTGTCGGTGTGAGTCAATCTAAAACTATTAACAGGAACAATAGCACCTGCCAAGTTTGTCTCGACTCGTGTGTTTACAAAATGCAATTTGCATCATTTCAAATGACATTGCCTGATATAACTTGCATGACTCAGTGATTATATTTTGGCTGCGTACTAGACCTATATTTTATTATACTTCAGTTAAAATTACTGTAGCAGTTATGATATTTTCTTTATTTCTAGATAATATTTTAGGCCTATCTCTTTAAGATACTGATCTAACTGTTTAAGCTTAAATATAAATTGATTTAATCCAAGCCTATCTGTAAACTACAAATAGTTATTAAATCTGACATTAAAGTACTTCAAATTATCTGTAATTATATTATTTTTATATATATTTTATTTATTATAATATATTTATATAGATTTAAAGATTTAAATCTATATATTATAAATAATACAATTTAATATTATATAGATCTAGCAATATATAATAATATAAACATTTTGAGATATTGGTATATTTAATAATTTAGATATGATATAGTTATGTAATTATAAATTATAATGGCTGAATATATTTTTTTCAGGTTATTGATCCCAAGCCAGAAATAAAGAAACCAAATGATAAGAAGAATAAACAATTTGTTTTCTTCTATGGATCTGAAAACTAGTATGTATAAGATTGTAATTTTTTATTGTTAAAATATTAAATTTTATTATATAATATTTTTGAAATAATGGAGCTTGATGCTTAATCTTTGATCTATTTGTCAAGCCTAATCAATGATTGCCATTTTACATTTATAAATGCTAAATAATTTAGTAAATATTTGAAATTATATATAATGGTTATAATTAAAAGCGTATATTAGATTTAGATTAAAGGATAACTGTATAATATCAATAATGTAATGCCAGATTAGCAATTCTTAATTTGAATTAGAATAGTTGATTGGGAAATTCCACAAGCTATCTGTTGCATTTTGCAGTGCATGGATACCAGAGGACTCCATGTGGACCTATGTTGAGGCGAAGGATCGCTTCATGCTGACAACTAGAGTTCCACGTGGGTTTAGAGAAGCTATCGAGTCTATAGAAGATGCCATTAAAGCCTTGCCTCAGGTAAATTGTTCTCTCCAGCATAAGACCTAGTAACTGACATTGTTACTGGTAACTTCAGCTGGTCTAAATATTTTTTGTCGTAATAATGTAAACTTAAAAGGTCTTAAACATATATTTACTGCACCTGCACTATTTTGGCGAATTGTTCATAATTTGCTATTGTCTGCTGTAGTGGCTGTTAGAATTACATAAGATTTGCTTATAACTTCACTGTTTGGTGCTTTCTGCTTTTAGTAACTAAAAACTTTTCCTGGTGCTGCTTTCTCTTACTGTTAACCATGTGAAAAATGGATTTCCTCTGGTTCTTGGGAATGTCAAATGATATTTAATTAAGGATGACAGTTAATATAACAAAATGAATGTCAAATGATATTTAATTAGGGATGCCAGTTAATATAACAAAATAAATGGACAAATTGTTTTTGCCATAAGAGCTTGTCAAGTAACAATAGTAGCTGCTGTTAACTTTTATTACACATCTTTGCACCAAATAAAAATACATATCATCTACCAGAACCATGATATAATGCAGAACATACCATTTGTCTTGTATCTTACCACAATAGTTTTCATTCTATGCTTTAAACTTCTCTTCTGTAACTAATCTAGTAACATCACTTTCGATTCAATCCACAGTGCAGAAATTTCAATATCTCTTCAGTTACATCTTTAAGACATTGATTAACTTGAGGTCTGGTACCAGAGGTATGTAAGAGAAGGTCTGGTATAATGCTAACCATATTTGAATGTTAATTTGAATCTGATAAATACTTCTTCCCTTTCTTAAAAAAACAATTGCTTCTGCCATCTTGGCTGCTTCACAAAAGAGACAAACCCGACAATTACCCTACTCACCTGTTGTTGGTCAGTGGAGGGTATCCTCACTAAGTATTAATAATTTCAATTCGCTGCCTTTTGGGGTAATATTTGCTGCAGATTCACTGAAATAACCTTTATCTACTGAATGGGTGGTTGTGGCAAGTAAAAGGTTGGTCAATCTGTCGTAAGGATCAAGAGATGCAGGTAAATGATTGTCACCACCCCTTTTGAGCATCTGCTGGCTTACAAGTTCAAACATTCCAGAGCAGTGTCAACAGCGACTGTGTAGTGGAAGCAGCACTCTGGATGCTTCTTTTGTCAGATATTTTATTTAGGGCTATGGGGCGCCACCTGTCAGTGAGATCAGTAAACAACATGTACACATGGTTATAATATTGCACCAAAGCACAAGTTTTGGGTCTTGTGGAGGGAAAATTCAAGTTAGATAGTTTTGGGTCATTGGTGTGGGATATGGTAGGTGTTTATATTCTGTTATGAAACTTAAGGCCTTAGGTTTGTGTTCTTATGTGCAAAATCAACCATAAAAGTTAGCAAAACACCTCAAAGGGTGGCTTCAATTACCGCTGACAGGTATGAAAACTGACAATATTAGAAACCATGGCATTACAAATGTAAGACAACACCTCTGATTCTAACTGCTAATAAGTTAGTCATCAAATGCAATGGCTGGAAATCTAGTGTACTATAATTTCTGGTTTATAAGTTGCACCCACTGAATTTGAGAAATATTTAGACTTAAGCCACATATAAATTGCACCATTGTTGTACAAGTCGCACCATCTGTGTGACATTCAGCCATGCATTGACACATTTGATGTGCTGGAAATATCATGAGGGGCTCCTGTTAAACTCTTCAAAGATTTGTTAACTATTGCCCGTAATTGTGTTTAAAGTTGCATATCAAGTTCTTGTGTGTCACATATGTGATTTGCAATGCTTTGATATAAGTAGCTGTGCCGCAACAGGAATAGACACATTTGCCATATCGCAGCCGAATCGGCGATGTTTAATAGGTTTCTGAATTTATAGTATGAAACAATCAAGTTTTCTTCAAATTGTGATATATATGTTGCCTGGGGTTAGTGTTGGTGGGAAAGATGGCAACTTTAACACTGCATTCACACCAAACACATGACTTATAATTTGTATCTACAATTGGTGCTAGAGTAATTGGCTTCGTTCGCCAGATGGGAATACAATAGACGGGAACGCTGGCAGGTAGGGAGGGGGGTCCAGTCGTCAGACGTGAGGAGAAACACCAGAAATTATGGTATATGTCTCTTTGAGGTCTTTGTTTATGGTTTGGCATGTGATGTACCAGTAACTTGTACTGTACTAAAATTCCAGTGTATGTATAACCCTAAGTGCTTGGAGACCCTTCTAAATATATTTGTTCAGGGTATGCACATAATTTCTATCATTGTATCAGGCTCCTTTTTTACATGATAAGAAAAAATGGCAAGGTTGTTTTGGGAAATAATACTTTTGGAGAAGATTAGTCAAATTGGCTACATAAAATATGAGGAATATTAGTGCCCTGGAGAGAATCTTACTCTGTATAAATGATACAAAAGTCTTCACATAAAATTTCACATAAGACTAGGTGCTGTAGCTCACATACTAAAAAAATGTTTAGTAGCATACCATATTTCTGGTTTGTTTGCGGACACCCCTTCAAAGTCAAGCAAATGATAATTTAGTGTACTGTATGTTTTCGGGCACCCAACGCAGGTAATTTTTCAAGTGTATGTATATATTCGGACACTATCAGACCTAAAATAACAATGCCTCCAGGCTCCATTGTTATTGCCTAGCAGTGGCCACCATGATCGCACTTCACTGCTTGTGATTGCAGGCTTTTGGGGAGGGGGTTATTCGTGCAGTGTATCAGGTGTGAAAGAACAACACCTGGGTGTTAGGTGACTTAATAGGGCATCAGTCGATTCACAATGTAGTAATTATTAATAGATTTATGTATATATGTTCTCGAACAGTAGATGTGAGTTGATTTTTTTACTGTAAATATTCGGACAGCTAGAAACATAATTACTTAATTATATAAGTGTCCAAACACATACATGAAATATGGTAGTCGTCTATCCATATTGTTGGCTTGGTCTCAAACTCAGAAAGAAATTCCTTCCATTGTTTTGACCGACTAAAGTTTTTATGACATTCCCGCAACTGATTGAATGAATGGCTTACCAGTGAAATAGACATAAGCTTGTGATGAATGTGCATATTAAAGCTAATGATGAATGTTGGCTCACACTTGGTGCTAGTTTCACTGAAATATATATTGAAAGTCTCGGCACAAATATTGCTCTTAATGAATGTCACAATCTAGTTGTCAAAGTAGATAATAAATATGTAACCATATGCCACTAATGCCACAAATGAGCGGGGAGCCTCAGGAGTTTATGCAGCAACTGAGCTTTAGACTAACAGAACACCTGTCTGTGCATAGTTTTTCATGTTAATTCATTCCATTATGCACATGGTTAATTGCACCAGGCCCTTCTGTTTATGGCGAGGAATTGAATATAAGAAGGTATCTGAATGTTTTTTTTATCGTAAATCATCTTATGTGTTACTGCATTGGATTGTAACAAAGTTGCTAGTGGTTGGCCGCAGTGGAATACAGATTGAAATTTAGGCAATTTGTAGGTACAGTGTTTGATGAATGGGCCGTATGAAAGGGGTACCGGTGTGGTATATTTGTGTCTTATAATACAGGCATTGTTTACCGTATATGTGCTGCCACCGGTGCACTTTCAGCCTCAGATGAAGTCTTCTGATTTACCCAGCATTGATGATGAGCTGTCTCAGATATTTACCCCAGATGGCTCTAGTAGTACTCGTAAAGATTACACACGGGAACCACTTTCTGGAAAGAATAAGGTATGCATTTTCTTGACAGCCCCAGAAGTTATTAGTCCAAAATATACTCTGTTATGCTTACTACTGGAAAAAACTACCTGATGAACAAGTAAATGTATAGCGACTTTCCTGACATATCAGGTACAGCCATGGCATCTCTATGAGATATATCTTGCAATAAAGCCAGTATGGCTGTAAGGTCAGGGAGGGCTCAAGTAATTATTTAAGTCTGAAAATAATGTTTGGGCTCAACATTATACGCTCAGAGTCCTACAACTGTTACCGGTAGGTTTTCTTTTTTTGTTCATCCGCAAGAAATCAGCAAAAGACATCCCTAAAGGAAGTCACAAGGTAATGCTTTTACCTGCCTGGCAAGCACTTAAATTACTGGTATTCTACTCTTAGTGTTTGTTCATAGATAAATGAGACAAATACTTTGCTCTTTATCCGTCGTCATAACTCTCTTTATTATTTCTCGTCGTGCTCTATAATGCTTATTTGAAGATGATAAAATCTGTCAGAAGCTGCTATTTGGGAGTTCCCATGTCACTGCAGTGCCTTCAACAAAACATTTCTTCAATGGTTGTAATTTTGAGTATTTGTACTGGTATGTAAAGTTTATACTTAAATCTATCTGCAAGCAACCAATCAAATAAGTGCCAAGTCTTCACTGACACCCAAGCTGTATTTTCCAATTGTCCCATGCTTCTATCTAAAGCACCAGTCATGACTGCGAAAAATTGGAACATCCAAACCAAGGCCAGGTGCCACCATTTCTGCCCATCCACTGCTGCCCCTCACGACTTTGTGGCAATTACTGATACATGTTGATAATATTTGGAGGCTACACTCCCGTTTGTGGCCACGCCCTGCTAAAATTCTTCAAATATGCATTTGCAGTAGTTAAGCAGTAGTTGCCTTTGGCTGTAGTTCAACAACAACAAGTTCTTTGTCTGCTTGACCGGTTGACGTTTGTCGTACTATGCCACTTTTCTGCTGCCAGCCAATATTGCTATATTACGAACATTGCAAGTTATTTATCCATATGTGCTATCGATTACCAATGCAATTAATCGAGGCCCGAAAGGAGGAACCCAGTGTCTTTTCCAAATGTTTAATGTCCTGCATCCAGTCTTTAAATAAGTGTCGATGTCGAGAGGCGACTGTACGACGGTGTCGGTCAATCTAAAATTCTGTTGCAATATAAAGGCTAATGTTGGGTGTGGATTTTTCAAAAACGGCAATTTTGCGTGTGGACATTTACCCCTTCCAAACCCGAAGTAATTGATCAATTGACCTTCTATTTGTAAATCTTCTGTACTGTATGTTACCTGCATGCTAATATCTTTTGTGTGTCATTATAATGTGTTCGTATGAGAGTGTTTTTATGCATGTTATGTGTTGTAGGAAATCATAGTGCTTTTTCCTTGCCGCATGTAATAGTCTATACTCATATCTAATTACTAGGAGTGAGACATACTGGTATTCTTTTTTTGTTGGCGTGTCATGCATTGAACCATTTGGAATGGTTACTGCAACAAAGATATCATTATACAATTACATCGTAGCAGCAATTGATGCAAGCTCTTCCCTCTTTCATTCACTTGGTGTTAAGTCGTTCTTATGGTTAATAGATTTGTTCAATGCCTTGACACATACATGAATGACACAGCTATAAGGGCACATCCACATTTGTGGCACTTCAAGAGCTACAATTAATTGAATTGCTTTCCTTGAAAATGAAGCTGATATGAATGTCAAAGTGAAATTACACGATTTCTTGCAATTTGTTGATATCATCCGCATTACTGTGGATTATTTTTTTTTAGTTTCAGCCACTTATACTAAACCTGGAGCCTTTTCCTCTTTTTACTCAGAAGAAATACCTCAAAAGAGGTAAACATGTTACATGCGGTAGCCGACTGACCTTAAGAGTGAGGCCTGCACCGACACATGTGCGACAAGGATCAGACGTGAAAAGTGAACCATTATCAGTTGTAACCTTTAGACCTGAGCCAGAGCTCCCAAACAAACTTAATACTTATGGAGAACAAATAAAGTATGACGCCAAGGCTCAAGGGCTATCTGTAACAAAAAGAAAGTTGGAAGGAAAAGACGAGGCCATCCCTGTCGATATGAGGCAAAAAGCAACTGAAAAGAAGGTGCCGTGTCAAATGATAAGGCATTCGCAGCCATTGGCTGTCACTTCTGAAACTGATCATCAACATGTGGCGAGAGAAGCTGACTATGGCCCCGTCCGGAATGTCCACGGCAGACCTCAGGTTTACAGTGCAAAAAAATACATAAGAGGTTCCAAAATGTTCATGGTTACCTGTTCCCTATGTTCTTTATTATTTGCTGGTTGTTCTTGCTTTCATGTTGCATGCCGTTACATCTTCCTTGTTGCTACTGTTTGCACTTTACTAAAGCATTCATATGCAGATGACTGGATGTTATCTACGTAAATGAGCAGATCTAACAACTGTCGTAATAATTCATCACACAGAGTAAAAAATACTTGATTCAGAAGATTATATCAAATACGCCCAACGTCGATACAGTACGAAAATAACATCTGTAAGCACTGGTAAAATGAGAATTTATATTCGACCGTTGCTCAGTTTTAATGCAACCTCAACTAAATCTATGTGTGTAAAACATGTTTTAATGAAAAGGTACATCAGTGTTGTGGCTCATTCTGGCACTCAAAGAACTTCCATGCTAAGTTATTATCCCGTAAGATATGGCTCATTCGCTATTTTACCTTTATCGCGGCATAAATTTAAGGGTTACTTTGAATACTGGGCTAAGTTTCTCAATCGCGATAGTTCTGAACTACGTTTTTTTTTCGATTGATCAATACAATTGGTCCCCTTTGTCATATTGGGTCCTCCAAGGCATTCCAAACGGATATTCTGTTCCGCGATTAATGCCATTATTTTACCCCGAGTCTCTTGTTTGCTTTGTTCTAGAAGGAGGAGATCGTTCGCACCCCAGCCTCGTCCAATGCGGCCCCCGACAAGAAGGTACTGGGAACCATCCGTTATATAAACAACCTGGTTAGGCTCCGGTCCTTTCTTCTTATAGTTAGGCTAGTTAGTGGGGAACCGTTAAATGCCTCCAGTAGTTGCCTAATTGTAGACCTGTTATAGTGGAAAGGGTTGGAAGAAAATTGCCAGAAGCTGTTTCCTGCTGTCTCGTAAAATGGTATTTTTTTTGATATTATTGATGAAATACGTTTCAAATTCGGTTTCACCAGTTGGTTGTGGTGGTTAAATGTACACAATGGTAATGAGGCATCAATTTTAAACAGCTCTTGGCAGTTGCATGCTGGGCAAGATTACTGAACCATGGATCTTGCTATATGTAGAGGTGATGGTTTGTGTATCAATGTTTTATTGATCAGTAGTATGGGTAACTGTCCTAACAGTGGGGCATGAAATCAGCAAAAGCGATTGATCCTGTCTATCAACTTGTTTTTAATGGGTGTTTGGTGGGAAGCGACATTAAAACTGGAGTTTACCACGGTTTAAACTGGGTTATACATGAATAAACCTGTATTTCGCCGGTCTGGTTAGGGTTGAAATCTGTTAAACCATTGGCTATAATAGTGGAACCCATGGTTAACCCACTGGATGGACTAAATCAGTAAAACCTGTGGTGGATTTCACGAACACTGTTTATTTAGACTACTACTACGGGGCTTAGTCGACTAAAATGATGATACATTGTATATAAATTTGATGGTTAAATTTGCTCTCATGAAATACTCGAGAAGAAATACATATTTCTGGGATAGACCTTTATCAGATTTTTAATTTGTCGCATTTCCTCTGCTTTTCTAACAAACTGCATCTGCACCTTTTATCATTAAAACTAGGGGCCTTTCAGACGTGGTGGTTAGGACACTAGACCGTAGATCAATAGATTCTGGGTGCGAAACTGAGCCTGGGTATCTGATCTCGAGCATGTTTAATCAATTCTTCATTCATCGTCCCGGAAGGTTCGTTGGCCCAATTAACGTATTCTTGTTACAATAGCGGCATGTATAATTTTCAGGACTTGGGGGACTGGTCTCGGGAGGTTCCTTTGCTCCGATTAGCCCAAGTTGGCACACAAATGGTCTGAGACACCAATTCATCTCTGCTATCCGAAACCCGAGGTTGTGCACCCTTCTTGCCCGCACTGGGCGCATTTCTTTGGTAACCCGGGCATATCTCCAAGGTGGAACGAATACGCACATTACGCATCGGTATATCGCTCGACACTTCTTTTCCCCGGGTCGGATGCGAGTTCATCCATTTGGTATGCCGATATGTGCCGTTGAAAACAGCATGGGACATTCGGGAGAAGATGGCGGCGATCTGAAGTACCCATCTATTCGCATTCCCTTGTGATTGTCCATCATGCCTGTCTTATGAGCTTGGCAATTGCTTTATTTACCATTCCGGTACATGTCCATTCGGTAACATCACACAACTACCCGTCCCACTTATAGGTGTACCAAAGAACGTCCACTATGTTGTGCAATATCGTCTGTCAAGCAAGGGTTGATGCATTGAGTAGTCTGGCCTGTCATAATTCGTAAACTGATGAAAGATTGTTATACCAGTTATTCAAGTTTTCGTTTCAACTGAAAGGATTGGTTTGACATATCTGTCGTTGTATGACAGTCCACGATGATCTTTGCACGATGATCTCTTACCCCGTGTTGTTGTTGTTACAGAACAAAGAGAGCACCCCAAAAGCTACCCCCAAGTCAGCCAAGAAGCGTGCCTCGTCGCCGTCCTCATCCACCCAGAGCAGTAAGAAGAGTCGCCTCCTGGTACGTGTGCCACACTCGCCCAAGTCTTCTCAGGGTGTCACCACCAACTCCATCGGAAAGGCGGGCGGGTCTACACCCAACCACAGCAAGGCTGACGGGGCGGAGTCGTCCACGGTGTCCGCGGCGGCCACGTCCTCCTCCACACTGTCTGTATCGCCGCCCTCACAGAGCGCCAGACCCAAACACGTGAGTCACCTTGCCTTGTCAGCCTCCACTTCCTCCTCCACGCTATCTGTATCGCCGCCCTCACAGAGCGCCAGACCCAAACACGTGAGTCACCTTGCCTTGTCAGTCTCCACTTCCTCCTCCACGCTGTCTGTATCGCCGCCCTCACAGAGCGCCAGACCCAAACACGTGAGTCACCTTGCCTTGTCAGCCTCCACTTCCTCCTCCACGCTGTCTGTATCGCCGCCCTCACAGCGCGCCGGACCCAAACACGTGATTCACCTTCCCTAGTCAGCCTCCACTTCCTCCTCCACGCTGTCTGTATCGCCGCCCTCACAGAGCGCCAGACCCAAACACGTGATTCACTTTGCCTAGTCAGCCTCCACTTGCTCCTCCACGTTGTCTGTATCGCCGCCCTCACAGAGCGCCAGACTCAAACACGTGAGTCACCTTGCCTTGTCAGCCTCAACTTACTCCTCCACGTTGTCTGTATCGCCGCCCTCACAGAGCGCCAGACTCAAACACGTGAGTCACCTTGATTGGTCAGCCTCCACTTACTCCTCCACGCTGTCTGTATCGCCGCCCTCTCAGAGCGCCAGACCCAAACACGTGAGTTGCCTTGTCAGCCTCCACTTCCTTCTCCACGCTGTCTGTATCGCCGCCCTCACAGAGCGCCAGACCCAAACACGTGAGTCACCTTGCCTTGTCAGCCTTCACTTCCTCCTCCGCGCTGTCTGTATCGCCGCCCTCACAGAGCGCCAGACCCAAACACGTGAGTTACCTTCCCTAGTCGGCCTCCACGTCCTCCTCCACGCTGTCTGTATCGCCGCCCTCACAGCGCCAGACCAAAACACGTGAGTCAACTTTCCCTAGTCAGCCTTCACATCCTCCTCCACGCTCTCTGTATCGCCGCCATCACAGTGCGCCAGACCCAAACACGTGAGCCACATTGCCTTGTCAGCCTCCACTTCCTCCTCCACGCTGTCTGTATCGCCGCCCTCACAGAGCGCCAGACTCAAACACGTGAGTTACCTTGCCTTGTCACCCTCCAATTCCTCCTCCACGCTATCTGTATCGCCGCCCTCACAGAGCGCCAGACCGAAACACGTGAGTCACCTTGCCTTGTTAGCCTGCACTTCCTCTTCCACGCTGTCTGTATCGCCGCCCTCACAGAGCGCCAGACCCAAACACGTGATTCACCTTCCCTAGTCAGCCTCCACTTCCTCCTCCACGCTGTCTGTATCGCCGCCCTCACAGAGCGCCAGACCCAAACACGTGAGTCACCTTGCCTTGTCAGCCTCCACTTCCTCCTCCACGCTGTCTGTATCGCCGCCCTCACAGAGCGCCAGACCCAAACACGTGATTCCCCTTGCCTTGTCAGCCTCCACTTCCTCCTCCATGCTGTCTGTATCGCCGCCCCCACAGAGCGCCAGACCCAAACACGTGAGTCACCTTGCCTTGTCAGCCTCCACTTCCTCCTCCACGCTGTCTGTATCGCCGCCCTCACAGAGCGCCAGACCCAAACACGTGAGTGACCTTGCCTTGTCAGCCTCCACTTCCTCTTCCATGCTGTCTGTATCGCCGCCCTCACAGAGCCCCAGACCCAAACACGTGAGTCACCTTGCCTTGTCAGCCTCCACTTCCTCCTCCGCGCTGTCTGTGTCGCCGCCCTCACAGAGCGCCAGACCCAAACACGTGAGTCACCTTGCCTTGTCAGCCTCCACTTCCTCCTCCACGCTGTCTGTATCGCCGCCCTCACAGAGCGCCAGACCCAAACACGTGAGTCACCTTGCCTTGTCAGCCTCCACTTCCTCCTCCACGCTGTCTGTATCGCCGCCCTCACAGAGCCCCAGACCCAAACACGTGAGTCACATTGCCTTGTCAGCCTCCACTTCCTTCTCCACGCTGTCTGTATCGCCGCCCTCACAGAGCGCCAGACCCAAACACGTGAGTCACCTTGCCTTGTCAGCCTTCACTTCCTCCTCCGCGCTGTCTGTATCGCCGCCCTCACAGAGCGCCAGACCCAAACACGTGAGTTACCTTCCCTAGTCGGCCTCCACGTCCTCCTCCACGCTGTCTGTATCGCCGCCCTCACAGCGCCAGACCAAAACACGTGAGTCAACTTTCCCTAGTCAGCCTTCACATCCTCCTCCACGCTCTCTGTATCGCCGCCATCACAGTGCGCCAGACCCAAACACGTGAGCCACATTGCCTTGTCAGCCTCCACTTCCTCCTCCACGCTGTCTGTATCGCCGCCCTCACAGAGCGCCAGACTCAAACACGTGAGTTACCTTGCCTTGTCACCCTCCAATTCCTCCTCCACGCTATCTGTATCGCCGCCCTCACAGAGCGCCAGACCGAAACACGTGAGTCACCTTGCCTTGTTAGCCTGCACTTCCTCTTCCACGCTGTCTGTATCGCCGCCCTCACAGAGCGCCAGACCCAAACACGTGATTCACCTTTCCTAGTCAGCCTCCACTTCCTCCTCCACGCTGTCTGTATCGCCGCCCTCACAGAGCGCCAGACCCAAACACGTGAGTCACCTTGCCTTGTCAGCCTCCACTTCCTCCTCCACGCTGTCTGTATCGCCGCCCTCACAGAGCGCCAGACCCAAACACGTGATTCCCCTTGCCTTGTCAGCCTCCACTTCCTCCTCCATGCTGTCTGTATCGCCGCCCCCACAGAGCGCCAGACCCAAACACGTGAGTCACCTTGCCTTGTCAGCCTCCACTTCCTCCTCCACGCTGTCTGTATCGCCGCCCTCACAGAGCGCCAGACCCAAACACGTGAGTGACCTTGCCTTGTCAGCCTCCACTTCCTCCTCCATGCTGTCTGTATCGCCGCCCTCACAGAGCCCCAGACCCAAACACGTGAGTCACCTTGCCTTGTCAGCCTCCACTTCCTCCTCCGCGCTGTCTGTGTCGCCGCCCTCACAGAGCGCCAGACCCAAACACGTGAGTCACCTTGCCTTGTCAGCCTCCACTTCCTCCTCCACGCTGTCTGTATCGCCGCCCTCACAGAGCCCCAGACCCAAACACGTGAGTCACATTGCCTTGTCAGCCTCCACTTCCTCCTCCACGCTGTCTGTATCGCCGCCCTCACAGAGCCCCAGACCCAAACACGTGAGTCACCTTGCCTTGTCAGCCTTCACATCCTCCTTCACGCTCTCTGTATCGCCGCCCTCACAGTGCGCCAGACCCAAACACGTGAGTCACATTGCCTTGTCAGCTTCCACTTCCTCCTCCACGCTGTCTGTATCGCCGCCCTCACAGAGCGCCAGACCTAAACACGTGAGTCACCTTCCCTAGTCAGTCTCCACTTCCTCCTCCACGCTGTCTGTATCGCCGCCCTCACAGAGCGCCAGACTCAAACACGTGAGTCACCTTGCCTAGTCAGCCTCCACTTCCTCCTCCACGCTGTCTGTATCGCCGCCCTCACAGAGCGCCAGACCCAAACACGTGAGTCACCTTGCCTACTCAACCTCCACTTCCTCCTCCGCGCTGTCTGTATCGCCGCCCTCACAGCGCGCCAGACCCAAACACGTGATTCACTTTGCCTAGTCAGCCTCCACTTCCTCCTCCATGCTGTCTGTATCGCCGCCCTCACAGAGCCCCAGACCCAAACACGTGAGTCACCTTGCCTTGTCAGCCTCCACTTCCTCCTCCGCGCTGTCTGTATCGCCGCCCTCACAGAGCCCCAGACCCAAACACGTGAGTCACCTTGCCTTGTCAGCCTCCACTTCCTCCTCCGCGCTGTCTGTATCGCCGCCCTCACAGAGCCCCAGACCCAAACACGTGAGTCACCTTGCCTTGTCAGCCTCCACTTCCTCCTCCGCGCTGTCTGTATCGCCGCCCTCACAGAGCGCCAGACCCAAACACGTGAGTCACATTGCCTTGTCAGCCTCCACTTTCTCCTCCACGCTGTCTGTATCGCCTCCCTCACAGAGCGCCAGACCCAAACACGTGAGTCACCTTCCCTAGTCAGCCTCCACTTCCTTCTCCGCGCTGTCTGTATCGCCGCCCTCACAGAGCGCCGGACCCAAACACGTGAGTCACCTTCCCTAGTCAGCCTCCACTTCCTTCTCCGCGCTGTCTGTATCGCCGCACTCACAGAGCGCCAGACCCAAACACGTGAGTCACCTTGCCTTGTCAGCCTCCACTTCCTCCTCCACGCTGTCTGTATCGCCGCCCTGACAGAGCGCCAGACCCAAACACGTGAGTCACCTTGCCTAGTCAGCCTCCACTTACTCCTCCACGCTGTCTGTATCGCCGCCCTCACAGAACGCCAGACTCAAACACGTGAGTCACCTTGCCTTGTCAGCCTCCACTTCCTCCTCCACGCTGTCTGTATCGCCGCCCTCACAGCGCGCCAGACTCAAACACGTCAGTCATCTTGCCTTGTCAGCCTCCACTTGCTCCTCCCAATAGTGCCAGGCTCTTCATTTTAACTTATATTGTTAAATTCACTAGACCGCAGATGAAAAGGTTGGTGGCTGGGGACCTAATTTTGGGCGTATTTCATCCATTCATCCTTCTTCGTTTCGAGAGGTTCCTCGGCCCGCAAAAGCTGCCTAAAACACCAGTTCATTCATTGGCAGTAGGCATCTTGCTCCAATGCCCATCCTTCTCGTTACTAAAGTCAATACGTACATGTAATTCCTGTGTGTGCGGTGTTTGATATAATGTACCCAAAGTAGGATCTTAACCGGACCACAAGGTAGCGCTATAAGTAAAAGTATCATTATATCTGATTTGCTTATAACGCGATTTTACTGTTCTTGTACTCGGGTACTTTGTGAATTACTTGTGCACAATCAACCATCGGGTTTCGCGTCCAATTTTCTGCTGAAAAATACGTTTCTGCAAAATGTGGATCCTGTTTTTTTACGTTGTCCCAAACAGTGGGTGGGTTTTCATTGAGCCTTTGTGACTACGGTTAAGTGGTTTTCTCAAACGAACAAGGAACCCCAGTTACCTAGGGAGGAGGGTGAGCTGGAGGGTTGTATTGCGCCCAGGGAGGGGAGCCTCCCTAGCTCGGTTGGCAGGCACGCTGAGCTGCAGACCAACAGCACGGGGGTGCGAACCCTGCCACCTGCATCTAGGGTAAATGTCGTTCAACCCCATTTCATTGTCCCGGGAGGTTTGTTGTCTAGGGACCAGTCCTCGGCCTTCATATGTACAAAAGCAGCCTAAAAACACCTGTATATTGCGGGCAAATTCCCAATCTCGATCCTGGCATGTACCTCGATGAGGTGGTAATGGCGGTGTATGTATTGTTGTCACAGGCAACGACAATCTCCATCCTGGCATGTACCTCGATGATGTGGTAATGGCGGTGTATGTATTGTTGTCACAGGCAACGACAATCTCGATCCTGGCATGTACCTCGATGAGGTGGTAATGGCGGTGTGTGTATTGTTGTCACAGGCAACGACAATCTCCATCCTGGCATGTACCTCGATGAGGTGGTAATGGCGGTGTATGTATTGTTGTCACAGGCAACGACAATCTCCATCCTGGCATGTACCTCGATGAGGTGGTAATGGCGGTGTATGTATTGCTGTCACAGGCAACGACAATCTCCATCCTGGCATGTACCTCGATGAGGTGGTAATGGCGGTGTATGTATTGTTGTCACAGGAAACGACAATCTCCATCCTGGCATGTACCTCGATGAGGTGGTAATGGCGGTGTGTGTATTGTTGTCACAGGCAACGACAATCTCCATCCTGGCATGTACCTCGATGAGGTGGTAATGGCGGTGTATGTATTGTTGTCACAGGCAACGACAATCTCCATCCTGGCATGTACCTCGATGAGGTGGTAATGGCGGTGTATGTATTGTTGTCACAGGCAACGACAATCTCCATCCTGGCATGTACCTCGATGATGTGGTAATGGCGGTGTATGTATTGTTGTCACAGGCAACGACAATCTCCATCCTGGCATGTACCTCGATGAGGTGGTAATGGCGGTGTATGTATTGTTGTCACAGGAAACGACAATCTCCATCCTGGCATGTACCTCGATGAGGTGGTAATGGCGGTGTATGTGTTGTTGTCACAGGCAACGACAATCTCGATCCTGGCATGTACCTCGATGAGGTGGTAATGGCGGTGTATGTATTGTTGTCACAGGCAACCACAATCTCCATCCTGGCATGTACCTCGATGATGTGGTAATGGCGGTGTGTGTATTGTTGTCACAGGCAACGACAATCTCCATCCTGGCATGTACCTCGATGAGGTGGTAATGGCGGTGTATGTATTGTTGTCACAGGCAACCACAATCTCGATCCTGGCATGTACCTCGATGAGGTGGTGGCGGTGTATGTATTGTTGTCACAGGCAACGACAATCTCCATCCTGGCATGTACCTCGATGAGGTGGTAATGGCGGTGTATGTATTGTTGTCACAGGAAACGACAATCTCCATCCTGGCATGTACCTCGATGAGGTGGTAATGGCGGTGTATGTATTGTTGTCACAGGCAACGACAATCTCCATCCTGGCATGTACCTCGATGAAGGGTTAATAGTGGTCAGGTATGAGGTGTTAATGGCGGTGTACGTCTTATTGTCACAGGAAACGACGGCCTCGAGCGTGTTGAACGCCTACAGAATGACTGCCCTGTCCCCAGACTCCGTGGAGCCCATCCTCTCCAAGAACATCATCCCCACACCGCTGAAGATCGGCTTCCTGGGGTTGGGCATCATGGGAACCGGCATGGTGTCCAATCTATTGAGGTCAGGTCACGAGGTCACGGTCTGGAACAGAACGCCATCAAAGGTTTGTTGAATTTTCATTTCATCGATTTCAACTTTTTATCATGTCCCTTGATGAATTTCTAGAATATGTTTGGCTGAGCGACTGCGTTGTGCACCAGTCCGTTGGATCCCCAATGGTGGTAAGGCAAGCCAGGATTGGGAAGTTATCTCAAATGGCATAATCTGATTCCCCACGGCGGGCAGCCTTGGCGTGGTTAATTAATCCTCCCCAGGGAAGCCTATATTGGCTTTCAGGCCCAGTGGTATTCCGTAAATATACTGGGGGTTAGCGCACGTTCAGCGTGCATCCCGACCCGACAGGGTGGTCTGGTTCGGTGATAAGTTACACCATCGGTTTTTGTCGATCGTCCCCTCAGTTCCCAGGTCTCGCGGCCCACTGCGAATGTAATTCAAAGATTATGTTCCTTCTAGACAATCGAGAGCACGCCCAAGACACAACTCCTGTCCACTGACCAGTCTCGTTGATTTCGCCTTTCCTTGTGGGTCCCAGCTAGTTAGTTGTGGCATTTTGCCCAGAGAAAGATGCGTAATTTTCATGTGTGTGTGTTTTGTTTGAGGACCGCGTCAAGTGGGGGTACTGTATTTGACATTTTATCGGCAAGAACTTGTGCTGTAATGCTCAGCCCAACGAAAGTAGATTATGTGCCATTGAAGGTGAAGTACAATGTCTCAGAAACTACAATAGATGTCTGCGGCCTTATTGACATCTACTCTGGAATGGAAGATACATCCATTGTTATCTCTACTCGGGTATTATTAATCATTAGAAACCTCCAAAAACCAATTGTACGTGCACTGACCAATCCATCAGTCACACATGGTGGCATTGTGACAATCCCATGATAACAGGGCGGAGATATCCCAGACCGTGCCAAATCCCAAGATAACAGGGCAGAGACATCCCAGATCGTGCTTAATCCCATGATAACAGGGCGGAGATATCCCAGACTGTGCTCAATCCCAAGCTAACAGGGCGGAGCTATCCCAGACCATGCCAAATCCCAAGATAACAGGGCAGAGATATCCCAGATCGTGCTCAATCCCATGATAACAGGGTGGAGATATCCCAGACCGTGCCCAACCCCAAGATAACAGGGAGGAGATATCCCAGACCATGCCCAATCCCATGATAACAGGGCGGAGATATCCCAGACCATGCTCAATTCCAAGATAACAGGGCGGAGATATCATAGAATGTGCCCAATCCCAAGATAACAGGGCAGAGATATCCCAGACCATGCTCAATCCCAAGATAACAGGACGGAGATATCCCAGATCGTGCTCAATCCCAAGATAACAGGGCAGAGATGTCCCAGACCGTGCCCAATCCCATGATAACAAGGCAGAGATATCCCAGACCGTGCTCAAGCCCAACGTAACAGGGCGGAGATATCCCAGACTGTGCTCAATCCCAATATAACAGGGCGGAGATATCCCAGACCGTGCCCAATCCCATGATAGCAAGGCAGAGATATCCCAGACCGTGCTCCATCCCAAGATAACAGGGCAGAGATGTCCCAGACCGTGCTCAATCTCAAAATAACAGGGCGGAAATATCCCAGACTGTGCCCAATCCCAAGATAACAGGGCAGAGATATCCCAGACCATGCCCAATCCCAAGATAACAGGGCAGAGATATCATAGACCATGCCCAATCCCAAGATAACAGGGCGGAGATAACCCATAGATAGCCCAAACCGTGCTCCTTCCCAAGATAACAGGGCGGAGATATCCCAGACCATGCTCAATCCCAAGATAACAGGGCAGAGATATCCTAGACCATGCCCGATTCCAAAATAACAGGGCGGAGATATCCCAGACCATGCTCAATCCCAAGATAACAGGGCGGAGATATCCCAGACCATGCTCAATCCCAAGATAACAGGGTGGAGATAACCCAGACCATGCTCAATCCCAAGATAACAGGGCGGAGATATCCCAGACTGTGCTCAATCCCAAGACAACAGGGTGGAGATATACCAGACCGTGCTCAATCCCATGATACCAGGGCGGATATATCCCAGACCATGCTCAATCCCAAGATAACAGGGCGGAGATATCCCAGACCGTGCTCAATCCCAAGAAAGCAGGGCGGAGATATCCCAGACCGTGCTCAATCCCAAGAAAACAGGGTGGAGATGTCCCAGACCGTGCTCAATCCCATGATACCAGGGCGGATATATCCCAGACCATGCTCAATCCCAAGATAACAGGGCAGAGATATCCCAGACGATGCCCGATCCCAAGATAACAGGGCGGAGATATCCCAGACCATGCCCAATCCCAAGATAACAGGGCAGAGATATCCCAGACCGTGCTCCATCCCAAGATAACAGGGCGGAGATATCCCAGACTGTGCTCAATCCCAAGATAACAGGGCGGAGATATACCAGACTGTGCCCAATCCCAAGATAACAGGGCGGAGATATCCCAGACCGTGCTCAATCCCAAGATAACAGGGCGGAGATATCCTAGACTGTGCCCAATCCCAAGCTAACAGGGTGGAGATATCCCAGACCGTGCTCAATCCCAAGATAACAGGGCGGAGATATCCCAGACCGTGCTCAATCCCAAGATAACAGGGCGGAGATATCCCAGACCGTGCCCAATCCCAAGCTAACAGGGTGGAGATATCCCAGACCGTGCTCAATGCCAAGATAACAGGGCGGAGATATCCCAGACCGTGCTCAATCCCAAGATAACAGGGCGGAGATATCCTAGACTGTGCCCAATCCCAAGCTAACAGGGTGGAGATATCCCAGACCGTGCTCAATCCCAAGCTAACAGGGTGGAGATATCCCAGACTGCTCAATCCCAAGATAACAGGGCGGAGATATCCCAGACCGTGCTCAATCCCAAGATAACAGGGCGGAGATATCCCAGACCGTGCCCAATCCCAAGCTAACAGGGTGGAGATATCCCAGACCGTGCTCAGTCCCAAGATAACAGGGCGGAGATATCCCAGACCGTGCTCAATCCCAAGATAACAGGGCGGAGATATCCCAGACCGTGCCCAATCCCAAGCTAACAGGGTGGAGATATCCCAGACCGTGCTCAATCCCAAGATAACAGGGCGGAGATATCCCAGACTGTGCCCAATCCCAAGGTAACAGGGCGGAGATATCCCAGACCGTGCTCAATCCCAACGTAACAGGGCGGAGATATCCCAGACCGTGCTCAATGCCAAGATAACAAGGCGGAGATATCCCAGACCGTGCTCAATCCCAAGATAACAGGGCGGAGATATCCCAGACTGTGCCCTATCCCAAGGTAACAGGGTGGAAATATCCCAGACCGTGCTCAATCCCAAGATAACAGGGCGGAGATATCCCAGACCGTGCCCAATCCCAAGCTAACAGGGTGGAGATATCCCAGACCGTGCTCAATCCCAAGATAACAGGGCGGAGATATCCCAGACCGTGCCCAATCCCAAGCTAACAGGGTGGAGATATCCCAGACCGTGCTCAATCCCAAGATAACAGGGCGGAGATATCCCAGACCGTGCCCAATCCCAAGCTAACAGGGTGGAGATATCCCAGACCGTGCTCAATCCCAAGATAACAGGGTGGAGATATCCCAGACCGTGCCCAATCCCAAGCTAACAGGGTGGAGATATCCCAGACCGTGCTCAATCCCAAGATAACAGGGTGGAGATATCCCAGACCGTGCCCAATCCCAAGCTAACAGGGTGGAGATATCCCAGACCGTGCCCAAGCCCAAGCTAACAGGGCACTGCTCAATCCCATGATGCATGGAAAGATGTTGACGTCGAGTATTTGATTTCCACACCCTCACGAACTATGACGTTAATGACAATGAATGGACGACTCACACAACACACAATATATTTGTGACTTTTCATTTATTCTGCTAACAACTGGCATACATAATATAACGCACGTTGTATAATCATTATGACATATTCTTCTTCTTGTCATGGCGACAGTTGCGTGCAATGTGTTGTCGTCGGTACCATGTACTTCAGTACCCAGTCAGTAAGCTTTATTGTCAGTAAAGGGAAATATTCGTATTTTCTCGCTTGAACTATTTCACAGATGCTTTTTGGCAACACGACACAACTATGACAACCATGTTTATACCATCAAAGGTTTCCCCCAAAAAAAACGTTTAAATAGTTTGTCCACACTATAAAAGTTGTGTGTATTATATAACATCGATTAGATCCAATCGTTTTTACGTTTGATCAGAAGCTGTCTGGCGCTAGAATGCAGAAGACATTCCTTGCCTGTTTTGATACTCAATTCATTGACATTAGTTGTTGAGGAGGGAGATAAGACAACTGACCTGTGGCAGGGCTAGATGTATATGTCTATCACATGGGTGTATATGAAATATCCACACTTCCACCGATAAACCGTTAATTCGCACATCAGAAGGACACTGTCGACATTTGCACCCGACAAAGCCACGACAAACTGAGCGATTATGCAGGACGTAAGCAAGAACATGTCGTGCAGAGGACATTTCTTTAAATTGAAGTTCGGTCAGGTTTGCGCGACTAAGTAAGACTAGCTGTTACATTTAGTCCGAATTAAATGTTTGCAACCCACCTGCTAACAAAACACACGAACACAATGCTGAACGACAATGTAACCTTTTTACTTAAAGTGACATCCACAATTGTGTTAAGTGGTGATAGAAAATTAAAGTTTGTGTCGTAATTACTGTGTGAATTTGAACACATTGCGTGATTATGTATAAGTAAATGGCACTATTCTCCCAAGGTGAACATTTGGGGACGATGAATAGACGTGGATTCGGTTTCTTTATTCCATTCCAAATAAGCATCGATGCAGCGGTACTGCGCGTATTATGCTTATAGAGGGGGAAAACAAATATATCACACATAACCCACCTTTTATATTTCAGTCACATGGACTAGAAATCCTTACTTTGGTCAAGTGAATAAATAAATGCACGTGCTAATTATGATTATCATACCTCAAAAATACAATTCAATTTGCAACATGTATCACACAGCTGTGTAGAAGACAGAATGCCCTGGAGGCTGGCTTCCAGGCGGCGGGATGACCACGCGCCTCATGGCTGCACAGGGTATATCCGCTTACTGAGCTGGTGCTGCAGGTACACAAGGCGGGCAGGGAGGGAGGGACGTCGCGGGCTGCACATCACTATAGTGGCTTCACCGTGGACCAGTTGTGCACAGTACAATATCTCGTCGTATCACACGGTAGCATGCAAGGCAGGACGAGCCGATGGGCAGTCTAGCTAGTCGCCGTCGACTTAACGACCTATATATCACAATAATTTACTTGTTGCACACCTGCTATCGACAAAACCATTGTCATATCATACATCAAACATAAGTCATCGCTACCCTCGATTAGCAGAACAGGGAAAACAACGCGGAGAAGAAAACGACGAAATGCAAGGCCTACAGTAACGATTAAGATAATTTCCACATTACGTGCACGTTTTAATTAAATGTATGTCCAGTACATGTTTTTATTATTATAATAATATTAATTATACAAGAATTCTATATATATATATATGTGTTTAGAAGCAATGTACTTGGTCATTATACCCGAAAGGTATCTTGGGTTGACTGATACCTCCCACCACCGCCAGGAGATCCTACCGTTGTCCGAGGTATACACACAGTCACAAACGGTGACTTTATCTAAACCACCCCAAGGTTGTCATACTACACCAGACAGACCCCGCTGGGAAAGTTCATCAATTTGATACGAATTTAACAAATCACAAAGACGATTATTGTGCGCTATCATCCACCGGGTCGATTTGTATGACGTGAGAGTCTGGCGGCTCCAAGCTGAATGGGTTTGCCGGGGATTCTGAACATGCCGAGGACGGGGTCAGGGTGTTGTCCGTCACCTCTGGAGTCCGATCGCGGCTGAACTGAACGGCGCTCTCGTAGTCGGAAGCCGATTCTCGACCCGGCGTCATTTCTCTGGATGGGGAGAAGGCCATCGCGCTGCCGTATTCCGTAGAGATACTCTCCGACAGCGACCTCTTGCGGAAATCCCGCAGGTTGAATTCCGGGTCGTGAGCGGGACGCGCGCCCTCTAGTGTAGGTTCGTCCAGGCTGAGATTGGACGGACGTCTCTGGAGCGCCGCGCCGTCGACCGGAGGCTCATCGGAATCCGACAAAGTGCAGTCGACGAAATCCAGCTCGAGGCTGCCGAGTTGTTCCAGATGCAGAAGCGGGAATAGCTGGCTCAGCCTCTTGTGTCGCTCTGACAGCCGCTCGCCAGCCGCGTCATCGGAATCTCCGGGATCGTGGCGTCGCGAGGAACGCCCTTGTCCGAATATCGCCTCGGCTGCGGCGGCGAGGTCGAGCGGGGCGGCGGCGGCGGCGTGCGCTCTCCTCCTCTTGTGCCTCTTCTTGCGGCGCGCGTGTTTGCCGTGGTGCGAGTGGTGGTGCTCCCTGGGCTGCGGGGCGGCGGCACCGCCCCTGTGACTGGGCCGCGGCTCCGTTGGAGGCACGCTGCCCAGCGTCACGGCACACACGTCCATTCCGGCATCGATGTGGATGCTGAGGGAGGAGCCTTCGGAGTGGCTCCCCGCCGTGTGGTACTCCGACTCCGCGTCCGAGTCACACTCGCGCGGCGGGTGCGCCGGCTGGGCCTCCAGGTCAAAGGTTATGTTGGGGTCGAAGATCATGGACTCGGTGCGCATGCACTCCGCTTCGATGACCGTCAGGCAGTTTCCGATGTCGAGGAGCTCCATCAACTTGAGAAGGTGCTGGTGCTGTAGCTTGTATTGCTCCCGGAGTTTCTCCAGCTGGGAGGCGCCGTATTCGCGGATCTTCACCACCTGGTTGGCGTAGTTATCGCGCAGCCGGTCGATCCTCTCGGCGCGGTATCCCTTGAGCTTGGCGAACTGGCCCGAGTAGTTCTCCCGCAGCTTCTCGGCCTGCTGGGAGCAGTTTTCCTTCACCTTGTCCATCTGCGAGTTGTAATGGACGCGCATGCGCTCCATGTGGTGGAAGACGCTGGCGACCGTGACCTGCTTGTAGGTGCGCAGCTTGTCGATCTTGGCCGTCTTGAAGGCGACGAACTGCTCCTTCTTGGCGGACTTGAAGGCCGAGAGCTGGTCGATCTTGGCAGTCTTGTATCCCTTGAGCCGGTGGATCTGGGTGATCTTGAAGTCGTGCAGCGAGCCGAGCACCTCGCGGATGCTCTTACGCGTGGTCTTCTCCTTCGAGCTGCAGCGGAAGCAGATGTAGCGGGTGACGGCCACGATGACGGCCACGAAGAGGAAGCCGACGGCCGCCACGAAGCCCACCAGCACGCTCCACACCATGACGCTCTTGAAGACCGAGTAGTCGAGCAGCAGCTCGGCCGTCACCGTGTCGTTGCCCAGCGGGTTGTGGACCACGCACGTGTAGTTGCCGGCGTCCAGCCGCGTGACGTAGTCCAGGTAGAGGCTGCCGTTGGCCAACACGGCGACGCGCTGGCTGCCCTCCCCCCAGTGCCGCCTGTAGGAGGTCTCCTGGTGCCACACGTGGCCCCCGTGGTACCCGCCCCACGCCGGGCTCCGGGACTGGTCCACGTACCCGGGGTGGAACCGGAACACCTCGCCCCGAGGCGTCGTCCACGTGACCTGCGGCCGAGGGCTGCCGGATGTGACGCAATCCAGCATCGCTTCGGACCCGATGGAGAAGTTGGCGGTAAGCGTGTGATTGGTGATATGTGCCTGCTCGCAGACAAAGTCGGAGGTGGTCAGGTTAAGTATTGGTGCCCCGCTGACGTGCGGGGGACTCTGGCAGATGACCTGCTGGGCTATTTTACGAGTCAACGACATGGACTCGCCGGAGACCGCGGGGGGCTGAGGGGAATAGCTCAGCCACTGCAGGTCGCAGTCGCAATGCCAGGGGTTCCCCTGTATAGCAACTCGCGCCGTCAAGTTCTGGAATGTAGTTTCATGAAGCGTTTCCAAGCCGGAATTTGATATATCTAGATCCAGTAGAGAGGTCAGAGCTGAGAAAGAATTCGCGTGAATATATTCTAGATTCGGGTTTCGGCTAAGGTCGAGAATCTCCAAACTGTCCAATCCTTGAAATGTGTGCTCTTCTAGAAACGATAGATTCTGTAGGTGAGAGAGATCCAGACGTTTTAGGTGCGTGAGCCGCGCCAGACTGTCGGGGAATATATACTGGAGGGGATTACCCTGGAGGTTGAGGGTCGTCAGGTTGGTCCAAGATGGCGGTTGGTCGTGCTGCGGATCCCCGGCGCAGAACCCGTCCACCGGGATGCTCCGGATGAGGTTGTCGCTGAGATCCAGAAGCTCGACGCCCGTGAAACTGCCCAGCGTGTCGCAAGTGAGGTGAGTGATGTGGTTGTGCGCGAGCACCACTGCCCGCAGCGGTGATGGTGACGTTGGTCGTTGCCGCCCCCAGGACGCGTCCGAATCCGAGTGCGACCCACTCTGGAGGGTCACGTCTGTATTGCCGATGGAGTTGTTCCCTGCGTTGGGGGTGACGGCGGCCGCAGCGTCGCGGCGAACAAGCGACTCGGAGGTGATGTGGTTGCCTGTCAGGTTGAGGGTGGCCAAGTTGGGTAGCTGTTGGTTGTTGACTCCTGGCGGCAAGCTGGGCAGCTGGTTCCAGCTGAGGTCTAGCCCCTGGAGGGCAGGGGTACACCCCGCGCCCCGATCCTGGTCCCGCTCGGGGCAGGTGAAGGCCAGCGGCCACTGGACCGTCGCACCCGCGCCCCCCTCCCCGGCCAGACCGTTGTAGGAGAGGTCCAACTTCTGCAGACTGGCCGGGAGTCGCTGCAGGAAGGAAGGCGGTGCAGGCGGTGCAGGTGGCAGGAACGTGTCATTGCCGCCAGTGCTATTAACAGGGGTCCCCACCGTGCGTGACTCCGTACGGGGAAAGCCCAAGCGGTTGTTCCGCAGAATGAGCACCTGCAGATTGGGATTGCCGACGAAGACGTCGGGAGATACGCTGTCACCGGTCAGTTCGTTATTACTCAGGTCGAGGCGGACAAGATCCGTGAGCGCGCTGAACTGGTCGCCGACGATGGCGTTGATTCCGTTGCTAGGGAGCTCCAGGAAGCGTACGTCACGCGGAAAATCCACCGAGGTCAGGTTGCTCAAATCCTGACCTGCGCACGTCACCCGCTTGACGACGTCGTCGCAGCGGCATTGGGCGGGACAGGGAACCAGCATGTTGGTCTCGCTGCGACGCGGGCTGCCGGCTCCAGTCTCCGCCACGAGTCCGCTACCAAGGGGAATACTCAGCACTGTCGCTATGACAACCGCCAGTTGTATCCATGATGTCCGGCTCGTGTTTTTAGCGCTTGCACCCATGGCCATTGTCCCAGGCGACTGTCAGCATTACATTGCCACGTCAGAAATCAACCTGAAATGAGCAGAGAAAACAACATCAACGTCAGGACCGGCCTAGATAAACAACTGAAATGTACATGGAAGATTTGTTGGCACGTTGCTCAATGCAATGGTACTGGGTTCCCCAGAAGCAATGCCGGCGTTGGCATCCGTGTGATTAAATTACTGCCTGGCACGTGTTATACATATGTATACATTGCGATGAATCTGGGTCACCTGCACCCAGGAGCGACTGTCGGGTTAACTTGGCGGGACTTTGGTAACGACATTTGCACCGTTTTTTATGCCTGCAAATGATGGTCCTCGTGACGCCTTGAAGTTTTAATTTTTAAATAGTTAGTCAGCTCCGAAACAGGTCGAGTCCTTGTCTCCTATCTAAATGAAGAGATTCCACCTGTACCCGCGAGACACGTTATGTGGAGTAACGAGGCAGCTGAAATGGATGAGGCAGGTCTCCTGGCGACCCATGCATTATTCACTGCGGCCCGCTCAGTTATTGAGCCGAATGTCGGTGTCTCGCATATGTGTCCGTGTTTTGTGTGTGCTCAGCGCTCGCTCGTCCGTCCCACGGCCTTACACATCCTATTAGCCACCGCAACTTGAATGTGGAAGAGCGGAGAACCAGAAATATCCATTAACACCATCGATCTATCGCACCGGGCCCACCTTGATGAAAGATTCATCCCTAGTGTTAATGGAATGTTGGGTTACTTCCTTCTGATATTTGTTTATATAAGCAGCTTTGGTCTTTTTGTTGCTGAAATTTACATTTTATTGAGTTAAAGTAAACACTTGTGTTGTCATACTACCAAATTGCTACCCAAACGTATAATAAATGTATAATAATGGGTGTGGCCTCTTCCTCCTAAGGCGTCAGTATTCTTACAGCCTGACTGCACACAAGTATATCCAATATACAACCCCAACCCAACCACCCATTCACCCACCGTGTGCACGCTGTTACCGACGCATGCCGGCTCCTTTATTCATCGCCGTTGTGTGGGGGGCTCCGCCCCCTGCTCGGCCACACTCCACACAGTGGACAGGTCCTAGAGCGTATCGCTTGCCTGCGCCCTCACCGACTCCTTATATACCTCACGTCCTACCTGCCTCCTGCTCGCCTACGTGTGCGTCAATGTGACCTTCCTGGTTTTGGTGTGTTTCACCTCCCGGCCTTCCCTATCTCTCGCCCCGTCTCTTTTGGACCTGGCGCCAAGACAGTTGGTTTGGAGGTTCTGCCACCGTCGTCTTTCATACTTATTCAAGGGGAGCGTGTACATATATAGTGTATGGTCGCGCAGCTCATTAATGAGTGGCGTTGAAATGACCATGGTGATAGTTGTTTATGACGTCACAAAGAAGCTCGTGGCACGTGTCTAGGGCTTTAATTGGTCAGTATATATTTATAATGAGGTGATTGTTCTTTATGACGCCACAAAGGAGCACATGCCAGGTGTGTAACCAGTCAGTACACTGTGGCAAGCTATATCCCTCATGCCGACCTACACATTTTGATCTTTTGGCCCCATAATATCCTCCCCAACTGTACTGCAGCAAGGGTGGTCTGAGTGAAGCTTATGCACCCTCCTCCTCGTGGCTGTCGCCGCCTTTACAGTGTGCGGAGAGCATCATTGACCACCAGTGTGGTGCCGTGGCGATGAAGGGGCGTATGCTCTGCACGCCGTGCACCTTACATCTGGCTACACATGTGGTGTGACATTGCCATGCAGCCTCGGTCTCAGTGTCACACAGTGCCAGCTGGCTCCAGCAGGACCCCTGCACACTGTCACTGCAGCCGGTGCGCGGTGGCTGTGCCCTGCGGTGGCTGTGCACTGCGGTGGCTTGTGCCCTGCAATGGCTGTTAATGTCACCGTCAACCGGTTTGCTCTCCTAATAGCCTTTGAAAGTTATACCGGAAAATTGTCTTTGTGAGAGCCCCCAAGAGACATGTATTATATGATTATATATGTTGTGTCAGCGAGAAGGTTACCGTGGTTTCACGTCACGGTGGCCCAATATACTAGTATATATTGTGGCGCCCTGGGCATCCGACAGACAGCCATCAACAACTGTGTTGTCTCAAGTACCATTGATGTTATTACTAAACCCAAACGGTTTATTGGCTCTGTTGAGGCCGTTTGTACGCCAGGTGACATCTCCTCCATCGTCACCCTCAGTTCGCCTCTGGCCAACATGTTATTTATAGCGTGAAGCTACCGTTAAATTATGCATACTCTGTCAGTGAATACGCGGGTTCCACAACGGAGATCGTTGACATGGGGTTCTAAGATATTGATGCTTGAGTCGCGAACCATCAAACCCTACCTCTCTACACCTTCACCCTGCCGCATCAGCATCATCAGCTTACTGTCCCGTCTAGTCACATATGCAAGTGGTGGGCTTAATATAATAGGTATAGGGGCAAATACCACAGACATTTCCTAATGTGGATATTTTCTATTCGACTTGCTTTAGACCAAGTCTCTGCGGACTAATCTGCTGTTCCAAAGGAGATTCCGGCCTTGATTTTTTACCGTTAACCCGTTTATAACAGAATCGGTTTCGGGGGTACAGCGATAATAACCCAGACTCCGCTGATGCGGCAGAGCGTTAAAATTGCTGTGGGAGGAAGATCATATGGATTACCTTATGGTGGCGCAGTATTTTTGCGTCGCTCCCAGGATCGATTTATCTATCCCACAACCGCCAGATTCTCCTCCTCGGTCTGAAGACCGTCACTGAGGCGGCTGTGTACCCGGCCCGGTGTCGTTGAATACGTGTGCCCCTCGTGAGTGAGCAGTCAGCGAGGCTTCGGCGTCAAACGATCTCCCGGTGGGGGTGACAGCGATCTCCGAGCAGCTCACAACGACTACGGGAAGGCCGCCTTGGCACGACGGAGAGGAGTCGTATGTGATGGTTGCCAGTCTCTCGATCTCTCGCTCACTCTCACCCACGCACCCACCCGTCTCGAGCAATAAACACACTGAGCCCTATACTTATCGGTCGCCTGTGTCGATCCGTCCCTCACCCCACTCACTGAGCCCTCTGCTCAGCTGTCGCGGTGACCCAGCTCCCCGCAGCCCCACCCCCACCCCTCACAGCTACAATGGGCGGAGTGTGATGTAACAGGAGGCAGTCTCAGACTGCAGATGCCGATTGGAAGGCCAAATGGCCGTGCAATAGGTGGCGTCCCTCTTGCAGCTGGTTCCTGCGAATAATGCAACCGGTAAAAATAGATTTCGCTTTCACCCGATTGTTTTCTCACCTCAGGCAGAGGAATGTACTTCAGTCACCAGTTTTGACGGCTAGATAAATTAGCTGTCGAATCACACCTTGCAAGATGCAGTCCCGCGTGTAGATACAACCAGAGATATCAGTACACCTGATATGTTTGGTACAACCAGAGATTATGTAAAGCACCGACATACAACTCACACCTGCCCGTAGGTCGCGCGGTTAATAATTGTTGCCAAAGCAACGGGTGACACCATGGAAACGAATGATTAATTTAGCAGGGCTAATGAATAATGTAGTGATGTAACCAAGGATAGTGTAATGCATTATACACTATCCTTGATGTAACCTTGATGCTCTACCCGAAATAGAATTAACGCTAGATTACCTTGATTTAGGGCGGCTTTTCGCTATGTTTAACGCAGCCGCAGCATCGGCGACGGATGTTCCCCGCCAGAAGGGACGGATGACTGGGAGGGGAATAGCGGGCAACGATCGATATTTTCGGCCAAGTGTACACAGCTGCGTAGAATTCCTTTCCCAGCAAAGAGATGCCGGACCACACGTATCAAAGGCTCCCTCCCCATTAACGTAACCATGGACTTATTATGAACGGGATGGCGAGCGCGCATAGCAGGCGTATGTGTACATGTATGTGTGGTTAATCGTGAAACTGCTGAAAAAAGGCCCCGCATCACAGCTGTTCCGACTGGTATTTGTCTTGCGTTCCTGTCAGCTGTCAGGCTCCCGCAATGCAGGCGTGTACCATTATATTTGTCGCGGTGGGGTAAAGCCTGGACTGAATGTCTCATGGCCCGCCTGTATGGGGCAGTGCCTGGCCTGAATGTCCTCCCGCCCGCCTCTATGGGGCAGTGCCTGGCCTGAATGTCCTCCCGCCCGCCTCTATGGGGCAGTGCCTGGCCTGAATGTCCTCCCGCCCGCCTCTATGGGGCAGTGCCTGGTCTGAATGTCCCATGGCCCGCTTCTATGGGGCAATGTCCCATTCATATCACATAAGGCGACGTTATAGATACCGATAAACCGACAGTTGAATATAGACCCCCGCAGCATTGATGGATCTGCTGCTGGCCTTTGTCGAGTTGACGGCAATGTGACTCGCGAAGCCATAGAATAAGCTTAGGCGGGCGGGAGGGTGGGCTGGCTGTGGGTCGACTCACAGGAGTGCTCTTCCCTCCGGTCCGCAGTGCCGACCCGCCTGTGGCAGGCCTGCTGTCGGATCTGGGGCACCCAGAAAACGCAGACCTTCCTCAAGTGGCAGCACCCTGAGGGGACCCCGTCGCCTCAGATGGAGGGTTTTGGAGGGAACCCATCAAGGTCGCTCGGGGGAGGAATTTGGGGTTGGAAGGGGGGAGGGGGTGTAGGGTGGTAGGGAAGGGGGGGGGGGTAGGGTGGTATAAAAGGGGGGGGGGTGGGGGGCCTTCCGGCTGACGGACGTAGGCCGTTTGATCCTATCTGCTCCCAAGTGGTGCTATTTGCGCAGCTGCAGATGCCTCCGCCGTCCCCGGCCACCACCAACCCACCCAGCAACAACCGGATATATATATATATATATATATATGCCCACACAGCTATTTTACAGGGGAGCCTATGAAACGGATGTCATTGTCCCTGTCCAGCGTGAGGTATCATGCATGATTGATGATGGGTGGTTGCTGCAATCGTGCCCTGATTCAAACTGGCGCTGCTTAATGCAACGGCGGTCGTTGCCTTCATCGAGATGAATGAAACCTCCGATCTGCGTAAAACTCCAACCATGGCCTGAGCTCCACCAAATGTCTGGTGTTTCACCCGCTTGGAGGGGACGTTTTACTGAGAGCTTGTGGCTGGCTGGCTTTACCCGCCGCACCCAGGGCGACTTCTGGGATGGGTGCTGTTGTGCAGCGGCCTGGCCACGATTTAGCCATGTACTGACTTCTTATCTTTGTTACAGCTTGTTGATGCGGGTTAAGGGCTTCAGATGAGGTGTAAATTTAGCTTGGCGCACCCAGAAATCCCGGATGCAGCTTAGCCTCACTGATGAGTTGTGGTTAGGTTTGGCCCTTGGAAGCAGTTTCCTGTTGAGCAGGACGGTTTTCTGTTATATGCTTCTTACCACTACCAACCTCCCTGCCCTAAGCTGCCCGTGGATAAGGATTCCCTACATCAAACTCCACAGCCTTCACTTCTCTTCCTCCTCCTCCTCTTCCTCCTGCGAGATCCGACGTCAGACGTTAGGCCGCTGAGCGACCCCGCCCCCTCCCTTCCCGTCTTCCCCCGCCAGCCCCCGCCATACACAGAAAGCCAAGGGTCCTGCGGGAAGATAGCGATATTTGAAAACCTTGCGGATGTGGGTGTGGTTGTAAACAGGTGGACTACTAGTGTTCATTGCCTCACTTTACCCCCGCCATTCCACCCAATCCTCTCCACCAACCCAATCCTCTCCATCCTCCACATCGTCTCCATCCTCCACGTCCTCCTACCCAGCCGTTCTGACGTCACCACGCCCCTTGGAGGTGTTTACCACTGTGCAACAAGAGATGCTACATTAACGGGGGAGCTCCCCTTTCTGACTACAGTGACTAGGAAGGTTCCCCTTTCCGCAGCGGACGGCCTGCTTGTTTACCATCTGAGCGTGGTTGGCGGCGGTGTCCCGTGCTGTCCCACGTACTCCACCCCGCAGATGTCAATAGCGCAATCTCCCTCAGACGTCTGCTTGCCGGTCCGCTATCTATTATGGATGATTTGGTTAACACTGTTTGTACCCTCTGCTTTCCCCCAGTCGCCCATCCTTCCACATGGACTGGATTTATTTTTTGCTATAGAAACAAGCTTACTGAAATCGTCCAGATATTCGAGGACTTGTTTAAGCTGATATTTGTGTACCGGCTCATCCCATGGTTAATATGTAGTCTGAGCTGTATGTACCAAGCGCTTTCGACTTTCTTCAGCGAAAATATTTTCTGCTAAATCCACCTCACAGGTTTTTCATCATCGTTAATAATCACTTATATTGGCATGATGTGCTTGTTGCCTTTCGTCTGGATTGTTATTTGGGCCTAACCAGTTCCTCGAGATAATGGCCCCTGTAATATCTTGTTGGGATCAAGGGGCAAAAATGCTTTGCTTAGCGATGGCATCTGTTTTTGGCGAAGTGGCGCCATTTCGGGGTTGCCGTACCCGCCTGCGGACACCGACCCGAGGGCTAAATGTGGCCGTGGCGCTATCGGCACAAAGCCCTGCTGTGATCAATACGCAACTCCTCCCCCCCCCTACACACACACACTCCCCTGAGACCTCTCACCCATGGTCCGTTGGGGAGATTTAGGCGTCGCCCAAAACATCGCAGTTAAAATGGGACCGAGATGACAATGCTGCCGACCCAGACGCTGGGGGGTTACCAGGAAGCAACACCGCTATTAACCTGGGGAGTGGAAACCCGCAGCCCAATGACGATCTCCCTGAGTGCTGACCAAGCCCGAAACATCGTCATCTTAATCCGATTCTGTTAGGCTAATAAACTCATTGATATACCTTTTGGGCATCGTTTATGGTTGAGGGGGGCTGATTTCTTGCCTCAAAGGTCTTGTGCAATGTACAGTAAACAATCTCGTTATTTCCGACACACATATATATATTGAAGAGATAAGATTTATATTAATGGTGCATCGGACCCCTTACACTTCTTTCATTGCCCTATGATGGTAGGGCGCCGTGTATGGACGGAACGTGGGGGGGGGGGGGGGGAGACGTGGTTGTTTCAGTGCGGCTGTTAGTGTCCCGCAAGTTAGGGACCCGCATGGCAGATGGCTGGCCGGTATAATTAAGGACGGGATATGAGCCTGTTACATCGTGATCCACATTTCCGCGTTAATGCCTAGTGTTGATACCGTGATGTGAATGCGTGTCGTGAATTCATTGAGGCCATAGGGCAGTTTTAAAACTATATATAGCCTTCGGGGGTCGGGAGGTGATGGTGGGGAGGGGGGGGGGGGTGAGAGTGGGGCTCTCTTCTGATTGTCAGTGAGTTGTGCAGGACCTGAGTCGCCGATGGTGAGCCACGTGTAACATGAACACGCTATGGGCCTGTGGGTTGGTCGTGCGTAGCCCTGTTGCATGCCCCTCCCTCGCTTATCCGCCCTGGGAAGTGGGCCGGAGGGCCATGAAGTAAATATACAAATTTAGCGTTGATTAAAAAATGTGCACTCTTCGGGCGGCGACTACAGAAAAGTGGACAGATAAACGGTCCTTATCGATGTGTCAAGTTGTTCTTCATACCTTTATAGTTCCGTCGGCAAAGTGATTGAATACACACAAATGTGATCACTTTTCGTATTTGCAAAACTTTCCAACTAAATTTTGTTACAACTTCTCCTCACGGCCTTGTGCTTACGCCATAGTCCTAGGGAAAAGTGTGATGTGAGAAAAAATTGAGAATTTTTTAATCAACGCTAAATTTGAATATTTACTTCATGGGCCCCCGGCCCGCTCCCCAGAGCGGATAAGCCAGGGAGGGGCATGCAACAGGGCTAGGACGTGCGGTGCGGGTTGCTGGCGATGAGCAGGGATGTGTATTGGGCTGGGAGCTGGGGCAACGAACGCGGGCAATAGTAGAATGGCTTACACTTGCTTGCAGCCCTTACACGATATTATGTAATAGACAATTATGTATCCTATGAACCATGCCAAGCCTTTCCTGATGTTCTCGCATTTTCTTGTACACCATTGGAGCCAATAAAAATATAAAAAAAAAAAAAAAAAAAAATGGCTTACACTCATACCCACACTCCATTGTGACCGTGCTTATTGTCTAAACAATGAGCAGGGGTCGTGTGACTTGTGATAGTCCTGGCTTGGTATACATGTATGTGGCTTGTAGCTTTCACCGACTTCGCTGATTAAAACTGGCTGCTTGCTTCCGTGTACGGAGAGTTGACCGCGCTCTGTGTCTGGAGGTCGAGCGGCCCGTGCCGGCTGCCGACGTGACAATAGGCACAGCCACCGCCACAGCCATGGCCATTGCCAGGCCATAGCCATAGCCAGGGCCATTGCCATTGCCAGGCCATAGCCACAGCCATAGCCAGGGCCATTGCCAGGCCATAGCCAGTGCCATTGCCAGGCCATAGCCATGGCCATGACCACCTACCCTGCACCCGATACCACCCACCCTCTCCCCATATCAACTGGCCCTACCTCCCACCACCTCATACCACCGCCTGCACTGTCCTACCACCCACTTACCCTGCCTTACCACCCCACGCCGTCCTTCCACCTGTCCTGCCTTACGATCCTCACCGCCTTACCATCTACATGTACCCTGCCTGCCCTGCCCTGCACCACCACGCCCTAACCCCCTATCTACCCCACCACGCCCTGCCCCCCTATCTACCCCAGCTCCCGGCGACTGGGTCGTGTGAGCGTGTGAGCCGGTCTTCTGACGCCGGGCGAGGCCAGGGGGGAACAGCCGCTGCCGGATGTCGCGTCAGCGCACCGCCTTCCTCGGCCTACGAGACGGACGCGTCGCCCTGCCTCACTATACATGGTGGTATGCTAAATCATACCACCACGCCGGGTGACGGTGCTATATCCTACCACCATGGCGGGTCACGGTGCTACATCATACCACCATGCCGGGTCACGGTGCTATATCATACCACCATGCCGGGTCACGGTGCTATATCATACCACCATGGCGGGTCACGGTGCTATATCATACCACCATGCCGGGTCACGGTGCTATATCATACCACCATGCCGGGTCACGGTGCTATATCATACCACCATGCCGGGTCACGGTGCTATATTATACCACCATCCCGGGTCACGGTGCTATATCCTACCACCATGGCGGGTCACGGTGCTATATCCTACCACCATGCCGGGTCACGGTGCTATATCATACCACCATCCCGGGTCACGGTGCTATATCATACCACCATGCCGGGTCACGGTGCTACATCATACCACCATGGCGGGTCACGGTGCTATATCATACCACCATGCCGGGTCACGGTGCTACATCATACCACCATGCCGGGTCACGGTGCTATATCATACCACCATGGCGGGTCACGGTGCTATATCATACCACCATGCCGGGTCACGGTGCTATATCCTACCACCATGCCGGGTCACGGTGCTAAATCATACCACCACGCCGGGTCACGATGCTATATCCTACCACCATGGCGGGTCACGGTGCTATATCATACCACCATCCCGGGTCACGGTGCTATATCATACCACCACGCCGGGTCACGGTGCTAAATCATACCACCACGCCGGGTCACGGTGCTATATCCTACCACCATGGCGGGTCACGGTGCTATATCATACCACCATGCCGGGTGAGGGTGCTATATCCTACCACCATCCCGGGTCACGGTGCTATATCCTACCACCATGCCGGGTCACGGTGCTATATCATACCACCATGCCGGGTCACGGTGCTATATCCTACCACCATGCCGGGTCACGGTGCTATATCATACCACCATGCCGGGTCACGGTGCTACATCATACCACCACGCCGGGTGACGGTGCTATATCATACCACCATCCCGGGTCACGGTGCTATATCATACCACCATCCCGGGTCACGGTGCTATATCATACCACCATGGCGGGTCACGGTGCTATATCATACCACCATGCCGGGTCACGGTGCTACATCATACCACCACGCCGGGTGACGGTGCTATATCCTACCACCATGGCGGGTCACGGTGCTATATCCTACCACCATCCCGGGTCACGGTGCTATATCATACCACCATGGCGGGTCACGGTGCTATATCATACCACCATGCCGGGTCACGGTGCTATATCATACCACCATCCCGGGTCACGGTGCTATATCATACCACCACGCCGGGTCACGGTGCTATATCATACCACCATCCCGGGTCACGGTGCTATATCATACCACCATGGCGGGTCACGGTGCTATATCATACCACCATGCCGGGTCACGGTGCTACATCATACCACCATGCCGGGTCACGGTGCTATATCATACCACCATCCCGAGTCACGGTGCTATATCATACCACCATGGCGGGTGACGGTGCTATATCCTACCACCATGGCGGGTCACGGTGCTATATCATACCACCATGCCGGGTCACGGTGCTATATCCTACCACCATGCCGGGTCACGGTGCTATATCCTACCACCATGCCGGGTCACGGTGCTAAATCATACCACCACGCCAGGTGACGGTGCTATATCCTACCACCATGGCGGGTCACGGTGCTATATCATACCACCATCCCGGGTCACGGTGCTATATCATACCACCATCCCGGGTCACGGTGCTATATCCTACCACCATGGCGGGTCACGGTGCTATATCATACCACCATCCCGGGTCACGGTGCTATATCATACCACCACGCCGGGTGACGGTGCTATATCATACCACCATGCCGGGTCACGGTGCTATATCATACCACCATGCCGGGTCACGGTGCTACATCATACCACCATCCCGGGTCACGGTGCTATATCATACCACCATGCCGGGTCACGGTGCTATATCATACCACCATGCCGGGTCACGGTGCTATATCATACCACCATGCCGGGTCACGGTGCTACATCATACCACCATGCCGGGTCACGGTGCTACATCATACCACCATGCCGGGTCACGGTGCTATATCATACCACCATGCCGGGTCACGGTGCTATATCATACCACCATGCCGGGTCACGGTGCTATATCATACCACCATGGCGGGTCACGGTGCTATATTCTACCACCATGCCGGGTCACGGTGCTAAATCATACCACCATGCCGGGTCACGGTGCTATATCATACCACCATGCCGGGTCACGGTGCTATATCATACCACCATCCCGGGTCACGGTGCTTATATCATACCACCATGCCGGATCACGGTGCTTATATCCTACCACCATGCCGGGTCACGGTGCTATATCATA
This sequence comes from Arenicola marina, assembly GCA_964019135.1. Classification (NCBI taxonomy): domain Eukaryota; kingdom Metazoa; phylum Annelida; class Polychaeta; family Arenicolidae; genus Arenicola; species Arenicola marina. The sequence goes on along the minus strand of OZ025260.1, from coordinate 7,973,135 downwards.
CCACCATGCCGGGTCTCTCTGGCTGTTATATCTCCGTCTTAACACTGCCACCCGCCCTGCCGCCGCCGCCGCTGCCAGCCACGTGCCTGCCCCACGCCTGCCGCCCCGCCCCACCTGCCCTTGGGCACTGACGCCGAGCTCCGGCCTCGTTCCTGGCATGGCATGATCGGTCTTCTGTCGGCCCCCTCACTGCAGGGCACTCGGCTCTGTATACACATTATAATATACAGCCCTCCAGCAACAAGACGGTGTATCGGGGTCCCATTTTCCAATGTACTGTTAGTGTCAAGAAATCCAAGCCTGCCTCGGGTGCTTAGAAAAAAGAAGCGTACCTGATACGTAACATATCATAACCTGCTATTATATGATCAGAACAACATATCTAACAGATGGTGGTCGTATTCTCATTACAGACGGTCAGTCTGATCACGGTGCTATTCCTCGGTTTCAGGGTCGGCTGGCCTATAATTAAACTGGTTACCATGGTCACTGGTCCCCTGGTAGATGGGTTACATAACCATTAATGGTTTCCTGTATCATTAAGCCCGGTTCCCACGAGGCAACTTTTCCACCGCACCCGCCTTCTGGACCATTACTGGTGAAAATGTGTCGGCTGAAAATTCGCCGTTCACACGAAGAGATTTGTCCATAAGATTTTTTACGACCTTCAAATTGGCCATCTGTTCTTGAGGTAGGCCTGCCTTCTGGAATATTCGCAGCGGTCTCAAAGCGAGGGAATCACGCAGTCCCTTGACACCAACCAGACCCGGGACCAGACCCGGCTGCGGCTCTTTGAAGATGTCGCCTGGATATAGAGCATGTCCTATTTCTGGAAGACGACGCCTGGGTCGTAAAAGGGTCGTAAAAGTGTCTTAAATCGTGTCTTGAGCGCCCGTTCACACGGGGAGATTTCGCGCGTGCCTCGGGTGCGGTGGAAAAGTTGCCTCGTGGGAACCGGGCTTTAGTTTGCCCTGGATACCTATTCTAGGTAATGATGCAAAAGTTAACCAATGAGTCCCCAACCCACCCCACCCCTTGCGCTGATGTCACTAACCGTATTGAAGACATAATATGGTTAGTATTTTTTTGTCACTGTCCACCCCTCATACTCCATACCCGACCCTTGTAATTCTTGAAACAGATAACCGATATGTCCTGGATAATATGTAAACAGGTATGTCCTAGCCCTGTTGTATGCCCCTCCCTGGCTTATCCGCTCTGGGGAGCGGCTAGGTGAGTCCTGGATAATACGTGAACAGATATGTCCTGCGTAATACGTAAACAGATACGTCCAGTATAATACGTGAACAGATATGTCCTGGGTAATACGTAAACAGATATGTCCTGGGTAATGCGTGAACAGATATGTCCTGGGTAATACGTGAACAGATATGTCCTGGGTAATGCGTGAACAGATATGTCCTGGGTAATGCGTGAACAGATATGTCCTGGGTAATACGTGAACAGATATGTCATGGGTAATACGTGAACAGATATGTCCAGTATAATACGTGAACAGATACTTCTACCTGGGCAGATTTAGCCTGTGTCATACGATACGTGTATGAACAACTGGTTTCCCTTTCATGCGATATGCCCGTTCGCTGTAAATAGGCTGAAACGGGACTCCTCGTGGCAATAATTGTCCGGACGTCAATAAATGATGCTACCAGCAGCCCGGGTATAGCTGGCAACGGCTTCTCAGGGGGGTGGTGGTGGGGGGGGGGGGGGGCGGCATAATGTGACCCTCGCCTGATTCTTGGATTCTCGGCTGCAGAAGGGCATGATACGGATTGAAAGGGGAGAGAGACTGGAATCAATAGGCGGACCTTGTACAACGGGAGGATGGACACTGACATATTGATGAAGGTTGCACCCCGTGACGTGGGTAGGCCGGGGGTCAACGCGCTGGGGGTCTAGGGGTGGATCAACGTCATTCATATGGAGGAGTTGCGACCGGGGGTGGGGGGTGGTCCTCTGATAGGTACACTGAGGCACGTGTGTATATTTTTGTTTTATAGTATTCTAACCTTTGATCGCATCTGCGCTAGTTTATATGAGGTATACATACACAGTTTTTTAGTGATGTACGTGGAGTATAAAATGCTTCCATCCGACCTTAACACCCACCCTAACACCAACCCGTAACACCCACCCTAACACCAACCCCTAACACTCACCCTAACACCAACCCCTAACACCGACCCCGATGCCCCACTGCCTTTGTCTTCCTGTGGCGTAGGAAATAAATAAATGTTTATCAATAAACATATTCATTGATTAGCTAACCTATTTCCCTTCCGCGTAAAGGCTGCTATTGATTTAAATCCTTTGGTTGAATGAGTGTGGCTGGTTGTCGGCCGGATTGACGTCATACTGGGATGTGTAAGTACACTGCGCACGACGCAGGCGCTGGGACAATGGGCCGTTCATTCACAGCTGTGGCAAAACTAGGTCGTTGACCTTGTTATGATCTTAACTAAGTTGCAAGATTCGAACCTGTTCTTTTTTTCATTTAGATATTACACATGTTGATTAAGAAGACGACCAATTCGTTGTCTGAAAAATAGTATTGTGAACTGCATCAGCTGACCAAATAGGCATTACGTCCATGGAATATATGTGGTATTTACAGCTGTAGGCCAGATACCACCGCTATATAATATATATAATGTTGTACGCTGGTGGTGTACATCCATTGCGGAACTTCGGTGTGAATGGTCGTTATAGTTCCGGTATCGAAGCTCCCACATTGGCGCTCTGGTTTATCATTAGATTATAGACCTATAATAGACCTACATCGCCACTGCCTATATACTTACCACTCTGGTGTTAACCGCGCTGTGAGTGAGGATTTCTCGCCTTCAAGGCGCGAAGCAGACGAACATTTCTCGCGAACGAGGCGAGAGACCGAAATCAGGCCCTCAGTTCCCGCCAAGTCAGAAATCTGGCCCCTAGTCCGAGTCAGAAACCGCGGTAACCGTCTGGCGCTGGTCCAACTGTGTTCTGTGGTATGTTTTCTCTATCGGCTCCAGATTCCCTCGTGTACAGTCCGGGGGTTAATCTGGAGTGGGTTCACACATATATATGACAGCGGCTCACACACGTACGCGTGTGATCCCGTTGCGCCGTGTTCCCCGGCTTTATCCGTGTCGCCTGCCACGAGTACTACCACAACCACAGCTGAAGCTCATCAGGGCGTGCAGCTACTGTGTTCACGTAGCCAGTCACCCAGCCAGCCCCAGCCCCAGTGAAGAATCAGCATCAATGTAATATGTGGATGTCGACAGACAGGCCGAGAGTTGCGGCTTGTTTATCGCCGGGTCGACGTTGTTTCTGGGTCTCGGCGTCGCACTCACTGCGAGCGGTTTGCCTGCTTGCTGCGGTGCAGTTTGGCTGCGCCTGCCTCTGTCTTCTCCTCCCCCGGCCGGCCGGCCTGTGCGTCTCGCTCAACGGGCCTGGGTCAGTGACTGCAGCGCCGGCCCGCTCTCATCATCATCGTCGCCCGCCCGCTGTCCCTCCCACCCGCTCGATAGTTGTACATCTGTGTTTCTGCCAGCCAGCGAGCTGGTCTCTCTCCCTCTACCCTGCCCACTTCCCTCTCTCTCTGACGCCCCTGTGGGATTTAGAACCCGTCCTCCGGCTGGCTCAGCCCCTTTCTGCTCACGACCAGCACCACCTGGAAGCAGAGCTCACCCCACGCTTCTTCCCGGGTAGTTCCGTCTCTGGCTCCGGACCACAGCCAGGGGCGCTCCATTGTGGCCAGTCTTCCATGTCAGAGGGGGGTCAGGCTGTTGTTGGACGCATTGCGACATCGCCATCGCCGGTCGTCAGCCCTTCCTCGTGTGGTTGGGACAAGCAATATTAATCTTAAGCAATGGGTGAACGTCTCCGACATTGTGACAACGAATCTTTGACGCATTACTCAGAATTAATGCCTTTATTATATTTGCTCGCACTGAAGCCCTGTTATTGGAGTAAATTGCGAAAATATCGCCATTGTTTTTTTAGTTAACGCGTTAGTTAGTGAGCGATATGGTCAGTACGTGATACCGAGATTGGGGAGATATTACAGGGGGGTTCCCATGGCAATGAACGCACCGACCTCCTGAATCCCACAGGATTCGGTTTGACCGGCCGCACGGTCCTCGCAATGGCTGCGGGGGAATACGCCGGGCGTGAGTGTGAGGTGGAGAGGGCACCGAACGAACGCACTTTGTGTGTGTGTGTGTGTGTGTGTTGGAGGGGGGGGGGGGGGGGGCAACACACGTCTGCGTGTGAGACCCTCCAACAGTCATAAAAAAATAGTCTACTTCCCGACCCGCCGTCGCACTCCCCTTGTCCGGCCCTGCTGTCGTTTGAAAAATTTGCATATTCATTTGGTCGCACGTCAGCTTCTGAAACCGGTCGGGCGAGTGCATTAGTCCATTATGTAGGGGTGACAGGTCAGGAGGAAGAAAGGCTCCCCGCCAAACAAATCCCGCTCGGGTAGCACTTCCTTCCGCCTGATTGTTAACAAAAAGCGATTGCGCATCAGTTTGATTTCGTGGCCTGTAATTTACGATGTTGAAATAAATGTATTATATTTGTGGTGTCTCTGTGGTTTCAGTGCCGGGACTTCGTGAAGGAGGGAGCCCTTCGAGGGAACAGCCCGGCGGAGGTGGTCCAGGGATGTGACATCACGTTTTCTTGCGTATCAGACCCAACAGCACTCAAGGATGTGAGTAAACATCTCTTCATCTCAATAAAAATCATAGTAAAGCTAACAAGCCCAAAAAATTAAGCCACTAACTGAATAAAAAAAGTAATACTTTTTGTGCTCCATTATGATAAACGTTTATATCTGACGCCATGACGCGTTTTATTGTTGTTATGAACGGTTGGCTACATTGTTGCGTTTGCTTTCGTTTATTACTTTTTGATATTCTCGAGCAGTTATTCTAAAGACGCCATTTCTCCACTGGCCAGTATGCGAGAAATGTGGGGGCCGTTATGACAGTTGATGAACCCGTGCACTGTTTGAACGCTCTGATCAACTCTATGTAGGAAGAACGTCACGGTGGAATGAATGATACCTATTTAAAGCCTATTTAATGTCTTGCGTTGGTAGGGTGCATCAAGTATCCAAGAAATCAAATGCTAACCGTTTTCTGATGATGAATTAATTGGTTGCAGCTTGTGTTCGGCAATTGTGGTGTATTACAAGGCATAGGACCGGGCAAGGCGTACATTGACATGTCTACGGTGGACGTGGAAACAATCACAGACGTACACGAGGTAGGCAAGCCGCCCGCGAGAACATCTGCCTCCCAGGGGCTGTGCTGACAAAGCCGACACGCCCATCCCAGGGGCTGTGCTGACAAACTCGACACGCCCATCCCAGGGGCTGTGCTGACAAAGTCGACACACCCATCCCAGGGGCTGTGCTGACAAAGTCGACACGCCCATCCCAGGGGCTGTGCTGACAAAGTCGACACGCCCATCCCAGGGGCTGTGCTGACAAAGTCGACACGCCCATCCCAGGGGCTGTGCTGACAAAGTCGACACGCCCATCCCAGGGGCTGTGCTGACAAAGCCGACACGCCCGTCCCAGGGGCTGTGCTGACAAAGCCGACACGCCCATCCCAGGGGCTGTGCTGACAAAGTCGACACGCCCATCCCAGGGGCTGTGCTGACAAAGCCGACACGCCCATCCCAGGGGCTGTGCTGACAAAGCCGACACGCCCGTCCCAGGGGCTGTGCTGACAAAGCCGACACGCCCATCCCAGGGGCTGTGCTGACAAACTCGACACGCCCATCCCAGGGGCTGTGCTGACAAAGTCGACACACCCATCCCAGGGGCTGTGCTGACAAAGTCGACACGCCCATCCCAGGGGCTGTGCTGACAAAGTCGACACGCCCATCCTAGGCGCTGTGCTGACAAAGTCGACACGCCCATCCTAGGCGCTGTGCTGACAAAGTCGACACGCCCATCCTAGGCGCTGTGCTGACAAAGTCGACACGCCCATCCCAGGGGCTGTGCTGACAAAGTCGACACGCCCATCCTAGGCGCTGTGCTGACAAAGTCGACACGCCCATCCTAGGCGCTGTGCTGACAAAGTCGACACGCCCATCCTAGGCGCTGTGCTGACAAAGTCGACACGCCCATCCTAGGCGCTGTGCTGACAAAGTCGACACGCCCATCCCAGGGGCTGTGCTGACAAAGTCGACACGCCCATCCTAGGCGCTGTGCTGACAAAGTCGACACGCCCATCCTAGGCGCTGTGCTGACAAAGTCGACACGCCCATCCTAGGCGCTGTGCTGACAAAGTCGACACGCCCATCCCAGGGGCTGTGCTGACAAAGTCGACACGCCCATCCCAGGGGCTGTGCTGACAAAGTCGACACGCCCATCCTAGGCGCTGTGCTGACAAAGTCGACACACCCGTCCCAGGGGCTGTGGTGACAAAGTCGACACACCCATCCCAGGGGCTGTGCTGACAAAGTCGACACGCCTATCCTAGGCGCTGTGCTGACAAAGTCGACACATCCATCCCAGGGGCTGTGCTGACAAAGTCGACACACCATCCCAAGGGGCTGTGGTGACAAAGTCGACACACCCGTCCCAGGGGCTGTGCTGACAAAGTCGACACGCCCATCCCAGGGGCTGTGCTGACAAAGCCGACACGCCCGTCCCAGGGGCTGTGCTGACAAAGCCGACACGCCCATCCCAGGGGCTGTGCTGACAAAGTCGACACACCCGTCCCAGGGGCTGTGCTGACAAAGTCGACACGCCCGTCCCAGGGGCTGTGCTGACAAAGTCGACACGCCCATCCTAGGGGCTGTGCTGACAAAGCCGACACACCCGTCCCAGGGGCTGTGCTGACAAAGTCGACACGCCCATCCCAGGGGCTGTGCTGACAAAGCCGACACGCCCATCCCAGGGGCTGTGCTGACAAAGTCGACACACCCATCCTAGGGGCTGTGCTGACAAAGCCGACACACCCGTCCCAGGGGCTGTGCTGACAAAGTCGATACGCCCATCCTAGGGGCTGTGCTGACAAAGCCGACACGCCCGTCCCAGGGGCTGTGCTGACAAAGTCGACACGCCCATCCTAGGGGCTGTGCTGACAAAGCCGACACACCCGTCCCAGGGGCTGTGCTGACAAAGCCGACACACCCGTCCCAGGGGCTGTGCTGACAAAGTCGACACGCCCATCCTAGGGGCTGTGCTGACAAAGCCGACACACCCGCGTTCGGTCCTCCGGGGATTGTTTACAAAAAGAATTTTCTTTTTCATACCAGTCAATGTATAGAAGCTCTGACGTTGACCATGGATTTGAATAAAAGGGGAGTTCTGTTGATCGGATGATGATAGATATTTACCGTATGTTCGATAGTATCCGTAAAAATACAATCATGCAATTTGGTTACTTTTATCGACAAAAACACCCACAAATTATTCTTTTGCAATATATATATTGACGGAAGCAGAATTTCTTATTGAACAGACGTGTATTAGTGTCTGGGAGTGATGAGTGCCAAAGTAAAATCCATTTACACAAACATAGCAGCATTTTGTCTGATGTAATTTAGATGGGCATCCGGCAAGTCCATCACCTAATTCCAAACTCCTGACATGCCAGACAATCTAAGAAAAAAACAACACAGTGACGTCTTGGCCCTCGCTTTGATAGTCAACATTTCCGGCGTCTGGCTCCTGGACTATGGAATGCTTTTGTATAGCTTAACGACGGCTTCACCACGTGTTGATGTCTCGTCGGCTGCAGGCGGTGACGGCGCGCGGGGGACGCTTCCTGGAGGCCCCGGTCATCGGCAGCCGACAGCCGGCCAACGACGGCCACCTCATCATCCTGGCGGCCGGCGACCGCTCCCTGTACGACGACTGCTACTCCTGCTTCGAGGCCATGGGCAAAAAGACCTTCTTCTTAGGTACTCCACGGCCTTTCACCAATATTAAACTCTGCCTCTTATCGCCGGTATGGAACGCGTATTTATTTGCGGTCGTGTTATTTGGCTTTAAGGTCGAGAGCGGGTGGCGCCTGGCGGATTTTTGCAGAACTAAATTCAATTTATTTTTTTGAATTTTTAGGATTAAATGGCAACCAATATCAATCTATGTCACATCAAATAATGTTTCCTCCACCAAATTTGCATGTATTTGATGTATTACAAGCAAATACCAAGATATTTAGTGATTGCACATATGTGCCGAAAGGCACAATTGTGACAATTCGTCATTTTTGGCCTATTTTATGGCCTATTTTGGTTACAAAAGAGCTTATAGAACAAAAGTTAGTTCAGTAACATATCGTTTTTTTGTTATTTTTGTATTCACTATGACGCTAGGCTTCAGCAGGCAGTTTTTTGTGGAAGTCTGTCGACCAGTTTTTATAGGGGATTTAAAAACATGAAGAAAAAAACACATTTATAAGATTTTCCCATTGACCGCCATGTTAAAGCCAATTTGACAAAAATGCCCCAAACTTTTTTTTTAGTGAAGTGACATATATTTTTTATTACATTTTCAGGTAGATCCATACATGATACTTATCTAGAGAAAAAATCAAAAAAATCTGTCGACGAATTTTTTTTGACCCCCCACCTGCTCTCGACCTTAAGTCAGCCTTATGTTGCTGCTATGGAAAGAATATTATGGTCTTGTTATTCGGCTTTAAATCTGTATATTGCCGGTATAGAAATTATATTATAGTCATGTAATTTGGTTTCAAATCGGCTTTATATTACCAGTATGGAAACTACATTATGGTCTTGTTAATTGGTGTTACCGGTAAATCGGCCTTCTATTGCCGGTAAGGAAAGCATATTATGGTCTTGTTAATTGGTGTTACCGGTAAATCGGCCTTCTATTGCCGGTAAGGAAAGCATATTATGGTCTTGTTAATTGGTGTTACCGGTAAATCGGCCTTCTATTGCCGGTAAGGAAAGCATATTATGGTCTTGTTATTCGGATTGAAATCGGCCTTATAGTTCAGATATGGAAATAAAATTATGGTTTTGTTCTTCGGCTTTTAATTGGCCTGATATTGCCGGTATGAAAAGTAAAGTGTTTCGTCTATGCATCCTACATCGTCCTCGGAGGTTCCCTGGCTCAGTCTAGCCCCTGTGTGCAGGCCTAAATGTGCACCCACATTTCATTATTTCACATTCCTCGCATGCGTTGCCTGAAGCCTGCCATGGGACTACGTATATGTGACTGTAACCCGGGGGCGCCCCGTGCTGGGTTGTAGGTGAGATCGGGACGGCCGCCAAGATGAAGCTGGTCGTCAACCTGATGATCGGCTCGATGTTGGCGGGGCTGGCGGAGACCCTGGCGCTGGCCGAGAAGGTGGGGCTGGACCAGGATGAGGTCCTCCACATACTTGAGCTCTCCCCAGCCAGCTGTCCCTTCATCAAGACCAAAGGCACAGGTGAGACCGGCCAAACGTGCGCATATCCACAATACCAAACAATAAAACTATGAACTATCTGTGTCCAGGAGAGTAAGATGTACTACATCGCTGGTGTACGCGGCTTCTTATATATATACGAAGTAAGAAGCAGAAGGTTTTTTTTTTTTCAAATACTTAATACTTAGTCGTTATGGTTTGCGCAAACATGTTGATTGAGGTACGACTTAAGTACCGCTGAACGTCCTAGTAAAGTAGTTAACCAGTAAAGTCACTGTAATGTAGATAACTGTAGATGACAAGATAACTATTCCCGTCATTCACGATGGGAAAATAATGGGCATTATTACTTTATTATGTAAAGGTCAGGAAAGACCCTTATTCCACTGTGGATCCCGCTACATTTGTATTGCCATTCACATCTACATTTTGCTTTATCGTAGGATTCATAGCAGCGATGAACACATTAAACGATACCAACCTTATGATCAATATATCATGGTGGTGCTTGAGATTTCCCGATGCTTTCATGCATTAATACTGACCCATCTTCCGTCATCTAGGCCTTTACCGCGGAGATCCACCTTGCTGCTCTGTACACTTTTAATTCGATCACTTTGACTTTGCGATTGTAGCACCAGCTGAGACAGCTAGTAACTCGATCCATTATTTCCCCTCTAGCTATAGTGAACTGCATGTTCAGCAATGTGAGCTGCCTCCTGAAGCACCTGCTGAAGGACCTCCGCCTCCTTATTAACCTGTCTGAGAGCGGCCCGCAGCCCATGCACGTGGGTGCCGCCATCACCGAGGTACGGGGCAGTATGGTACCACGACGTGCTGCTGTCCTTGCCGGCTCTGCCCGGCCATGGTGTCGGTGGGTGGGTGGGTCGCTTGCCCACCGGCGGCACCAGCCAGGGACTGTCGGGGATTTCGTATTGGTGCCCATGTCCACGTCCCCATGTCCCTCTACCCTTGTCCTGCAGTGCTTGGTGTAAATGGACCAGTATTGCGGACGAATTGTACGTTGTATGTGTAGCCACTCGCTTCTCCGTTGTACTGTTCTCTTCCTGGACCACATGTGTTCCATTGAGAGGATTTGGTGCAGTTTGCCATGGCACTTAGCATGTTAGATAATAGGAATTACCTGCACCGTCATTACCACAGCTTTGTTGACCAGCGGCGATCCCGGCTTTCTTACAAGTTTGCAATATAAACAGTATCCCTTCTCCCACGGTGACGGCGACAGGCTCTGTATAAGATATCGTAACATTGGGTGACTGAATGATGACGGGACCACTGTCAACAAACATGTTGTAATGGACTATTTAAGGTTCAACCAACGCTTCTTCATTATCTATCTTTGTTTGCTTGAATGGATCACATTCTAGATTAATATATGCTATTTATTTTATTTTTAGAGGCAATGTAGGAGTTTTGTTCAATATGTTATGGAAGGCTGTTGCATGCTGGTATAACAACCCTTCACCGTTGACGCACGAAAGGCTTTCGAGATTATTAATCTGAGCTTCACCCCTCCAACATACCATGCCAATTATATATCATTTCTCGACGTCGCACAGCGTTGCCGGCCACAAGAAACAAAAACGTCGCGTGATGAGTACGCCTTACGTAACTGAGCGCCCGACATAAGACATTAACCATTTTTTTCCTCTTTTCCCCCCAAGCTCCATCGCCGAATGTCCCGCCCGGTGTATGTGTAGTGTATGCTCTGTCGTGTGGTCTGGCAAGCGCAGTTTGCTGCCGGACCAGTGTCTGCCCTTCCAGCCCTCCCTAACCAAGCGGCCTCTCGTTTCTCTTCCCGCCCCTGCCTCCCGTGGATAGCCATGCTCTTGAGTTCGTACAGTGAGCCGCACTGCAAGTTGCATAGTTGTCAGAAAGACCTCCGGCTTGCGGTTAACATGTCCGACATGGTAGACCAACCTTTACATGTCGGGGCGGCGGTGAACGAGGTAAGCCTAGTGCCACAGCTGACCACCATTCCGTGGAACGGCCGTGCTGGAATGAACGCCACTCGGACACTTATCAATAAATTCCTCCTAGTCTCAACAAAAGCAAATTCGTCAATCAAATTATTTGTGACTGGTAAAGTGGGGAAAAAAAATCATGTATAGGAAACAATCAGGTGATAGGAGACGAAAGGCAGAGTGAGTAGCTCCAAAAGGCGAACCTCACAAGTGTAAATTCCAATCGTCTTTATAAACGATTGGTTTAGTTTTAATATCAAGGTCTTTAATGGCGAATACTGTTGGAAGTCACGAAGTTTTCCTCTCGATTATCAGCGAAGCCTGTGAAGTAGATCTAAACAAAATGAGCTCTTGGTTGTCGAAATGTAGCCCACTTACTCGGAAAGCCCGATTAAAAAGTGCCCCATCCTCCTGCGGTATTATTGGTGTAATGTCTGTGCTTTGGTGCAATGAACTAAATGTGGCTGTGTGTTGAAAGTTTGATGCAAGAAAATCTAATTATTTTGTTATTACAGTTTGTTAAGCATCGTGCATGAAATTGCTACTCCACCCTCTTGTTTTCTACTTCTTACGTGTCGTGTGAACGTTATTTACAAAATTGCTGAGGCTTATTAAGTCTGTGTGTATATTTCTAATTGTACCAACGTGAATATGGAATTGTTTATTCAAAGCTAATTACACATGCCTAGGCCCTCGATATGAGATATCATATAATTAAGTGTGGTATTCTGGACAAGTCTCACCCTGAACGTTACCCTATCATGGACCCGTGCATATCAATCTATACCACATTTACATGAATGAAATTGTTAGCATCATGTCACTAAAAATGTAAATTGTTTAAGTATGATGTCACAGTTCTATACATTTCGTTGGGTCCCTGCATATGAGCTGCTGTATTTATTATTGGGTGTGTCTGTTTTCAGCTGTTCAAGAAGGCGAAGGCGAAGGGTTACGGCGAGCACGACGTGGCAGCGGTCTACAGGGCGGCCGACTTATGAGCGACGTCACCTCGCGCGAAGTGGTTCACTTCTGACACAAACTCACTCAGCGGGTCGGGTCAGCCGGCAGGCGCGGTCTCATCTGCTTCGTGTGGCGTGAGGACGTCACCCTAGCAGGGATACGTCGTGGGCAGGACTTCCCCTTCTGCTCTCCGGTATCCGAGACCACGCGGCCCAGTGGGCGATGAATGGATGTGGTTCTGTGTCTCTGTTCGGAAATTTATGGACAATCTCCGTGTAAGGAAATTTGTGTTTGGAATGCGTCTTCGCGCCTTAGTTGAGGGGTAATCAAAACGGAAAACTGACATCCTGCTGATAATGGAACAAAAACAACGGTTTTATGAGGCTGATCGTTAAGTTAGCTCAAGAAGGATCGATAAAGATTATCGTGTCGACAACATCAACATAATATTTATGCTGTTCTACAAAATAATTGTTTTTTAAGCGGAAAAGTGCCCACCCCACTGTACTAAAAAAGTCTTAAGGGACACGATGTCGTGTATGATTGTGCGTCATATGGTTTGGTGAATTGACAGGTCTCCAGGTCACACTGTCGATGTGAAAGAATGCCAAGGTTAAGGGTTTTTCATTGTTTAGTTGGATCAGAGTATGCCATGCTTCATTGGAATGTGGGAAGCCGCACTTGACGGTACGAGAATGGTTTAATTCGGGTAGGATCTTATGTGCTCCTTCAAAGGTATTGAAGTTACATGTTGTACCAGCCCAGTGTTCGGACCCAAAGTTATTATCACGCATACCGCACTCGGCGCTGCAACTATTTGCGTGAAGGGGGTAGGATTACATTTATGGAAAAGTGTATCACTTTACAGGCAGCGAGTGTACTTTTGTGTTAAGTATCGGTATGGAAGTGTGGGTAAGTTCTACGGGAGCGTGTCGTTCAGGCAGCACTAGTGTACATAGCCAGTGGTCTTTTAGTCTTCATTCAGAATTTGTGGAGCTTTTTAAAGAAGAGTGAATGTGCTTTTGTATATATGTATATTCATTATTGTCATTTTATCACAAAGTAGTTTAAAAACGTACTGTACATCCATTTCTTTGCGACATGGTGTTCCTGTAGTTAAATATTGGCAATTGACTACTCATGAAGTTAATCAATCGTAATTACTAATTACCAGCGTAAGTTGATAATTAGGACTTTTTGAATACAATCGTTAAGGATAGTTCATGCGCTGATCAATCATGTATAAGAGAACATATAAAGAGTGGTAAATTGTAATTATTTCAAAACGATCACCATGAAAGGCGCTCTCACGTAAATTGACTTTTCACTTTTAAAGGCAGAGTTGGAAGTCCACTCGACACTTTACGTTCTCCCGAACGTCAGATGTTTTGGGTTCGAGTTTCAGTGTACACTTATTTAATTGGGAAGTTCGATTTGCGTTGTTATTTGGATGGCAGGGCTTACCGTTGTCCATTGTTCAAGTGTGGCTGCGTAGGTTAATATACCCTACCGTCATATGTTGAAGTTATCATCCCCGTACAGGCCAAATGTCTTAGCATGATTGTCCATGTCGCTATAATAGTTTTACTAAGTTTATGCGATTATCATAATGTGAGACTTAACCAGGTAGCACAATTGTGTTTTATGTTTGTAAGTGGAGTAGTATACCAATACCCATGTACGATAGTGTCATATGTGACATGTGTACCATAAGAAATCTGAAATAAAGTAGCATTTTTTTAAAGTTGTGTTTTGCTTGCTTGGATATTCTTTTGCCTCAAATGTGATTTTTTATTGGCTACATATGAACCGGTTTCCAGGCTCATTCCTTACAATTATGAATTCCACCAACACCTAGCAAATTGGTAATTTAAGGAGTATAAATAATTGGAAGTATTGTATGCGTCTCCCCAAAATGTGTCTTGTTTTTGCATATGTAGTTTTAGAACTGTGACTTCAATATTCATTACTGTTTATTTATTATGTTAATTTACTTGGGACATTTCGTTGTTATCACTGATGCAACTATAAACCTACCAAATCGATCACAAAGTTTTTGTGTGAGGAGTGAATTTAAAGGAATACTTTTTTTTTTTTTTTAGTGGTGTTGAAAATGGTGTAAGGGATCTTAATTTACCATATTGAAACATCGAATAATTTATAATGTGACCTAACTCAAGTTAATTTTTAAATCCTAATCCCAAACATACTATCCTGAAGTTATGTGCTGCCGTATTTGCATGCAATAGCCTTGTGTCTTGCCATTGCTTGTGTAACTGATGCTCAGTTATTTGGATATTAACACGGATCCATGCTTTAACATATATACCAAACAATACACAGCACAATGAATAACAGTTCTGGCCCAGTGACAAATTGTGATATTTGTTATCACCTCCAGTCTATGAACCAAGTCATAGCAAAATTAATCCAAGTGTACAAATGCAAAGGAATAGCTGATATTCATCCACTCTTAAAAGTAAAAAAAAAAAGCCAGTTGGGGAGACTGAAACCAACAGGGATAGCACTGAAACAAATAAGTCACTGTTTTATACATATAAGTCTTTTCTAGTCCTCTACTTTGTTACGTTTTTATTGTTTTTATCATTCATGTATATGAATTGCATAATCAAATTTTGACTATATAAGCTAACCCTAATAAAAACTGTCCTGCTATGGGGTCCGCCAAGGTAAAGTCCTGACTCCCCCCAAATTAAAAAAAATAGTTGTAAGATATAGACTATAGGAACCACCGTCTATGGAAGCAACCTTTACCCACATCACAATCTCCAATAAAACTGTTATGGAAAAAAACTATGTGGACATATAAAATATACCAGCTGGTTTGATTGGCCATCTCTGCGTTACAACGGATGTAACGAGATGTCAAAATACATGCAGCACCTTGGTCACGTGGCGGAAGTAGCCTTATTACTGACTTATCTGACGATTGTAAATAAGTTCCACCGAAAATGTAAAACCATATAGTAGACAGAAAGCATTGGAAATATTACATCATATTGAAAGTATATCCCTAATCCGATAAGAAGATAGGTTTTGGGGTCGGCGATTGTCACAAAAGTGTCAAAGCAAAGAAGGAAACGGATAAACAGTGAACAAGTACCTGTTGCGGATGAATATTCGTGTAGCCAATTTGCAGGAACTATTTAGGTTTGATTTAGCTGTCGGGTTACAACCGAGGATTTTGTATAATTTGAGGCGCTTTAATAGTTTTTCTCTCTAAATTGTGCACTAGTACATTATTCAATGGATTTTGCATCAGCGTTAATATCGTTAAGGAGGCAGCTGCATAACATTGGTTCGTGAAGGTGTCTGAATCGAGGGAAACATCGCCAAGATGTAGAACTGTTGACTGGCGAGTCTGGTTAACCAGCTCTGAAAAGTCAACATCTTTCTGATATTTGCTTTATTTAGTGAGAACCTAAGTGGTTTTCCATAACGAATTCTTGGATATGTCAAGTTGAGGAGCTGCGTCAACTACAATGGCTAGTCCGAATAGGCAAGTATTATCGAAAAAAGCTTTCTTTGTGAGATCTTCTGACCTTGAAATTGTTGATTATATTGTTATTATCATAAAATACAAAACAAACTGATCAAATATTTTAATTTATACATATTGGTATCTTTCTTAGATGTTACCAGCAACATTTGGATAAGGTTTCAATGGCAAGGAACATATCATATTAAAATTATAAAAAAAAGTAGGTCAGAATATATATTATCAATAACTTCTAGTAATAGTTACATGCTGTCACTACACTGACACTTGTAAGAGTAATAACAGTAACAGATCAGTATGTGGTAATGTCATCTATAAAATTTTCTGTATATAAAGTTTCTAATCTAGCTTTAAAAAAGTAGGTCTAGACGCTTTGATAATTAACAGGCAGAATCCAATTTAGGAAGGAGGCTGGCGCGATATTTAAGTGGGTTGGAGGGTAATATTGAGGATTTCATATTGAGTGCTCTGGTCACCGAAGAGCCTAATGGCATGTGGATCAATGGTTCAAGCTCCGCTGTGGCGGTGTCTGTCTGATTACAAGATAGAGATCCCATGTCCTTCTCCGCATAGAGTAGGAGGTTATCCCAGGGATATGGCTCCACTCTTCCTTCCTTCTCCCATTGATGCGATATGACCAAAAGTAGTTAAAGTGTCCTGAATATACAACCAACCAATTTAAGAAGTGAATATTTGCCATGACCTGAGGACAGGCTATTTATTGTATAGGATTATTTTGCTGGCTCTCGCTGCTGATCAGCTTTTGTTTATGATATCTCTATATTGCTGCTCTTAGGCTGTTCAGCACTATATTACTGCCCAAGATCTCATTGCCGAGGTTTTGCAGATATACAGGTCTCATATTGCCGGGGCATTGTACTTAGATACAACCAGTAAACTAGAGTATTTTAATATATACCAGCAGGGTTCAATGCAATGAGATAGGGATGCAAAAATAGAGTATTTTAATATTTTACTGGGAGGTTTCACTGCCTGGGTATTTGGACTATGAATTAAAATAATATAATATGGGAATGCCATAATTTCAAGGGTATAATTCACGCAAGTGTATAAGTCCCCCCTTTGGTGTGAGATTTCGCCAGAGCATGGAAGCATCTCTATCATTACTACCATGTGTACCCACCAACTGTTGTTAACTATTGTCAGTAATTGTATTTAATTCCACATTCACACCAACATCAATGTCGCTTAGGGTAGCAAGTTGTTCACTTGCTAATGTTTGTTGTTAAAGAACTGACAGATCTGTGTTTCCTTAATGGGTACTGTGAGCACAGTTTCAGCGGCACCAGCTTAACCACAGAGGCTCACAGTCAACCAAAACATGCCAAAGAGCAGGCAAGTCAATCAGGCATGGTTCATGTGTTGCATGGTCAGTGAAGCTGTGTTGCATTTGTATGGAGGGGAGTGAGGGTTTCATCATCATCTTTGGCAGGGTGCCCAATTTTGGCTTAACTTGTAAGAGTCAGCAGCAGTCGAGCGTGTAAGTTGATACAGCTGCTGGCTTAGACTAAGTGGGCCTGACAGAAACTTAATTGGTCACTATTGAGTCATCTAGTTATACCGTAAACTGCCTATTTGAAGCTGCAGCTTATATTAGGAAGTTGGAGGTTCCACTTTGCGGGTTTGTGTCGCAAGTCAGGGTGCAGCTTTAAATAGGGTCCTTTGCCGATTTAAAGTGATCGTGGCGAGACAAGCCGGGGGTAGGTGGGGGAGGGGTAATACGAAAATTAGCGGTGTTGCCAAAAAATGTATTGCATCAAAGTGTCAAACAAGTCAACAGTCGGGAGATAATTCACCTTGAAAGCTGCGTCGTAAGATGTTCTTTTCCCAGGCATTGTGTTACCATGGCAATCAACACTCACAATGAGCTACTTACAGTTGTGTTATTTATTACTACTGCCACGCGATTCTGCCCACACCTATTGTAGACCAATGATCAGAGGCCAGGTTTCAGGTGGTGTAAATTAATATGGCTGCCGCCGGCCTCGCACCAAATGCAATAAGTTAATTGTACCTGGCAGAAACTTGATACTCGGTAGGTACAACTGTGATTCATAAACATGCAGTAAGAACCAGGAGAGCTAGCCACTGGTGTGACACTTGATAAGAGCTGTGATCGCTGAGGGAGAGGTGAATGTTGTTACTAGTGGCGACTGCTTGTATAAACAATTAATTGGCTTGGGAGGGCCCATGGGAGCCAGACACAGGTGTGACACCTGAAAAGAGGTGTGATCAGAGAGGGAGAGGTGAATGTTGTTAGTAGTCGCAACTGCTTGTATAAACAATTAATTGGTTTCGTTGGTGGGACGGGATTAAGCAGGGAAGACAGGATGGTTGAGAGACCAAAGTCTGGGTGCGGCTTATAATATGTAGTTTTCCGGAAATGATTCCGGGCCTGCCAACCTGGGTTGAGGCTAAAGTTGGGGTGCGGCTTCTAATATGTATGCGGCTTGAAATAGGCAGTTTACGGTAATTATCAAAATCCTTGTCAATAGCACAGTAAATAAATAGTTTATGAGTTGTATCAACATTATTGTTTCTCAATTTCATATGACAATTATATTTCAAGGGGGGCAGGTCAATTTCAACCCCATGTTACCTGACAGGACAGGCAACATACAAAGTTAATTAATGTCCCTGTGGCACTAACCTTGGTTTATATACAAGTTACACCCCTCAGCCTTAAAGGAAAAAACTTATACACTGGAAAGTACAGTAGATATATGTAAGTTGCATATTAGATTTCAATGCCTTTATTCTACTGTTAATGCATAAATCTGTTATTGCAATAAAAATCAGGCAAAGGTTATCACATATGAAACTTGTTTACATATGGAATCTTTCTATGCAAAGATATGTACAAGAGCAACTTGGTAAAAGGTAATGGGATAAAAATGCTAGAAATGGTTGGAAATGCAAATAGTGAAACTTACGTTTACCAGTCAAAAAGCCTAACCTGCTCAGAAAACGGTCACTATCAATACAATATCAAATAATACCCTGAAACATGAAATTAACACTAGCAAAGATAAGATTTTATGTCCAGTTGAATTAATGTTGAGAATCTGTATAGAAATATGTTATATTACGCTGTCAGTAGAAAATAGTTGAATGAGCAGCTTCAATTGGTTACATGTTTCTAGCATACATTTCAATATCAACCTTTTTTAAGGAAAACTCCAATATGTCTGTCATGGGGATCAGACTGGCAAACAAGATTAAAATAAAATACAAAGTACAAACTAAGCAGCTTACTGACCAGCACTGCTGAGGAAACTAATTTTGTTGCAACCCCTTTCCAACTAAACCCAGAATTACATACCAACTAGTCTGCCTTCTCAGCCAGTGGAAAATTGTTTAGACACCATCATGATGTTCACAGTGTGTAGGAGTACCAGTTCTTCTTCTTATAAACTCATCCTAGATATTATATTTTAATCCCTTTCCCAATAATTTTTCACATGAATTCATAGAGCGGTGCATGAAGGAAAAGCTTTCAGATTATAGTGAAAACCGATTTCCTCTAGCAAGCTTGGATTACAACACATGAGAGTTGATGAACCTTGTTTCTTGTTGTTGCTATGCCATCAGAACTCAGAACTGTCTATTATCAAACAAAGCTGAACATATTTATCATATTTTTTAGCTCATTTAATCATCCATTTTCGCAAAGCATGCATCAATCATCCACTAATGTATCATGAAGACCCTGCCATGTCACCAAGCCACTGCCATATCATCAAGACACTGCCGTGTCACCAAGGCACTGCCGTGTCACCAAGACACTGCCATGTCACCAAGGCACTGCCATATCATCAAGACACTGCCGTGTCACCAAGGCACTGCCGTGTCACCAAGACACTGCCATGTCACCAAGGCACTGCCGTGTCACCAAGGCACTGCCGTGTCACCAAGACACTGCCATGTCACCAAGGCACTGCCGTGTAACCAAGACACTGCCATGTCGCCAAGACACTACCATGTCATCAGCACACTGTCACTACCATGTCACCAGGACACTGTCGCTAACATGTCGCCAGGACACTGCCACTACCTTGTCATCAGGACATGGTCACTACCATGTCACCAGGACACTGCCACTACCTTGTCATCAGGACACGGTCACTACCATGTCACCAAGACATTGCCATGTCACCAGGACACTACCATGTCACTAAGACACTGTCACTACCATGTCACCAGGACACTGCGGCTGCCATGTCATCAGCACACTGTCACTACCATGTCACCAGGACACTGTCGCTAACATGTCGCCAGGACACTGCCTCTATCTTGTCATTAGGACACGGTCACTACCATGTCACCAAGACATTGCCATGTCACTAAGACACTGTCACTACCATGTCACCAGGACACTGCGCCTGCCATGTCATCAGGACACTGTCACTACCATGTCACCAATACACTGTCGCTACCATGTCACCAAGACACTACCATGTCACTAAGACACTGTCATTACCATGTCATCAGGACACTGCTACTGCCATGTCATCAGGACACTGTCACTACCATGTCACCAATACGCTATCACTACCATGTCATCAAGACACTGTCACTACTATGTCACCGGGACACTGTCATTACCATGTCATCAGGACACTGTCATTACCATGTCATCAGGACACTGTCACTATCATGTCACCAAAACACTACCATGTCATCAGGACACTGTCACTACCATGTCATCAGGACACTGTCATTATCATGTCATCAGGACACTGTCACTACCATGTCACCAAAACACTACTATGTCATCAGGACAGTCACTACCATGTCACCAAGACAGTCACTACTATGTCATCAGGACACTGTCACTACCATGTCATCAAGACAGTCACTACTATGTCATCAGGACACTGTCACTACCATCTCACCAAGACACTACCATGTCATCAGAACACTGTCACTTCAGCACAGAGCACTCTCTTGCATGTTTTTAATTCAGTGATCCAGTGTCAAAAGTAATAGCCATTGTATGAATGGCGTTTGCTTACATGTGTGCCCTTACTCTTTTGTACTAGTATGTGGCTATTTCTCCCTTGCTATTCTGATATTTCACTACCGGGATATTATGGTGCCCCTGGTACTGTCTATGTTGTATTATTATTTTGTGATGCTGCATTATCATGGATGGTTCATTCATTGTTCTACAATCGATTCCATACCTATTACCCTCAGCCGAGTTTGGCTGAGCTAATGACTTTTTAGCCACTGGCATTCCAAAGTAAAGGTGGGAGGGGGGGGGGGGGTGTATGTGAACCAAGGCCCACGGTAGTACATGGTCATTTTTTAGGAAAAAAGCAAATACCTAGACGGTTGTGCATGATTCTCGAAACATCAGTGACGCAATTCCGACCTTTTTGTTCCTTTTCTAATGCGTTTCCCAAGTGTGGGATGACGTGTAATTTTGTCATGCCACATGTGGACAGCTAAATAGTGCTCTATCAGGGCTGAAGATTGGTCCTACCACCCGGTAGTGCCCTTTTTTACCTGAGGCAAAGACCCCCGGCTGAATACATACCGCCTGCAGGAATGCCGGCCCGGCGAGCAGCCGGCGGGCGCTCACCGGCGGGATGGCAACAAAGCATGCTTGGCCCCACCCCCTCTACCACCGTCCATAGTTGAGAAAGGATGGCATTTGTACTGGCTGATGGGAGGGGGGATGAAATGGAAGGAACACCCCGGTGTGATCTTACGGGCGGTGAGGCTTAAAGCTCGTCTGCAGGGATCGCTGTGGGTGTGGATTAACTAACTGCCGTGTTACCCGCTACAGCTGTCTTGTAAACCCGACACCGCCCACAATATCACCGCCCGGCCTACCCCCGGAACAAGCAGCCGACCCGCATTCATCCAGCCATGACTGCCACTTTGAGTGCCTCGTCAGCCACCAGCCTCTCTCTCTCTGTCTCACTCGCCCGTCTTCTCCGACATCGACTGGCTGTCGTAATGCCGCGGTTGGTCGGGCACACGACAACATTTTTTATGAACATGTTCCGCATCAACCAATAGATGGCTGACTTCGACGTTCGTTTACCGTTATAGTGGTTGCCATTGGTCCTTGCAGCTTTATGTGTGATATATATAGTTATATATATATATATGATATAGATGACATATGATAGTCAGTGGTATGCTGCAGTTCAGTATCGCGGTATGTGCCTGCCCTGTTCATGTGCTGATTAGTAACTTCTTTACTGAAGTAAAGTCAGTATTTCTACCCGAGATGATCGGCACGTAGCTCACAGCCGTTGTCTATTGTGTTATGTCACCCGCCCCCTCCCCCCCCCCCCCCGTGAGTCCTGTAATGCTATACAATTGATCACCTGGAGATTTTTGTGGTGAAAAATGTCAGGACATACCAATAACTCAACGCTGCTGAATCTATTACCGCTGGGTATGCAGTCGATTTACCGCAGCATAGCCCTCACTGAAACATTTCTAAATACATTTCCGCTTTCAGTGTCCGAGACAAATATATCACTTATACTGTCCGATTCAGATGTCTATCTTCCATTGTCTGACACGGGTATTGCACTTCCGGTGTTTGAGACTGGCAGCTTCTACTGTCCGAGACATATCTCACTTCCGGTATCTGAAACAGTTGTTCACTTCCGGTGTTCGAGACAAATATCCCACGCCTGCTATCAGAGACAAGATGGCTCGCTTTCGGTGTCCGAGAGAGCTATGTCCCCCCCCCCCCCGCCAATCCGGTGTCCGTGACTGTTACCACACTGCCCTTCTTGAGCATGCTTGATCTTTGATTCGTGACTTTATCTGTTCCTCGTTAGGGGTGCGTACGTTTGGTTCGAGGATGGGATGGAAAGGGGGGTTGCATATGATGGGGGCGTTTTATCATAAAGCCCTCCTTTTATTCACCCTACATGACCACACACATGTACGGAACATCAAATTCAATTTAATGATTTAAATGCAAGCGCTGATGCATTTATGGAATGATTTATTCACGGGTTTGTTCATTATTGGCTCGGCGGGGTTATACATGGCGTGTTGTGTCCTCGTCCAGCCACACTAGTCTCCGTGTAGCCACGGAAGGTGCGCGACATATCTAAGTTGAGAGCGGACCGCGTTTAATTCGTTGAACTGGTTGTTGCCCAGAGAACGTTTCTGTTGTTGTCAAAACAACGATGTTGTTGTTGTTGTTGTTGCCCTGCGATAGCTGTCTGTCTGTTACCCACGATGAGCAGCCTGACCTATGACCTTTGGTTCATGTAATGTCTCGCACGGTACATGTCAACGGGGATTCTTATCCTCCATTAGTTATGGAGGGAAACCAGACGGCATTGTTTTATAGGAATCCTGGCTTAAACAGAGTTATTATTTAGGGCTGGGATGTTCTTGTCTCGCCAGCCGACATTCTGGCTGTTCTAGCCCCGACCGAACCCCATCTGCGGTCAGACGTTATACAATTCCAACACCTCAATGGCTACATTCGTAGTCAGTATGCGCTGTTCTGTCTTCGGGGTTTTGGATCGATGCATGCACATCCTGTTGGTAAGAAACTCAACCAGTGTTTCAATGGTTGACGAGTGGTCCCAGCAGGGAAGGGAGGCTGGTGGGGGGGGGGGGGGTACATATCGAGCTTGCATCTAAAGGGGTCGGTCGACTGTTTATTAGCGAGGGGGTGGGTGTGTAAGTATGTAGACCACATACATACACACATCCAGATACCATGTGCGACCGCTGCCGTTAATATCTGCTGGCACTGGCCGTCTGCGCCGCTCTGCTTTACGGGGCCCTGCCCTGCCATGCCCTGGCCTACCATGTCCTGGCCTACCGTGCCCTGGCCTTCCGTGCCCTGGCCTTCCGTGCCCTGGCCTTCCGTGCCCTGGCCTACCGTGCCCTGGCCTACCGTGCCCTGGCCTACCGTGCCCTGGCCTACCTCGCCCTGGCCTACCATGCCCTGGCCTACCGTGCCCTGGCCTACCGTGCCGTGGCCTACCATGCCCTGGCATACCGTGCCCTGGTCTACCATGCCCTGCCCTACCATACCCTGCCCTACCATGCCCTGGCCTACCGTGCCCTGGCCTACCGTGCCCTGGCCTACCGTGCCCTGGCCTACCATACCCTGCCCTAACATGCCCTCTGATCAACTGGGTTGTATAATCTCCATTGATCCCGTGGAAACAAACCCATCCGTTGTGGCCGCATGTGCCGCCGAGTTAGTCGCCCGCAAGATGCCAGATGTAGGGCTTACGGCCTCTGGGGCTGTCATCCTTGGGGGAGGGGGGGTGGGGGTACCCCACTAGGGCTTTGCTGGTCGATACAAGACCTTGAGTAGCGCTTGTTAGGCGTTGGAGCTTGCTAATTCCAGTGCGCTGCTCTGGTGTAATGTATAGTGTCGATGCATAATGTCAGTGAACCTATATTATTACCTGAACACGAAATCCGTCGTCGGGTTATTTCATCGCTCAGTTTTATTCATTAGTTCTCTAACCTTTATCTCCTTCAGCTTTGTAGGGCGGATTTGTAGCAATCAGACTGATCAGCCCTTTGATATGACGAATATGTGGGTTAACATGACTCTTGTGGGTGCAGCCAATAATAATGAATCGTCGAGTCATCATTGCAGATCAACACCATACACTGGCGACTGTAGTGTGATAATTCCTTACAAGAAGTCACTGATTCTGGTGACTGTTCAGGTGATAATTTCGGGCATCAACAAAACAATCGATCGCAAAGTAGGTTTAGATACCTACATGGAATGTCAATACATATCACTCCTCTTGGGTGTTTCTTTACACGGTTTATCCATCTCTACACAAATATGGCGTAAAACGCCAGTGCGCGATATTGCCATCCACACTGAGCACAAGTACCTCAGAACCGCAATCAAATCAAACTTTGCGGACTGCACAAACAAACGACCAAATATGGTAGTGGCGTATGGTGAGGCAGGCATTTGACGTTGGCCTCTCGCTCGCCGATTTATTTATCTTATGTGCTGAGTTGTTTATTTATTATTGTTTATTGTTTGTTTGTTTACAGCGTGGATGTTCACAAGCAGCGCGAGCAGGCTCGTCGTGAGCGCCATTCCCGGGCCCAGTCCAGCGGTATCAAGGATGCCCAGGCGGCGCCCGCTGGCGGGGGACCAAGGTTCGGGCCGCCCGTCGCGGTAAGTGACTCCCGGTGACAGAGAGAGAAACAGAAAGAGGGAGAGAAAGATACACAGAGAGTACAGTACGGGTTCTGCTATGTATGGGTGGGTGCGGGAGAGTGGGCGGACTGAAGGAAGGCGGTTGTGACTCAGGTAAGTGACTGGGTGACAGAGAGAAAGAGATGCATCCATACACATAGTCAGAGGGCAGCACGGGACAGAGAGAGAGAGATACATCCATACACATAGTCAGAGGGCAGCACGGGACAGAGAGAGAGATACATCCATACACATAGTCAGAGGGCAGCACGGGACAGAGAGAGAGATACATCAATACACATAGTCAGAGGGCAGCACGGGACAGAGAGAGAGAGATGCATCCATACACATAGTCAGAGTGCGGCACGGGACAGAGAGAGAGAGATACATCCATACACATAGTCAGAGAGCAGCACGGGACAGAGAGAGAGAGAGATACATCCATACACATAGTCAGAGTGCGGCACGGGACAGAGGTAGAGAGATACATCCATACACATAGTCAGAGGGCAGCACGGGACAGAGAGAGAGAGATACATCCATACACATAGTCAGAGGGCGGCACGGGACAGAGAGAGAGAGATACATCCATACACATAGTCAGAGGGCAGCACGGGACAGAGAGAGATACATCCATACACATAGTCAGAGGGCAGCACGGGACAGAGAGAGAGATACATCCATACACATAGTCAGAGTGCGGCACGGGACAGAGAGAGAGAGATACATCCATACACATAGTCAGAGTGCGGCACGGGACAGAGAGAGATACATCCATACACATAGTCAGAGGGCAGCACGGGACAGAGAGAGAGATATACATCCATACACATAGTCAGAGTGCGGCACGGGACAGAGAGAGAGAGATACATCCATACACATAGTCAGAATGCGGCACGGGACAAAGAGAGAGATACATCCATACACATAGAGTGCGGCACGGGACAAAGGATAGAGATACATCCATACACATAGTCAGAGGGCAGCACAGGACAGAGAGAGAGAGATACATCCATACACATAGTCAGAGGGCGGCACGGGACAGAGAGAGAGAGAGAGATACATCCATACACATAGTCAGAGTGCAGCACGGGACAGAGAGAGAGAGATACATCCATACACATAGTCAGAGTGCAGCACGGGACAGAGAGAGAGAGATACATCCATACACATAGTCAGAGGGCAGCACGGGACAGAGAGAGAGAGATACATCCATACACATAGTCAGAGGGCGGCACGGGACAGAGAGAGAGAGATACATCCATACACATAGTCAGAGGGCAGCACGGGACAGAGAGAGATACATCGATACACATAGTCAGAGTGCAGCACGGGACAGAGAGAGAGAGATACATCCATACACATAGTCAGAGTGCAGCACGGGACAGAGAGAGAGAGATACATCCATACACATAGTCAGAGGGCAGCACGGGACAGAGAGAGAGAGATACATCCATACACATAGTCAGAGGGCAGCACGGGACAGAGAGAGAGAGATACATCCATACACATAGTCAGAGGGCAGCACGGGACAGAGAGAGAGAGATACATCCATACACATAGTCAGAGTGCAGCACGGGACAGAGAGAGAGAGATACATCCATACACATAGTCTGAGTGCGGCACGGGACAGAGAGAGAGAGATACATCCATACACATAGTCAGAGGGCAGAACGGGACAGAGAGAGAGAGATACATCCATACACATAGTCAGAGTGCGGCACGGGACAGAGAGAGAGAGATACATCCATACACATAGTCAGAGGGCAGAACGGGACAGAGAGAGAGAGATACATCCATACACATAGTCAGAGGGCAGAACGGGACAGAGGTAGAGAGATACAAAGAGTTCAGCACGGGTTCTGCTATGTATGGGTGGAGGAGGGAGGGTGGGTGGACTGACGGAAGGAGGTTGTGACTCAGGTAACTGACTGGGTGACAGAGGGAGAGATATAGAGAGATACAAAGAGTACTGCACGGGTTCTGCTATGTATGGGTGGAGGAGGGAGGGTGGATTGACTGACGGAAGGAGCTTGTGACTCAGACTTTTTTTGTGGAATCATGTTGCTTGGAGTCGTGACATCTGGTATGTGATTTCTATCACGGATATATCACAGTTGAAAATTGTGTATTCGTTGGCTAGGATACACGGTAAAAAAAAATGCGTATGCAAACAGTGAAGTGTAAATAACATTAAATTGAATCAGGAGACACTCAGCAAGATATAGTTGGTCGGTTTCGGGGGAAACAACAACTGAACTGATCAATTAAACAGTCCTTAAAAAAGTAGGCATAAAAAAGGTTGAAAAGCAGCTGATCATGGAAGGGAATATGTGAGGCGCCACTCTATTACATTTACATTTATTCAAAACTTGCTGAATCACCCAAATCTTCTCTGGTTTGTAAGATTCGCTGGTTGCAGGTTTTAGCATGATTGTTCGGTCGTAAGCGCCACGTCCCACTACTCCCAGGTAGGCCCCAGTAACCCGCGAGGGATGGCATTACGGTAGCTTACGGCGAACAAATGTCGCACTGCTGACAATGGGCGATAAAAGAGGCATGCATCCCAGTACGGCACACCGCCCTGTAGGCGTTTACTCTTGATGCACATTTCGGAAATGTGCACCTCCTGAAATGTACATAACCACGGCCTCTTATGTGACACACCGAGCAGACCTGACACCGATAGCGGGTGGCCGGGCTGTATCATCACCTATTTACCCACAGGTGATAGCAACCCAGTATATTTCAAAGGTTGATATGGAACGCACTTGTGGCGGTGAGCGGAGCTAAAACCAACGGGACTGGGGGGTGAGGGGGGAGGGAGGGTCCCAGATATGACCGACCAAGTGTACTTGTTTCGAAGCGAGCTACTACGCCTATGTTCTGTTCGAGGTAAGAGTTACGATGTGTAGCAGCTAAAGCTGGACGGCTTCCAAAACACACTGGTAGAGGGGACCAGGAGATGGGTGGACGGGAGGAGGGGTTGGGGGGGGGGGGGGGTAGTGGAGTCCCACGGTATGTTTTATGTCATTCGGCTGAGGCCACGGGGCCAACGAGCCTGTAGCTGCTCTGCGCATGCCGCTGGAGTCAGCCGGGCTAAGTCCCTGCCTCTCGTGTCTCCTCCTAACCCCAGCCCATTTCCTCTCCGCCTGCCCGCCCCTCACCCCCCCCCCCCCCTCCCCCCCGCCCGGGTCAAACTGGCAATCGGGTCTAAATAGATACTGATTCTCTCTGGGCATAGACCCCAGGCCCCCTGTGGCGGTGTGATGATGTCAGTGACCCTCAATCGACGCCTCATCGACACCCATGGAAGGTTGATGCGATATTCACTGTACGGTTGTTGTGTCGCCGAGGAAGCAATGCGATCCCAACATGACCAGTGACTCACTCATAATGAGGACACGTAATGCACTTTCCTGTGATTTTCGCTTGTTATGCCAGCCAAAATCACGGAGACGACATCATAATACGATTGCGTGACAACCCATGAAACCTACCTCCTACCATGGCCCCAACATGTAGATAATACATCTTTTAAATGGTGTTTAGAAGCACAGATGAGGCCAAGCCAGTCACCCATTGGTTGAATGCTCCTACTTGTCCTGTTTATTTCTCCGAAGGTTCCAACGCGTAATGATGCTGTGCCTTACCTCAGTGTTTACTAGAGTGTTATCTAGAGTCCTTAGTTATACATGTACTGGGATTAACCAGCATGTGTAACAATGAAATGAGATCTTATCATCACCGTAGGCCTCACAAAAACATAGCTATCATGGACCTGATAATGATTCTGGCCCCCGGGAGATCCAAGATATTCTACTTTTTTTTTTTTAATCCAATTGTCACCGTGCCAACCTTAAATCGAAGTGCCAATATATATTTTTTTTTTTTTTTTTTTTTAATCACTCTTTGACACTGACCTTTCTGGTCACATGGCTCAGGTTAACCTTCGTGTCCCCACAATTGGCAAGTCTACTTCAACAAACTCTTCATGCTGATTGTCATTTTTTAAAACGTGAATAGATGCTGTCATTGTACGGCAACTGATATGGGTATGATATACATAGACTGTAAGACCGCCACATGCCGAACGCAGGAGTCACTCTCCAGTCCAGGATACTGGGTGAACGGGAGTTGGATGGTCATCATCTGTTGGCTGAACTAATAGAAATGGACGACATTTCCTATTCTCGAAACTCGGTATAAATTTTAACTTAAAAAAAAAGTATTATAATGTTTTTTTGTTCAGTTGTGGAACAGTTGTGTAAAGTGATGTGAAGTATAATTGTAAACCTGGGTTTGTTATTTGGTAACCATGTTGATTTTATTGTAGTGTTATTATTTAGAAAGTAAAGCAACAGAAGCAACTTCTAAGCTGTAGTGATGTGCTCATTAACGTATTTTCTTTATTTTTCTCACCACCCCATCCGTCATGGGGGTCCTTTATCCCCCCCCCATCCCTCTCCCCCCCTCTCCCCCTTCCTCTCCCTCTCGCCCCCCCCCCCCTCCCCGATCTTTCCACCCACGCCTTACCCTCCCCCTCCCCCCGCCCCTCCCCTCCCCCGACCCTTTCGCCCGCACCTTACCCTCCCTCTCCCCCTGCCCCTCCTCCTACACCTCTCCCCTCCCCCCGCCCCCTCTGCGACCCTTCCACCGGCGCCTCACCGTCCCCCTCCACAGAAGGCGGCGTCCAACGACCACATGCAGCGGCAGGCGCTCAGCATCCTGGGTCCCTTCGAGCAGGCCGTGCCCCACATCTACAACGCCGACGTCATCGGGGTCGCCCCGCTGCCCATGACGCCGGCCAATAAGGACCCGCCGGGGGGCAAGCCCAACTACTTCCCCAGGAACGCCCCCACCCCCTCCCCATCTTCTGGATCCGCCTCTGGGTCCACGGCGGGGGGCCACCCGCTGCCCAACGGCTTCCACAAGCCCCGCGCCGCCCCCGGCGTCGCGTCGTCGTCGCACCCTGGTCCCGCTAAAACGTCCCACGCGCAGGATCGCCAGGGCGCGTTTGACGTGATCCAGAAGGCGGTGAAGGAGGCCGGGAGCGGTGGTACCGCGGCCATCGGGGTGCGGTCCGGATCAGCGACCGCCGCCAATAGCAGCGGCCCGCCTCTCAAGGCCGTCGGGGCGTCCGGCGGCTCCAGGAGACCAGAGAGCCGGAGTGCGGATAGGGATAGTGGGAGTGGGAGTGGCCACAGGCCGGATCAGAGTTTACGGGATGCGCGTCGGACCAGTAGCGGCGCGGGGGGTCAAGGATCTAAGGATAATCGGACGTCCCGGGCCGGGAGTGCCGGTCCGGGTGGCGGCAGGCACCCCGACCGACCCCCGGGCGACGGTCCCGGGGGAGGGGGTCCCAGCGGAGGGGGCGCGGGCGGAGGCCGGGAGCGCGGGACCGACAAACACGCCAAAGGTCCCCCCGTGCAGAAGCCACACCCCTCGAGCCTGGACCGTAACCCGCCTAAGCGACCGTCCTCGCTCAATATCAGCCAGTCTGGGCCCCCTCACCATACCACCACCCCCACCACCACCACCACCACCACCACCGGCTCCTCATCTGCCAAGGTCGCCACCCCAACGACCCCTACAAAGCCACCCGCCACCACCCCAACGACAGGTCACAGGACTTCTGGTACCCCTACTAAGCATCCCGGGGGTGGGGGTCCCCCGCATGGCCAGCGGCCCGCCACCACGCCAACCAAGCAACCCCCGCACGGCCCCCAAACCAAATCAACAACGTCCTCCGCCTCGTCGTCCTCCTCCGCCGTGTCGCACCATTCCCAGCCATCGGGACACGGCAGCCGGAACAGATCCCAGTCCCGCACCTCGCAGAGGCATCCCTCGGGATCGGCACCGTCCGGATCTGTTGGTGCTGGTGGCGACCCGCACCAGTCGCCGCGAGGTAGACCCTCTGGATCACAGGCCCACACGCAGAAGAGGCTCTTCCCAGAAGGTGGCGCGGGTGACGCCCCCAACGGCTTGTTCCGGAAGCCCCCGGAGAGATCCACGCCGAGCTCCAAGAGCCACGGGTTGTCGCTGAAGATAGAGGTGAGTCTTGTCCTCAATATGGGGTCATATGGGGGCTAGAGCACGGGCTATCGCTTAAGATAAATGTTAGTCTTGTCCTCAATATGGGGTCATATGGGGGCTAGAGCACGGGCTATCGCTAAAGATAAAGGTTTAGTCTTGGCCTCAATATGGGGTCATATGGGTGCTATAGCCTCGGCTTGAAGAGCCACGTGTTGTCGCTGAAGATAGAGGTGAGTCTTGTCCTCAATATGGGGTCATATGGGGGCTAGAGCACGGGCTATCGCTAAAGATAAAGGTGAGTCTTGGCCTCAATATGGGGTCATATGGGTGCTATAACCTGGGCTTGAAGAGCCACTGGTTGTCGCTGAAGACAGAGGTGAGTCTTGTCCTCAATGTGGGGTCATAGGGGTGCTAGAGCACGGGCTATCGCTAAAGATAAAGGCGAGTCTTGTTCTCAATATGGGGTCATATGGGGGCTAGAGCACGGGCTATCGCTAAAGATAAAGGTTTAGTCTTGGCCTCAATATGGGGTCATATGGGTGCTATAACCTGGGCTTGAAGAGCCACTGGTTGTCGCTGAAGACAGAGGTGAGTCTTGTCCTCAATGTGGGGTTCTAGGGGTGCGATCGCCGGGGATTCAGCAGCCACGAGCTACGGCACTGTATTATCGCCCACCACGTGGCTACGGCTTTATGTCGTCTGTCATATTATTACCCACCACGTGGGTACGTCTTATTGTCCCACATTAGGTCCCACCACGTGGCTACGGCTTCATGTCAACTCCCACCATATTATCGCCCGGCACGTGACTACGAATTCATGTCATCTCACATTATCGCCCTGCACGTGGCTACGGCATGATGTCATCTCACATTATCACCCATCACGTATCTCAGACTTGATGCCGTCCCACGTCGTTGTGTTGTCGACCGTGTTATCGCACGTTGACCCCAAAGATAATTTCTTTTCACATAGTTTTCATAACTACCGTATCTGGCTGCCAACAGCAGGGACCTGTAGATGCCTCGAACTCACTCTTATTCTTTCCGTGTGTGGCGATAAACCAGTGACAGGTGATACAGTTATCTAAGGCCTGATTGATTTTATATTTAAACATATGTACAAAAGAAAGATGGGCTGACTTCGGTCAAAGAAGTTGTATTGCAATGACGTATCATTGACTGCAGGAACTGAAATGCTTTGATTTTTGTGTTTTACACATACTTTTCTGGACATTATATTAATTCAGGGTAATTTGATTTGGTCGGTATCTAATGCTAATCCGAGCGTTTCATTGAAGTCACGACAAGATCTACTGGGCGTATCTTGTGACACTCCTGATTATGTTCAGAGAAAAAGGAGGTAATGCGATGGGGTTTATGCGCCATTACATTGCATCAAATACCCGTGGTTACTGCCGGCAATGATGACTCTGGGTAATCGCTTCAGCCGTTTTGCTTCATCGTTGATTCTTATGGTACGGCCGTTAAAAATGAGTAGAATCGCTGCCGATGGATCTCGCTGCCTTTAACAGCTGCATGTGTGTGACAATTGCTTCACCGCACGACTGATATTATGGTTTCACCACATGACTCTATGTGACATAATTGACCGTTGATTATAAGAGCTGTCTGTGTCTGTGAATTTATGACAAAATGGCCACGGATAGAGCTGTCTTTCAGGCTGCACCACATGACTATATGTGACATACTAGCTGTGGATAATAAGAGCTGTCTTTAGGCTTCCCCTCAGGCCTGTATTTCACATGAGAGTGCTGTATACCGAGCTGTAGCCTCGTAGGTCTGCACATTAAGCCCTACCACCGCCGAGACATACTAGTGCGCCAATCGATGTTTCTGTTTTGCCGTGTGGAAAGTGTTGTATTACTAAGACTACAGTCTGTCTGTCAGCCATTGGTTGATCTAGCCGCGAGTCAGAAGATTGCCGAAGAAAGGTTGCGTGCATACATAATACAGAACCTAGGCTGATGGACTGGCTGACCACGTGTGAAACGCTGGGTGGAACCCCCGGCGTGGCTTGGGGGGGGGGGGGAGGGTTGAGCGTCCGAGTTCTGATCTCCATGCGCCAAACTTGACAAGAGATTGTTTTGTGGGCTGAAGGTAAAGTAGAGCGGGTGGGGGAAGGTTTGGGGGCAGGGGCAGGCTCCTGGATCCGGTGGTAAAAAAAGAGAAGAAGGCGATACGGGGGTGATGGTGGTGGTTGAGGGGTGGGGAGGGGGAGTTGCTCCAGGATCCGATGGTGTTTGCGGGAGGAGAATGCACAAGGCAGGTCGGGTGTGTGTGGGGGGGTGGGGGGGGGAGGGGCGATGTGCAGGATATATATCACCTTGTTACTCTCCCCAGATTTCCCCTGGCGCTGTTTTCTTGACATTGCCCCCGTAATTTGCCTGCCGAGACGAGCGGAATGGCTACCGCTCCGGCGTTGGAATGTTGGGGGTCCCGGGGGTGGGGGGGTGTATCTGTGTGAGGGTGGGAAGGAGGGGGCGTGTGGGGGTGCGCTGGATCACACCACAGATGCCACCCCTCGGCTCTACGTATCCCATCAGTTACTCCCTGCGCCCCCCCCCTACCTTACCCACACTAGAGAGATCACGCGGTGCCAAACCCCCACAGACCACTGGGAAATTCGATTGTCGGAGGCGTGACGTCATTAGAGAAATAGCCCAACGTCAGGATTGACACCCTTTTTCTGAGCTAAATTGATGTGTCTGACCGGCTTGGCAGTGCCTAAACGCGTACGAACAACGCGTACAGCTTAAAAAAAACAAGACCATAATCAGCCGTAGGCTGAATGGGACTGACAGAAGTAACTTGCACCCACGTCGTACAGCTCTCTCTCTCTCTCTCTCTTCACCTGATTTTTATTGAATTTTCCAATTTGGCTAGACTCTCTATACTTTAACTTTGGGCTTAG
This sequence comes from Arenicola marina, assembly GCA_964019135.1. Classification (NCBI taxonomy): domain Eukaryota; kingdom Metazoa; phylum Annelida; class Polychaeta; family Arenicolidae; genus Arenicola; species Arenicola marina. Next base: position 7,939,088 of record OZ025260.1, on the reverse strand, counting down.
TTCCGTTGCCATCGAAACGTCAACGTGACGTCACATGACGTCACTGACGCTTACAAAAATGAACAATTTAGCTTCAATTTTTTTCACTTTACCTGCTTATGTACCTAGTGATTTTAGCTAGTGCCTATGTAGTTGAAACGTAGAGGATCTCGCGATTAAGTCGGGTAACGTAAACTTGGACGTCATTTTTGACGCACACGCTTCAGTACCGCCAAGAAAGTTAAGCATACCACCAGTTGTCCCTTGGTATAAGGTTTAACCTCAAACAAACCGGAAGTCGCTATGAAGTATAATAGGCGAGTAATGGCATTTACCAAATTATGACGTCATCACGTCATGCTGACGTCATGGCATGACGCACGACGACGTCCAAATACCAAAACACAAACCTTTGTACCATCAATCCAAAACGTAGAACGGCGGTAGGATTGTCAGCTCTTCTGATATGGCCTGACCTAATTACCGAAAATTGCTATTCTTCATCATTACGGATAAATGAAAAAAAAACAGACGAAGAAAGGACTCTGCAGCCAAGATAAAAAGAATAATAATGATTAGCTGCCAATAGTGATCTGGAGACTATGTTCCCTACCACCATCCGCAAAGATCTAAGCTCTAGCTTGTTTTTCCGATTTTTGACGATTTTTTTAAGTTAGATCCAATTTGTATACTTTATCATTGGGCAAATCTTCGGTTGCCATGAAAACGAAACTGAGACGCGCGTTCGCCGTGGGTATACACTAGACCTCTTGCAATCGTCCATATCTCGCACCGTGGTAAAGCAAAGTGAGATCGCTCTAACGCATGTACGTCATATTGAAGGAAGTTTGATTATCTCTATAGGGTCCCATGTTAAACGCGTTCGACTATATACCAAAATGTTACAGGGCTATGTCGCCGTGTTTATAGTTAATGGTCCATCCTACTGCTATCCTACTACAACTGCAAGCATAGAGCGATGACTTCAATAGGACGCTCGTGGGAGCCCCTGCAAGCCCCAAAAATCCCTATCTTTCTGGAAGAGTTGAATCGATTAGACTCTAGAGTCTAATCGATTCAACTCTTCCAGGAAGAGAAGAGCTCATCCAAGAATAGAAAATATGAGCGATGCATCGATCGCGTGTGACGAGTTGGAAGAGTAGTTTCAATATGGCGAACGGAAACTCACTAATTGCTCAAAACTTATCGCCCGCCTCCATATATTATCGCCCAACATTAACAGCTAGATACATGGTTAACTGCATATGTGGGCCCTCATATACCACGCACACGCGTTTCAAATAACAAGATAAGGTCTTACTTAGGTTTCACATAATTTTATTCGTTGTTTCATTCATGTATTTCCCACTTAAACCTATTTGATGATACTGAGCGAATATTGCATGGTTAGCTTCCCCCATCTTGGAATAGCCTCTACCTCTTCTCTCTTCCACCTACCTGGGCGGAAGAGCAGAAGAGGTCTTCTCGGAATAGAAGAGGCAAAACGATCGCACTGCTGCACTCTTCCGGAAGAGGTAGACTTTGGAAGAGGCGAGTCGATCACGCCCTTAGTATTGCTCTGTGCTGTTGGACGGCACCTGACATATGAGAAGGGTTCCTGCAATTTAAAATGGCTGAACGTCATTGTGTCGCATGTAGTATTTCCCTCGAAGCTATATTGCTTCTTTGCCTCCCGCGGTGATTCTTTGGTGATTCTTCCTCAATATCGTGTTAACGGAAGTTACCCCTTGACCGACGACGAAACACATAGAAAGCATTAATACCCACCCCTTGTCCAATGAGGAGACTCCTTAAAAGCATTCATACCCACCCCGTGTCCAATAAGGAAACACAGAGAAAGCCTTTATTCGTACCCCTTGTCCAATTTGGAAAAACCTAGAAAGCATTCAAACGTTGTGAGTGAACCACCCAAAAATAACGTTCCTGCTTCCTTTTGTTGGGAGGAGAACGCCGCAATGTATTCGTTCAGCTTCCTTTTTACACCATAACTACCCTTCAAGATGGGACTTTTTTGCCTGGTAAGGTACAAGTGAAATACTGGTAGCTACCCCAACGTTTATACATGTATTAGGTCTTCCTTTGGCCATAACAATTATGTTAAGTACGAGTAAAAACAAAGATGGCGTCTGCATCGATAGTTATTGTAAATTGATAAGACGCCAAGAGTCAAAGTTTTCTTCACAGAGGGCGGTGCGATCCCCCGCTAACTGTGCGCCCCCTAGTGTCAGTTGTTGTTTGATTTTTGTTGTTGATGTATGGGTATGAACAAACAATGTCAGCTCGACGTCACCGACGGCGGTCCCTGGAGTCCGGGCGACCAGTCTGGCAAGAGGGGGTGGGGGTGGAGGCGGTCTGGCAGGAGGGGGGCGGTCTGGCAAGCGGTGGTGGATGGTGGTGGTGCTGTAGTAGTTGTGTACACTGCTGACTTCAGCCTCGATGCTAACCTGAAAAGACGTTACTCAGCTTACGGCAAGATAAGATGTCGTCTCATTGCCAACTGTCTTACGACAGTAACGCCTTGTTTTCAGGCTACCTCGATGCTTGCTCATAATAAGGGTAAACACATGCCCGGCCAAGTGCTAGAGGTGTCTGCTTTGGCGTTCGACGCACTGTTTTTATGGTATATGGAGGCTTGAATCTTTTGTGGAGTGGAGTCACATGGTGGGGAGGTAGTTTCGTTTTCAATATGGACTATATATCCATATACTGTATAACAGGACTGATAAGCCCGGCTTGTTAGCCAAGGGTCGTAGTAGTAGTCGGTAATGGGCTCAGGCCTTATGGGGGACCCGCCATTGTAGGATACTTATCCCCCTCTCCCCCTCGCCTCCCCCCTCGCCTCCCCGCTCGCCCCCCCTTACCCCCAACTCTTGCCGTCTGGTCCACGCCTGCTTCATTCGGGCTTCATGTATTCATTGATCCGGTCCTGTTAGTCTGATAAATGCTTCTGCCAGGACGCTAGGACCACTACCGTACTACGACTGTACCACTACCGTACTACGGCTGTACCACTACCGTACTAAGACTGTACCACTACCCTACTACGACTGTACCACTACCGTACTACGACTGTACCACTTCCGTACTACGACTGTACCACTACCGTACTAAGACTGTACCACTACCGTACTACGACTGTACCACTACCGTACTACGACTGTACCACTACCGTACTACGGCTGTACCGCTACCCTACTACGACTGTACCACTACCGTACTACGACTGTACCACTTCCGTACTACGACTGTACCACTACCGTACTAAGACTGTACCACTACTGTTCTACAACTGTACCACTACCCTACTACTAATCACTCACTTCCCACTCCCTCCATCTCTCTCCTTTCACACCCTCCCTCCCTCCCTCTCTTCATAACACCCTCTCTCCCTCGCTCTCCTCACCCTCAGTCCCTCGCTTCTTCTCCCCCACACCCTTCCTCCCTCTCCTCCCACCTTCTCCCACCCCCTCCGCCATCCCACCCTCGCTCCCTCCCACCGATACCCCTCCCACCAATACCCCTCCCACTTCCTTCCCTAGCCCCCTCTCCATTCCCCTTCCGTTCCTGCACAATGCCGGAATCACAGCTTCCTGGTATCACGAAGTAATCCCGGAATGTTTGGATCCGCATATTAAGGACAATACAATATCATCAAATATGGATTGTACCTGCGTAGATCACGCCTTGAATGCCTGCCTCCTGCTGCCTACACACCTGTGTCCCGGACGTAATACCAGAGCATGCCCTCAGGCGTCCGCACCGCCACAGCCGCACCCCCCCCCCTCCCAACTCCGCCGCCCCCCGCCCCATCACGACCATTCCGGGCCTCCCGCTGAAGGGTGTCTGCAGGTGGGGTAAGGACAACCTGAGATAGCTTGGGTGTCGGGTGCTTGGAGGATGAAAGGTAAACCCAGGGACTGTGCCGGCGGGGGGGGGGGGGGGGGATAGGGTCGTTTGTAAGGCTCTCCCTTGGTTTTTGTTTGTGTAGTTTCGATAACAGGGGCGATGACCGTGAAGGCCACCGGTCGTCTACCTATGCTCTCTACTCAAACTACGGACATTACATACTATTCTCACCAACACCCTATGCTCTCTCTACTCAGACCTGTACTACGGACAGTACGTACCATTCTCAATTCCCTATGCTCTCTCTACTCAGACCTGTACTACGGACAGTACATACTATTCTCAATTCCCTATGCTCTCTCTACTCAGACCTGTACTACGGACAGTACGCACTATTCTCAATTCCCTATGCTCTCTCTGCTCAGACCTGTACTACGGACAGTACGTACTATTCTCAATTCCCTTTGCTCTCTCTACTCAGACCTGTACTACGGACAGTACGTACCATTCTCAATTCCCTATGCTCTCTCTACTCAGACCTGTACTACGGACAGTACGCACTATTCTCAATTCCCTATGCTCTCTCCCTCTCTCTACTCAGACCTGTACTAAGGACAGTACATACTATTCTCAATTCCCTTTGCTCTCTCTACTTAGACCTGTACTACGGACAGTACATACTATTCTCAATTCCCTATGCTCTCTCCCTCTCTCTACTCAGACCTGTACTACGGACAGTACGTACTATTCTCAATTCCCTATGCTCTCTCTACTCAGACCTGTACTACGGACAGTACGCACTATTCTCAATTCCCTATGCTCTCTCTACTCAGACCTGTACTACGGACAGTACGTACTATTCTCAATTCCCTTTGCTCTCTCTACTCAGACCTGTACTACGGACAGTACGCACTATTCTCAATTCCCTATGCTCTCTCTACGCAGACCTGTACTACGGACAGTACGCACTATTCTCAATTCCCTATGCTCTCTCTACTCAGACCTGTACTACGGACAGTACGCACTATTCTCAATTCCCTATGCTCTCTCTACGCAGACCTGTACTACGGACAGTACGTACTATTCTCAATTCCCTATGCTCTCTCTACTCAGACCTGTACTACGGACATTACGCACTATTCTCAATTCCCTATGCTCTCTCTACTCAGACCTGTACTACGGACAGTACGCACTATTCTCAATTCCCTATGCTCTCTCTACGCAGACCTGTACTACGGACAGTACGTACTATTCTCAATTCCCTATGCTCTCTCTACTCAGACCTGTACTACGGACAGTACGCACTATTCTCAATTCCCTATGCTCTCTCTACTCAGACCTGTACTACGGACAGCACGCACTATTCTCAATTCCCTATGCTCTCTCTACTCAGACCTGTACTACGGACAGTACGCACTATTCTCAATTCCCTATGCTCTCTCTACGCAGACCTGTACTACGGACAGTACGTACTATTCTCAATTCCCTATGCTCTCTCTACTCAGACCTGTACTACGGACATTACGCACTATTCTCAATTCCCTATGCTCTCTCTACTCAGACCTGTACTACGGACATTACACACTATTCTCAATTCCCTATGCTCTCTCTACTCAGACCTGTTCTACAGACAGTACATACTATTCGCAATTCCCTATGCTCTCTCTACTCAGACCTGTTCTACAGACAGTACATACTATTCGCAATTCCCTATGCTCTCTCTACTCAGACCTGTACTACGGACAGTACGCACTATTCTCAATTCCCTATGCTCTCTCTACTCAGACCTGTACTACGGACAGTACGCACTATTCTCAATTCCCTATGCTCTCTCTACTCAGACCTGTACTACGGACAGTACGTACTATTCTCAATTCCCTATGCTCTCTCTACTCAGACCTGTTCTACAGACAGTACATACTATTCTCAATTCCCTATACTCTCTCTACTCAGACCTGTTCTACAGACAGTACATACTATTCTCAATTCCCTATACTCTCTCTACTCAGACCTGTACTACGGACATTACGCACTATTCTCAATTCCCTATGCTCTCTCTACTCAGACCTGTACTACGGACATTACGCACTATTCTCAATTCCCTATGCTCTCTCTACTCAGACCTGTACTACGGACAGTACGTACTATTCTCAATTCCCTATGCTCTCTCTACTCAGACCTGTACTACGGACAGTACGTACTATTCTCAATTCCCTATGCTCTCTCTACTCAGACCTGTTCTACAGACAGTACATACTATTCTCAATTCCCTATGCTCTCTCTACTCAGACCTGTACTACGGACAGTACGTACTATTCTCAATTCCCTATGCTCTCTCTACTCAGACCTGTTCTACAGACAGTACATACTATTCTCAATTCCCTATGCTCTCTCTACTCAGACCTGTACTACGGACATTACGCACTATTCTCAATTCCCTATGCTCTCTCTACTCAGACCTGTACTACGGACAGTACGTACTATTCTCAATTCCCTATGCTCTCTCTACTCAGACCTGTACTACGGACAGTACGTACTATTCTCAATTCCCTATGCTCTCTCTACTCAGACCTGTTCTACAGACAGTACATACTATTCTCAATTCCCTATGCTCTCTCTACTCAGACCTGTTCTACAGACAGTACATACTATTCTCAATTCCCTATGCTCTCTCTACTCAGACCTGTACTACGGACTCCGCTCACGCTCCTTTCAGACCTATGCTTTTGAACATCTCTTTGTGCGGTGTCTGCACTGAGCCCCGCCCGTGCCAGACCCAGACGGTGTACCAGGGCTGAGCTCCCAGATACGGGGTCTGCCGGCAGCTGCCGCTATCTGGTTATCAGAGTCGTCTTGCATCAGGACGACTTACAAAGCCAATTTTTATTCTCCATTCGCCATATTAACCGCTTGACTGCGTCTACAGTTCAATCCATGACCATTAATTAGAACCCGCAAGCACTGGTCGGTAAGTCACACCTCGACGGTGGGTAATTTAATCGATGCACCGATCGATATGATGAATGCATTGATCAATCAGTTTGATCTGTCAACATATCAACATGGCCACATGTGGTTCGGTGGTACTGGCCGGCAATGTGTTTTGGTGAACGGGAGGGCCGGACGGGTTATAACACAGGCTCCCTGAGAGGCTGGAAGGCCGGTGTGACCAGAAAGTGCTCTCGATGAGTGATGGTCAGAAAAACAAGTACCGTGATCATAGGGGAACTGGTCGCGAACCAGTTTTGTGTACTCGTTTTAACAGCCTTAATTGACAGTCTCTTTAGCATTGCATTAAGCGCAAGGCTAAGTGTGCGACCTTGCACGCCCAAGGCTGGATTGCAAACGGTCCCTCGTCGCTCGCTCTGGACCTAATGCCAGGAACCACCTCTCTATGCTGATCTCTGGCCAGAGTCTATATTGTTTTTCAAGATCGTTATCGGGCTGTTACGTCTGCTTTATCACATACCCCCCCCCCCCACCCAGTACCCCCCCCCCCCCCAATATCCAGGCCGCGTGTTGACGAGCGGGTGTACCCCTCCTCTCCTCCCGCACCGCTCCCCCCCCCCCACCGCCCCCCCTCGCCTCCTCCGAGGGGTAAGTTTGTGGGGGGATGGAGGGCTCTCCGGGTGGCCGAGGGGCCCGGCGACCCCTCTGTTTACCTGGAAACGTCCGTGTCTTGAATGTGTGTGATGGGGGCACTCGACCATGACGATCCTTTGAAACCGTGAGGGTCGAGCTTGGTAGTGAAATAGGAGGGGAGGGAGCCGGGCGGGGGGGGGGGGGGCGGGGGTTACTATTAGGAGGAGGTCGGGGCATGATGGGAGATCCACTGCTCACTGAAGACGGTTATACCATGTCATGTAGGACGGTACGGGGTACATGTGGGTGTGCTGATGGAGCCGGTGTCACTGGACTGAAAAATGGACTAAGAACACCCCGCCCCTCTGTCCCTCAGTCCCCCCCCCCACGTATCCACCACATCTCTGTCCACCCCTCCCCCCCCTCCCTCAGTTCCCTGCCTCCCCCCACGTCTCCACCACACCCCTACCCACCCCTCCCTCCCGCACCCCCCTCCTCCCCCCACGTCACCACCACACCCATACCCACCCCTCCCTCCCGCACCCCCCCTCCTCCCCCCACGTGTCCACCACACCCCTACCCACCCCGCTTTCTTACGCGGGCATTAGTATTGATCGGCGATCGAAGACACTGCGCGAGTAAACCGATGTCGGCGAAATGAACACACTGCGGCGCCTACGTCAGCTTCTCCCGATCAACTGATCAGCAAACTATATGTTGGGAAATGGCCCACATATTACTCAGTGTTATAACTGTCCCCAAATGGTGACATACATATAAGAACCTAAAATGAACTACATATTGAGCAAGCGGCCCTCCTTCCGCCCTCGGCCCGGAGTGACCCAGTATTCGCCCAGAGTGACCCACTATTCGCCTGGGCTGTAACACTCGGGACACCGCTGTAATCGATAGCTGACTGTTGTCTGTTGACCATCGGCCTCGTCGGTTGTAAAACCCTTCACTGGGACAGACTTATTAAGGTAGATCCAATCGTGGAGATATTCCGCCAATCCGCCTCCTGCCTGTCACTGCGTTGTGGTACTTGACCCATAGTGTAATGTCCGGGCACTGCTGACGTCGTGACGTCATGCCATGGGTAGAGCTGACACGTCATGACGTCATGCCATGGGTAGAGCTGACACGTCATGACGTCATGCCATAACCATTATCGGCAAGTAATACGTCATTTAATGGTCAGTGTCGCCACGACATGACGTCATTGAGTTGTCGGCATGCAATAGCGTCATTCGGTGACCATTGTGGACACGTCATGACGTCAGGGCCAGTGTCGCCGCGACATGCTAGCCCCATCCTTTGCCTAATGCAGTGTCCCCCCATAACGATGATATCGCACTGTCTGTCAGTGTCTCACCCTGATTAAGACCTCATCATTCCGTGAGACCACGTGTTTGGCCTCGCCTTCATGATTGGCTGGACCCGAGAGCCTCACGACACGTGGATCGTTGGTTGGAGCCCCGCTGTGGCCATGTCTGTGTGGTCGCAGGATAAAGATTTCATGTCCTTCTTTGCAAAGAGTAGCGGCTTACCCCCAGGGACATCGCTCCGCTCTTCCCTTCCTTCTCCCATTGACGCGCTATGATCAGAATTGGACTGAATATACAACCAGCCGATCTTAATTGGCCCGTGCCTGTGGCAATGTCACTGCGCCAACGACGGACCGATGTGCCGTTACATACACTGATAGACGTGTACTTTGCGTGCCTGAGTGTCCACGCGTACTGACATATGTATGCATTTTGAGCAACATACGTCAATCAGTGCACGGGGGCCTCCCTGGTGTAGTGGTTAGCGCACTAGACCGCAGATCAATAGGTCCTGGGTTCGAATCCGGGCTCGGGCACCTAATCTGGGGCATGTTTCATTCCTTCATCCTTCATCGTCTCGGGAGGTTCCTTGGCCCAATTTAGCCTGTATGTGCACAAAAGTGGCCTAAAACACCAACATTCCATTCAATCAGTGCAGGAATGCGCGACTCCCCCCTCCCCCACCCACCCCCCACCCCACCCATCCCCCATCTCGTGGTGTATATGTAATATGCACGATTTCAGTCTGGCTTGTCGTGCTGACCCCGGTCATTTCACCAGTCGATACGCCGGGCGGGGCGGGGAGGGGGGTGGGGGAGGCGAGCAGGTGGGGGTGAGAATTATATAGTCTATATTATATAGACTTTCATTATTATTTGATATGTGTTAGGATAAAGTATGTATAGTACAGATGCAGTGGTACATAACCCCCGACATCATCTGACT
>OZ025260.1:7906660-7929190 GCA_964019135.1 Arenicola marina | reverse complement strand
GCCTCGCCTGTTGACACTCCCGACCGCCCTGGGCCGTGTCATGCAGACGGCAGACCCCCGTTTGTTAGTGCTGGACATGCCTCGTGTCCCGATGGCTCAGTGCGTGCGCTAACTGGCGCATGAGGTCAGGGTGCTGAGGTGGCCAACTGGACCCCCCCTCCCCTCCCCCCTCCACCCCCCTCCTCCACCCCCCCCTCCCCCCTCTACCCCCACCCCCCTCCCCCCTGGCTCCTCCAGCAGGAGTGTTTCAAATGCTGCTCGACGCTTAGAGTCAGTCATTGAGTGAGAGGCGAAGGAGCTCGCATTGGTGACCTATTTCATGGGTAATGTTTTAGATGACGGTCGACGCCGTGACCTCGGTGTGGGCAGTGGGTAGGGTAGGGGGGGGGTAGCGGGGGCGAGGGGGTGGCCTGCGGGTCGGCCATCATCCTAGAGAGGGTGGGGGCGGCGGCCCGCGGGTCAGCCAGTCTCCTGGAGGTCTAGGCGCTAGGCGTCGGGTCTTGATTTACGCGAATCGTCCGTATTGACAGTCGCACTTGTTACTGGTTGCTCTACTTTACCACCATTACCTAATTAGGGCATTCACTCTGGAGTCCATTAGCTGGCTATACAGGGTCCAAGTGACACTTCGCAACTGTGTTGTTGGAGCATTGAGAAACTTAATAAAGGATCCCCCTACAATATATCTTTCTCTGATTCACCCAACCCCATGTCAGTGTCCCGAGAGGTTCCTTGGCCCATATAACACTCTGTAGTCAGCTAGCTATGGTTAAATGGGCTAGATACGATGCGCGACTCATATCGCAGTCCTGAGAATGGTACAGACACGGAATACTAATAGAGGGCTAGGTCCCGATGTCCTCCCGCAGGACTGCTGGGCCCAATTTAGCCTTTTTGTCCCTAAAAACGCGCGAAAACCCCCACATTTAATTTCATTTCATTTCATTGTTGTTTTATGAGTTGTTGCTGTGCCCGTCCTCAGTTATATGTTTTTTTAAATAGATTGTTGTTGTTCAGACAGATGTTCTAGGATGTTACACTGTTAATCATGATATGTTTGCATCATAGCCTTCACCAATTTGACCTTTTGTTGTCCTTACTTATTCCAGAATGACGATGCTGGGATTGACCTTATCGAATCTGTGATGCTTGTAAGTCCGTTTCTTAGCAACTAAGTCCGTATCTTAGCAACTAATCGACATTACTCTAGCGTTCGTATTATCATGTCATGATGATTACTTGTCAGGGTATTAGCCAGAGACCCGCCTTTTCAATTTGGCGGGCACTCAGGTGCTGTTCACCCGCCCAAAAAGGGTCTTTCTGTCAGGAGGTTTAGAATGAAATCATTTTTATCAATTTAGTTATTGATAAAATTTATCAATTTACTATGACATCAAGAACTACTTTTGTTGATGGACCTGCGACCTGATCAGCAGGCGCCATGTTGTGTGTGTACACTGAACATTTTTCTTACAGGCCAGAATTTTGGCTGGCAACAAAAAAAATCTGGCTAATACCCTGTATCGTGCTGATTGCTACTGTTAATACATCCGGTTAAGAACCGCAAATACTATTTTTAATTGTTTTGCACTATGGGTCTCCATGTAACACTATGTAACTAAAGAACCACAGTAAACGATTTTTTTTTTTATTACATTTCACTTTTAAGGATTTCCAGGATATAATGTTTTATTGCACGTTTTTATTGTGTGATTATCGTTGGCAGGAGATGACTTTAAAACCTCCACTGACCGCCATTAATACGCCCAAGAAGGACGAGAATGGCTTCAAATTTGATACAGTATTAAAGGTTGGTACTTTACTTGGTCAATCAATTTGTCTACAGATCAAGGTCGTGGGTTCGAACCCTGGCACATGCAAGTTTCACTCAATGTTATTGGCCCCGGAGGTTTTGTGACTCAATTTAGCCGTAATGTGCACAAAACTGGCCTAAGACAACATTATTTCATTTCCACTGTTCCACGTTCATCGGGGAGCTTGGTTCGATTGACGCTCTACTCGATTCACGCTTCTCTCGATTCAGATTCCACTCGATTCACGCACCACTCGATTCACGCTCCATTCTATTCACGCTCCATTTGATTCTGATTTCACTCGATTCACGCTCCATTCTATTCAGATTCCACTCGATTCACGCTCCATTCTATTCAGATTCCACTCGATTCACGCTCCACTCGATTCACGCTCCACTCGATTCACGCTCCACTCTATTTAGATTCCACTCGATTCACGCTCCATTCTATTCAGATTCCACTCGATTCACGCTCCACTCTATTTAGATTCAACTCGATTCACGCTCCATTCTATTCAGATTCCACTCGATTCACGCTCCACCCGATTCAGATTCCACTCGAATCAGGCTCCACTCGATTCAGATTCCACTCGATTCAGGCTCAACTCGTTTCCTGTGCTGTAATGCGTCTCAGGGACCGTTTATCCGAATGCCTTAAGAGGGCGGCCCAGCGCGTAAATCATCTCACTCATCCATCAGGTGATGTAAAATATCCCTATAGACGCTGTGCCCAAGAAAATATTTCCGTGTTTTTTCACAACTGGAAATTGATATAGCAATTGCGCCGCTTTTTAAGTAGAAAAAGTTAAGACGTGAGTAGACGTAGGACGACTATACAGGCAAGATATAGTTAATCGTTTAATGTAATGCCCAAGGGTCCCCGTCTGTCTCGCTTGGCCCAGACGGGGCTCTCTCGACGCTGAACGGTGTAGCCGTCGTCTCGGTCGTTCTCTGTGCTTTTTGTACTGAGACTATTCGGCAAACAGTTCTGTTCTTTCTGTCGCCCAGGTTACCAGTGTTGTGTCTTACACTGTAGTGTGTTGGGGAGACACTGAAGCTTATCTTCTGATTCAGAATCTTAACTATTGCCAAGACGTTTTCATTGACATTATTACAAAGGCGGTAAAACGTTGATTGACAATATGGTCGAGGCGCTGAGGATTATCTTCTGATTGACATTATGGTCGAGGCGCTGAGGATTATCTTGTGATTGACATTATGGTCAAGGTGCTGAGGATTATCTTACGATTGACAATATGGTCAAGGTGCTGAGGATTATCTTCTGGTTTAAATTATGGTCAAGGCGCTGAGGATTATCTTCTGATTGACATTATGGTCCAGGCACTGAGGATTATCTTCTGATTGACATTATGGTCCAGGCACTGAGGATTATCTTCTGATTGACATTATTTATGGTCCAGGCACTGAGGATTATCTTCTGATTGACATTATTGCCAAGACAACAGATTATCTTCTGATTGACATTATTGCCAAGACTAATGATTATTTCATGATTGACATTATTGCCAGAACTTAGGCTTATCTTACGTTTGACATTGTTGCCAAGCTAAGGATTATCTTCCTATTAACTTTTTTACCCAGATGTTAAGAACATTGCCTTCACCAACAAGAAGTGAATATATAAGTTTAAAGGAATATGTATTTCACGTCCTGTATATAAATATGTAGCGCCCTAAGGGGGACGCCCACTTACTGACCAAGTCGCTTGCGGGCTGTTACTTAACACTCCAGACTCCCTCCCCCATGTCTAAAGCTATGTAGGGTTGGCACATGTCGCCGTTAACACGCAGTGTGCCGCAGCTATCAGCGCTTGGCCTATTTTAGGGAAGGGCGCCCGAAATAGCCAACGTTATCTGGAGGAGGCTGAGTGAGGGAGCGTGTTGGGGTGGAGGATACGGGACGTACTCGCCAGCAGGGCTGGCCCCGGTGGGGGAGGGGGAAGGGGAGGGGTCGGGAGAGGGGGGAGGGGGGGGGGGGCCACTGGCAGGCCTTCCGTAATAGTAGCATATTAGTAAGACGACTGGCTGGCCAGCGGTAATTGCTGCCTGGCGGATTTCTTGATAGGCCGTTGCATTGCTATACAATACGGACTATGCTGCTCACTCTCCACTCACTCTCCTCTCCACCCTCCCAGAGGCAGAGCGCGCGGGCTGGCTGCTCACCGGGATTCCCGGCCAACTCGGCAAGCTCTGTGTTTTGTGGCTGGGTGCGTCTTTTGCTTTTGTATATAGTTTTTATTTGTTTTCCTGGCATTGTTGTCAGTAGTGGTCCGGGGTTTACCGTCCAGGCAATACAGTGACGGCGTCAGACCCTGGGTGTCGTCACCATCGCATACCCGGCTTGAGGCGTTACTATGGATACCAATGCCAGTGTCCCACGGGGATTCCTTGGTCTGGTTTAATTCATGTGTGCGCGAGAGTGGCCTAAGACATTAATAAAAAGACCCCAAACACTGTGGTTATTAGCACCATCCTCATCCTCATCCGACGCCGCAATTTATGTGCCCCGAACACTCTCGCCACGTGGTCCCACCACCGCGTCCCATCCTGTGTCACCCCCCCCCCCCCCCCGCCCCCCGAACAGTCGCCACGTGGTCCCACCATCACTTCCCATCCTGTATCAACCGCGCCATAAACATCCTGACATCAGCACTCCTCTCCCCACCAACATCGCCACTGCCACTTCCGATTGGTCGGGTAATTTGAGGCTTCGCGCGAAGGTCATTCCAGCTACGGTCTGGTAATTACTGACCCTCAGACCCCCCCCCCCCCCACCCAACCACACACACACACACACCCAACCCCGCCAGCCTCCGTAATTCCGCTCTCACACACACCCACACACTTCCTCCATTGCGGACACTCGCATAACCTCCTACATGCTCGCGCCCGTCTCCGTCTCTGTACTATCTGGGTCACCTGGCCAGCCTGGCCCCGTCGTTGCCATCCCCACCTGTCCTTGTGTGTTAAATCCTCACCGAGCGCTGGGATGCCTGCGCCGGCTTAAGGGGCGATCTGACGGCTTCCAAGGTTGGCGTAATCGGGGGTCGCCCCGTGGCCTAATGGGTAGCGCGCTCGGCGCTGCTTCCCGGTGCCCCACGCTAGCCTAGTCCAGCGGGGTTCGAACCCCAACTGTGCCAATGTCTCTGTTTATGCAAGATAAGCACAATGGGAGCCTCCCTAGCTCAGTTGGTCACCAGATCAGCTGAGCTGCTGATCAACAGGTCCCTACACCTGCATCAAGCTTTATTCAGCCCCATTTCATCGTCCCGGGAGATTTCTTAGTCTAATGTATTATTCATGAGCGCAGAAGTGGTCTGGAAGACCAACAGTTAATGTCTCTGACAAGAGTAGGGGATGGCCCCTGAGTCATGGCTCCTTGATACCTTCGAGCTTCCCACGTTGCCGTCTGTCCGCTTGGGTGACGTCACAGTGTGTCTACGTGTGTGACGTGCGGGATGCATTTCCCGTGACGTCACAATACGACGCTAGATGAGGCCTTGTTTACACCGCTCAGAAAGCCAGCCACACGGACTCCTGGATCGACTTTCATATCAGTAGCGTGTGCATTATTCGCTCAGAATAAAAATGTGAATAAACAGTGGTACTGAGCCAAGAAGCTATCACACCGCCAGTGATGACCCTTTATATGTGGTAAATAAGTGTTGTTACCTGGGTCATTGTGTGCCCAATAGCGGTCTTAAACACAGATTCATTTCCTTTATATGTGAACTTTTTATGCATCACTTTTGTGACCACAGTAGTCTCAATCGCCGGGGGGGGGGGGGGGGCGGGGGGCGGCAACTCGTATATCAGGGCCCTTGTTTTATGACATGCGAGATTCCCCCCCCCCCCACCCTCGTTACACCGACCGGCGATTGTGGCTTTTGTGGTGTGACCTTTACAAACTAAGGACATAATGGACCTGTAACTCAATTCCGTGTTATCGTAGCGAGGTCCTATATGACGTCATAGCTAGATTTCCCCCCGGTTCCACTCCGGTGTGGCGCGTACGTTATGCGCTGAAAAAACGCTAGGTTTGTCCCACTCTCTCCTTATCATAATAACACGCAGCAGTTTTGTCACACTTTACAACGTCTCTCGCCGGGAAACTGAATGCGTGCCAAAGGACATGTCTCTCATTCACTCTCATTCCCGCCGCTACCGCGGTGGTTATTTGAGGTATGTTTCACACACACAATCACTGGTCTTATAGTTCCAAGCGATTCCTTAGCCCGTTGTTGCAAAATTGTTTGGGTAGAGCGCTGTATTCCTTTAAGACCGGAAGTGACGTGTGATCGGTCGCTCTCCCCCGGTGGACGTCATTGTCATAGCGCCACGCGCTGTGACGTCAGAGCCCGGGGTCCCGCGCGCCGTTCAGCATTGTCAGCACGCTTGGCGAGCACGTCCCGGTGTTTGCGTAAGGTGCTGCCATCTGTTGGTTGTACTCCGTGACATACATGCATACATCCTACGTATATACATAGGCCGTACGGCAGCAAGTCCGAGCGATCTGACCCGTGGATCAGTTCCACAACCCTCGGGTAGGTTCTCTCGAGTGCACTTCAAGTGTTGAGAGCAGTTAAAAATCACGCCATAGTATCACTGAAATTAATGTGCAGACAATACAGCGACTCGCTACAAGTGCACAGCTAGCAGCAGATCTGGGCCATGCTGGGATCTTCAAGCACCCGGCTGCTGTTGTTGTTAAACGTTGTTCTAGTCAGGGATTGCATGGCACGAGCAATGATGGGTTGGTGATTGGAGGGGAGGGGGAGGGAGGGAGGGAGGGCAGAGTGGCGTTGAGGCTTCCTTGAGGTTCATCTAATCTATCTAGGGTCCTTGGTTGTTTGGACATTATGCACTGGTTGCCCCCGAACCCAGAGATCGAGGCTGTTTTCCAGCCGCCTGGGGGAGCCACTGGCTGTCATCCAGGGTCACTCATCTCATCTCATCTCAATCACTGTGTATCTTGTTGGCGGAAAGCACTCGATTGTTTCCTCAATGGCAGTCGCCACCGACTCACTCACCACTTGGGGAAACCACTCAACTTAACCGGTGTTCTTTCATTTCACGCTTCACTCCTATATAAATAAGCCTACTCCTCTTCATACTTATTAAAGCAATATATACTTACATGCGCCATCTTAGATTTTTTACATTTGAGAATCAGGACTAATTATGATGCATATGTTTTATATCTCTTTGTTAAACAACAATATCAACATAAAACTGCGCGGTTTATTTACATCGCGCGCGGACGTGATAGCGAGCCGCGGTCGACATCACACAGAATAACATAACAGCGAACAGGCGCGCAGGAATATAAAGCCGGCCACCAGCTTCTGCTCCGGTGACCAACTTGCTTCTCTCCAGAAAACCCACAGGCTCTCAGGATTTAAATTCAAGACACAATATACTTATTTGACATGGAGAAGCGGTTTGTAATGCAAACAAATACGGAATATGCTTTAACAGTACATAATTACTTGATGGGTTAGACACATCCGCCTGAGACGTCAGTCTTTGTAGACTACAACCACGGCAACGAGTGCCCAATGATATTGGCCATCCGCGACTCACTAATGTTACCATGACAACCTGTCGCGTATATTTTGTCGTTAACATTTGGTTTGTCCGTTAGCGTCTTTTTATATTACGTTGACGACCTTCTGGCTTGTATGTCAACAGATAAAACATTACACTGTATGTCATCAAAGATATTAGTACACCAAGATAGTTCATACAGCGATTTCCTTGTAATCGTTCTCCGGTGGCGCCGCCAAGCGGTGAGCGCGTAATGTTGCACAGTGCCGCCGTCAACAGGCATCAACTTCCAAGTTTGTTCTGCCATAAATTGCGCGAATTCGCGAAAGAAATGTCTAAAAATGTCGGAAGTAGAAACCCACCCCCGCTGGGTCCCCTGACACTGTGCTAAAGAATTATGAAGTTGTAGTCTTATTATAATCGCTAACAAGCAGCAAAATTATCAGCAAGTTAGGGAAACTAGCCCCCCCCCCCTCACTGACACCTGTGCTAAATAATTATGAAGTTGCAGTCTTATTATAATCGCTAACAAGCAGCAAAATTATCAGCAAGTTAGCAAAACCAGGCCTCCCCCAAAACAAAAACAAAAATAAATAAATAAAACAAACAAACAGTAGACTGCCAGTGTATGACGTTCTCGAAATATATATATATAACGCATTGGTGGCACTGACAGCTAGGCCTAATCATTGCCGCATCAACACTACAAAATTACACATATTTAATGTCAAATATACCTGAAGGCATGAAAGGATATCACCAGGCTTTATATCAACTCGATTATCATATTTTTAGTTAACAGGGCGCCGCTGATCACGCAGACTGCGTTATCGTCAGCGCAGGGGCAGCCCAACGTTACGCGCTTGCCGCATAGCGGCGCCACTACTCGCCGCATTAGACATTTTCCAATAGGCGCGCGCCGTATGACCTATCTTGGTGTACTAATATCTTTGATGTCATTTAGGATGCAATATAAAACCATGGCAACTAATCTGATCGGCATAAAGTTTTTCTCGCCGTCTTTCCGTAAAACCCGTGATTATGACTGACCCAATCATATGTGGCCGGCACCCCCCTACATGTATATTACAATCTGTGTAATCACGGCAGCCACTGTCTGTGCCCCCCCCGCCCCCACCCACGCCTTGGGGTTCGAGAAGCGGAATCCAGTGCAGAAGCCTTCCGCTTGGAGCTGTTTAAGAATCCGTTGATGTTGTCTGGCCCATTGGGAGGTCCCGTCCTGGCGTCTGTCTGGCCATCAGTGAGGAGGAAGTAGGTCCGAGAACTGGCCCGGATTGCGCCTAGTTTAGATGCCGAGGGGCCATGTGGACCGACATACAGCTATACAGCTACCTGACCGCTCCAGTCCACTGCGCCACACGGCGACTCCCACGGCACACTGAGTGATGACATGTACCGCGGTGGACTGACATGATAAAGGCTCATGTCGATGATAATGTCTCCCGTGGATGATAATGTCTCCCGTGGATGATCATGTCTCCTGTGGATGACGATGTCTTCTGTGGAATGCTAATGTCTATGTGGATGACAATGTCTCCTGTAGATAATAAATTCTCCTGTGGATGATAATGTCTCTGTGGATGACGCTGTCTCTGTGGATGATGTCTCCTGTGGATGATAATGTCTCTGTGGATGACGCTGTCTCTGTGGATGATGTCTCCTGTGGATGATAATGTCTCTGTGGATGACGCTGTCTCTGTGGATGATGTCTCCTGTGGATGATAATGTCTCTGTGGATGACGATGTCTCTGTGGATGATGTCTCCCGTGGATGATAATGTCTCCGTGGATGATGTTTTCCATGGATGATAATGTCTCTGTGGATGACGATGTGTCTGTGGATGATGTCTCCCGTGGATGATAATGTCTCCGTGGATGATGTTTTCCATGGATGATAATGTCTCTGTGGATGACGATGTGTCTGTGGATGATGTCTCCCGTGGATGATAATGTCTCCGTGGATGATGTTTTCCATGGATGATAGTGTTTCCCTCATCTTCAATGTGCATAGGGTTTCGCCTGTATCAAGGTTCATGTACGCGATAGAAGACCATTCGGCACATGGGGAGTAGCCCGATATCGGTATACCCAGGGTTTTAGGGAGGTTTTACTGCATATCCTGCGGCTATCATTATCTAGTTACGATCATTTAATCTGTGAACTGTATGTTTTGTTATGGGCGGTCACCAGGGTTTGCTGACGTGAGATCGATGTGCGATGTTCTGCCGCAAACAGTGATCAGGTCGTACATGTGAACAGACCTACGGCATATGGGGTCTTATTGGGATCGGCTGTACGTCGGTGATGACTTGACTACCTACCTAAAAGGTTTGGTGAACCAGGTGGTGTCTGAGTGAGAGCTTTTCCTCACAGCCCCATAATAATTATATTCAGGACAATGACGCAGGCGACAGAGATGCGATGCCTTTTTACACGTGCACTGGCGATTACATTACATAACGCCTGAGTTACGGATTTGTTTCGTTGTGGCCGACATGAGTCTTTATGTCGTGAAAAAAAAACATCGTTGAACGCCGCCGTGGGGTATTATTTGTGACCCCGGGGGTTCCTCTGTCCCTGCTTTATAGTGATTACCGCCGACCCAGTGCGGTGGGTGGGCGCTGCCGCAGACGTCTTCGCGGGGACCACCACCAGCCGACAGCTGACCGCCGCCTGGCCCGGGCTGCTGCTCGCTCGCTCGCTGCCATTGTGCCCCGCCAGATGGCGACACTGGCCGGACCGCCGCTTTACATTGGGCGGCATGTAATGGCGCAGTACGTTCTCCATCTGTGCCGGTCTAAAATGGGGATTGCGCTGAGGGGACGCCTCGGTGGTCATAACGACACCTGACTCATGAGGGTCCCTCCCTCACCCCCGTAGAGGGCTGTAGGCGTCACGGAGGGGGTGTTTCACCAGTGATCCGGGGAGACATAGACAACAGATCGCTGGCGGCGGTGGATTGATTGCAATGAAATTCTGAATCTGCTGTGGTGAGACAGTTGTGGCGCTGTATTATGGTCTCCTTCCGTATCGCTCTAAGGGCCGCCCCGATAGCTCAGTGGGTTCGAGCGCTCGCCTTGAGTGCTCTGGCCACCTGAGAGCCTAAAAGCAGGTGGATCATTGACGCGATATGATCTGAATTAGTTAAAGCGTCCTGAATATACAACTAACCAATCTTTCCGGCTCTTCGCATTCGAGGTGTGTACAATCATTGTAATAAGCAAAACTTGCCAGCCACAATTGACTGTATCACACCGTCGTATGGGGACCTGAGGCGGGACACACGTCAGTGTGTTAAATCTCCGGGTGATGATCCAGGGCAGTAAGCGTCATCCGGATCCACACTGGACACTGACCCGGCTGGCAAAGGTCGCCTTTTCATTAGTTGTGTGACATTATATGAAAAATGGTAAAACCAGTATGTTGAGAATTTAGTTTCACGCTAATTGACTGCTGGGAACGTGCCGCTGGAAAAGGTATTTTTTTCGTGGATGTTTGTACGCCAATGGGTCCTAAATTATGCACTTTTGGTACCTGCATGATAGGTTTGTGTTGCAGTGGTGGTCGTTATGCAATAGTTGCCTAACTGCAGCAACTCACCCCCACCCCACTACCCCAACTACGATTTGTTGTAGCGTATTGGTCATTTGTAGCTGTGAACAACCTTATTGTCAGATGTGGCATCACTGATTTGTCGAAATTCATCATTTGATTTAATACGCCTACGAAGTTGACGTTAACTTAATAAAATGAATGTTGGATATTTATATATGAAGTCCTCTCGGACGAGGCCGCCTGTGAATCACTGGACGTATTAGTTTGTGCATTAGTTGGTATTGAATAATATAATATAATTGACGGGGCATTTAAAAATATTTATTGGTTATAGCTAGAATGTGTCGGTGAATGTTTCGTATTGCCTGATACCCTTTCCGCTGGTACAGCTCTGGCGGGATTATTAATCACCTTACTGAAAGGATATATTGCGATGAGATATTGAAAATGGGTCCTGAACACTGCTTCCTGTAGCCCAGATGGCTCGGCCGGGTTGTCCGCTGCCGTAATCACGTGGTTGGTTGTCTATTTCAGACACACGACGGCCTGGCAGTACCGGAACTGTCTCCACTCTCGCAAGCCATCAGCCCGCTGCCCAAAGGTAAGGAACACGTGGACGTGGCCCTCCAGTGTGCGGCATCCACAAGTATCATCTTATCTTGTTATCTTACTGTCATCTTATACCGAAGCGGAGAATCATGCGTTTTCATCCTTGTTTCCGTTTCTCAGCGGTGTTCGCTATAATGAAGAGGTGTACTAATTGTGAAACGTGTAATAGCTTTAAACTGTAAAAAAATGTAATAGGTTTTAAATATAAAAGCTGGAAATAATTATTTATATTGTTTTTTGGGTTTTTGTTTTATTCCATGATATGTTGATAGCCTATCGCCTATCATGCCCCCCCCCCCCCTCCTCCCCCAGATATAGCTCGTGTACAACGACCTGGACCCCGCCTCTTTGTTGCACAATGATTTGCCCGGCTATGACTTCAGCCGCAGTAAGCCAACGGCAGTAACTCTCTGCATGTGTTGTACAGCTATTATCACGATGTCCCTCGAATGACTAGTCACAGTGCGTCAACGCCAGTAAAACTCTACATTTATGAAATGTACCGAGAATGACTTCAGCCGCAGTAAGCTAACGCCATTTACCTGCTCTTAACGCTAATTGCGAAAAAAATGTCACTTGATTTTACGTATATGGTCAGGTTGGTGTGGTTTTAAGTGCGATAGTCATCGACCTGAAAGTCGACTCCATTGAGATCGTTCCCCGTTTACTTCAATGATACTCAAACGGGAATGTTGAGACGGGAGGGTTAAATGAGGGTGCTTTGATCATCGTCGCAATCATAATGAAGACAACAGCCGCCACAGCAGCGGCGGCGGCGGCGGCAGATGTCACAGACACCTTGCACGGCCACCTCGTGCCCCCCCCCCCCTCCCTCCCCCACCCAGTCTCAGCGGTCTTTTGGCCAGCCAATCCATCGGCCTAATCCATCATCACCATGAGATATAAGGTTGATTGTGGCCGCCTCATCACAGCCTGACATCACCCTTCCTAAAACCCCTCCCCTCTCCCCTCCTCGCCAGCCCCCTCTCGCCGCCGCACAGTCTTCCTGTCGCGCCCCGGCCCTGTCCGCCATCACAAGTCCTTGTCATTGTTTCGCCGCCGTTATTTCCAGACCGTTCCCGACCTGCGTTGAAACCTCCCAACATCCGGGGACTTTCGGGGAGTTATTGATTTTTCTCCCGTAGCTAGAGAGATTTCATATAACAAGTTTGCCGTCCAATTTGTTATCTTCTAGCGCGATCGAGGACGTCGGGTCGGGGCGGGCGGGGGGTGGGGGGTGACACTAGGGGCTAGGGTCTAGGGGGCAGGGGTTGGGTGGAGACATAGGAAGAGACGTTGGTGAGGAGGGAGGTACGGGAGGGAGGAGGACCCGAGTCTCGAGCCTCCTGACTGCGCTAAGACCCTCCGCATCTATCAGGCTGTTTGCTCGGTAGTTTTCCTGACAGCCCCTATATTGATTTCCTCAGATAAAGTACTGCGCTAATCTCATTCAGCCTTAGCCGATGACACTCGCCTTAGTTTGTGGGCCTCAGCCCGGTCGCAATGACAGACGAGAGAAGCAGCTAGTCAACCGAGTGCCTTTATTAAGGGATCAGTTTAGACCGTAACGCCTTGGATAGGATTTAAATATTGCTTTATCCATTTTGTGGCTCCCCCCCCCCCGCGAAGTACCCATCTCCATCAAGTGGATAAATCTTACGCCGAAGCGAATATCATCCGATCCCCAGGCTTAAGTCTCGCTCCCATTCAGTCTCGCCGCCGTTCAGTCTCACTGCCGCTCACAGTCTCGCTGCCGTTCGCAGTCTCGTTCCCGTTCAGTCTCGCTGCAGTTCAGTCTCGCTGCCGTTCAGTCTCGCTGCCGTTCAGTCCCGCTCCCGTTCAGTCCCTCCGGTTCAGTCTCTCTGCCGTTCAGTCTCGCTCCCGTTCACCGTCTCGCTGCCGTTCAGTCCCTCCCGTTCAGTCTCGCTGCCGTTCACAGTCCCGATGCCGTTCAGTCTCGCTCCCGTTCAGTCTCGCTCCCGTTCAGTCTCGCTGCCGTTCAATCTCGCGGCCGTTTGCAGTCTCGCGGCCGGTCTCGTCCTCGTGGGCTAGCGTCTCGTGTTGGGGCGGGTTGGCGGCGCCATTCTTGTTGCAGCTTAATTGCACTCTGTTTTGGGCCATCACTCACTGCGCGTGTAATGAAGTGTTGCGGAATCTGTATTGTACTACTGTAATGGTGTAAGCCAGCATCGACAAAGGGGGGTGGGGGGAGGGAGCAGGGGTGCTGCTACCGTCTCGAGATTAAAATACTGGGTTCGACGAGTCCCGGAGCACGTGACAGTCAAGTGGGCAGAGGGGGGCTGGGTATATGATGGAGGTGGGGGGTGGGGGGGGGGGGGGGGTCAGGGTGCAGTTAGATCCTGTGCCTCTGTTGTCACACAGCGGGAAGGTAGGTGGCGCTACTGTTGTCACGTCTGCCGTTATGACACACGCCAAGGAAGGGAGTTTTATTATCAGCGGGAAGATTCCGTTAATGGGGCATGTCGATCACCCGAATCTGGTGACGGTTTCCTGTGTCACCCATCGTATCAGTCAGGAGTGGGCCAGGAGTGGGCCATGTGTGGGCCATGTGTGTGCCAACTGGCCTAAATACCGAGTCATTCATTCTTTCATTCACGTAGGATATCACGCACCGGCTCTATGCAGGTTTTGGTTGGAACTGTTGCCTGATCTGTCTGAAACACCTCGCGTTTCCACTGCTGCCATTTAAGCTCTGATTACCGTCTGCCTACGTCACTGGGTATGTAGACGTCTGTGTGTCTTGATGCTCGTTGTTCCGGTTTCCGAGAAAAGTGGCATTTATTTTGTATAAGAACAAAAATGGCGATGCAAAGTTGAACGGTGTTGCAGGGGGGACGAAGTGAATGGCACTTTGACTTCTGATTATTAATTAGTTAGCGCCAGAAATAGTTTTGTCAGACATTGAGTTGACTCACAAGAATAAACGAGTGTAACAATAGAACAACCCTGACATAGAAGCCTCTGTCGCTAGCGGCGTGGGTGACTTCCGGTTCCTGTTGATGGTATTGTTGAACTTTCAGCTGGAGTCGGGGAGGCACAGACACCTGTAGTACATTAATAGCATGGGATGGAAGCCATTATTATATCTTATGATGGCTACAGTAAGATGACTGACTTGACTCAATTCAGAGGTAGATTACTGGAACCTCTGTTGAAGGTTACGGGACACACCTTCGTTGGTGGTTACTGGAGCGTCTGTTTTAGGTGTCATCATCGAGATGAATTGTATCTGTTGACACGTTTGATGTAGACGTGGATTAAACAGGCCGATGTAACAATATCAATGGGTGTGACGCCCTCACACAAGTTGTTGGTTGGCCTGCAATGGAAGTATGCTACTACGGCCACCATAGCGGCTAACGTTCCCGGATAACAGTTCAGGAGACACGACGATAGGACGATGGCGGACATTGGCAGCAGTTGGGTAGACATTTGTGAGATGTTAGTAGTAGCTTAATGCGAGAGATTTCTTCGAATGATCGTCGATTTGATTATAGCCGCGTGCGACATAGATTGACCTCTTGACAAATGAGGAAGCCGTGGAGTGGTGCGAAGCCATGGGGCGGGGGGGGCATCATAGGGTGTGTGTGGGGGTTGGGGGGTGGGGGTGTCCACCGAGGCCGTGAGAGGGTGGGGAAGGGGTCACCTTAGGCTGAGTGATGACCCAGGCACAGCGTTACTGACCCGCGTTACTGACCCGGGCGATGCTTGCGCGCAGACGCCTGGCGATAAGGCTGCGACTTCCGCCGAGGGGAAAACACGGACCAGCGACCGCCAGGGGGCGTGCTATTATGGCCGCGTCACTGTGCGCGATCTCCTGGAACAACCAGGTCTTTGTATGTCATTCTCCTCCGCCCACATCCCCACCCACACCCACATGCCCTCCCACACCCACACCCACACCCGCACTCACCCACACACCCACTCCCACCCACATCCGACCACCCACACCCACCCACCCCCAACCCCACCTCCTCGACGGGTTGTCTTGCCCCAGCCACCCCTTTCTCGGGTGATCCGGCCCCTTGCCCCCACCCTTGGAGATGAGGGGTAACATAGTTGGTCTCTGTGGCCTCCGGGAGGTGGGGTGGGGTGGGCCGCGTACGCCGCGAGAGCCGCCTTATTGCTGCCTTATTGATACCCACCCCGCGTCCTGGCTTTTTGTGGCCGCGTCACTGTAGTGTGTATGTGTGTCCACTCCATTAACACCGCCCCACCCTCCCTACCACTCACCCACACGCCGTGCAGCACCCCCCCCCCTTTTGCCTCCCTCCCCCAGCCCCACCCATCCCCTACTCACCTTGCCATGGCCGGCGTTCTGGCCGACTCTCTCCCTTATTCTCTTTGATTTTCACCGCTTGCCCGTCCGTCGACCAGCGTCCTACCCCCCCCCCCCTCCCCCCCCTTCCCCCCCTCCCTGCCTTCCCTATCCGCGCCTTCCCTTCCGCGCCCCACGCCCTCGCCGCCGTGACCACCACCAACCAGCACTTCAATTTTCCCTCTTCCCACTCCATATTCCCGCTTCCTCTCTTGTCGCTTCCCTCCCCGTATTCCCCATATCCCATGCCATGCCCCCCGCCCCCCCCCATCCCCCCTGCCTGTCCCCGAGTGGGAGGCAATTTACGAGGTCCCCGGTGAGGCCACGGCGGTATCGATCCAGTCCCGGTGGTTGTGCCCACCCCCCACCCACCCGCCGCATCTCCACGTGGTTGTGACCCCCTCCCCCCTCCCGCCGCCTCCTATCACCCCATACCCCCACCGCCTCCCGTGCTTTGTTGTAGGGATCGGGATGGAAAGGCTGGGGAGGGGAGGGGGGGGGGGTATTGGTGGACACTCCCTCATCGTCTCCGCATTGCTTTCTGCTTGGAAGGATCTGCCAAGTGAGAGAGAGACAGAGAAGCTGAGTCGGGCAGAGAAAGAGGGGGGTGGGGGTCAACGTGAGTGCCGCCATGGTGACGGTCGAGTGTGGGGTGGGCCGGGTTAGTGCTGGAGTGTGTGGGGTGGGGCGTAGAGGGGGTGAGGTTGTTACGGTGACGGATTTGGTAGGCTGGGCAAGGTGCGCCGAGTACCACAGCGACGTCATGATGGAGATTGCGCCGATGATGGATAGCCGGTTCCCCGCCGTGGTGGCAGCAGCAACCTTGAGACAGGGAGCCAGGCGGTTGGTATGAAGCTGTTAAGGGTGAAAGGAAGGGGACATGCTTGGGAAGGATGGAATAGGGAGGGAAAGACGGGTGGTGGGGGCGTGCTGGGGAAGGATGGAATAGAGAGGGGAAGACGGGTGGTGGGGGCATGCTTGGGAAGGATGGAATAGGGAGGGGAAGACGGGTGGTGGGGGCGTGCTTGGGAAGGATGGAATAGGGAGGGGAAGACGGGTGGTGGGGGCGTGTTTGGGAAGGATGGAATAGGGAGGGGAAGACGGGTGGTGGGGGCGTGCTTGGGAAGGATGGAATAGGGAGGGGAAGACGGGTGGTGGGGGCGTGCTTGGGAAGGATGGAATAGGGAGGGGAAGACGGGTGGTGGGGGCGTGCTTGGGAAGGATGGAATGGGGAGGGGAAGACGGGTGGTGGGGGCATGCTTGGGAAGAATGGAATAGGGAGGGGAAAACGGGTGGTGGGGGCATGCTTGGGAAGGCTGGAATAGGGAGGGGAAGACGGGCGGTGGGGACATGCTTGGGAAGGATGGAATAGAGAGGGGAAGACGGGCGGTGGGGACATGCTTGGGAAGGATGGAATAGAGAGGGGAAGACGGGTGGGTGGGGGCATGCTTGAGAAGGATGGAATAGGGAGGGGAAGACGGGTGGTGGGGGCATGCTTGGGAAGGATGGAATAGGGAGGGGAAGACGGGTGGTGGGGGCGTGCTTGGGAAGGATGGAATAGGGAGGGGAAGACGGGCGGTGGGGACATGCTTGGGAAGGATGGAATAGAGAGGGGAAGACGGGTGGGTGGGGGCATGCTTGAGAAGGATGGAATAGGGAGGGGAAGACGGGTGGTGGGGGCATGCTTGGGAAGGATGGAATAGGGAGGGGAAGACGGGTGGTGGGGGCATGCTTGAGAAGGATGGAATAGGGAGGGGAAGACGGGCGGTGGGGACATGCTTGGGAAGGATGGAATAGAGAGGGGAAGACGGGTGGGTGGGGGCATGCTTGAGAAGGATGGAATAGGGAGGGGAAGACGGGTGGTGGGGGCATGCTTGGGAAGGATGGAATAGGGAGGGGAAGACGGGCGGTGGGGGCGTGCTTGGGAGGGATGGAATAGGGAGGGGAAGACGGGTGGTGGGGGCGTGCTTGGGAAGGATGGAATGGGGAGGGGAGGACGGGCGGTGGGGACATGCTTGGGAAGGATGGAATAGAGAGGGGAAGACGGGCGGTGGGGACATGCTTGGGAAGGATGGAATAGGGAGGGGAAGACGGGTGGTGGGGGCGTGCTTGGGAAGGATGGAATAGGGAGGGGAAGACGGGTGGTGGGGGCATGCTTGGAAAGGATGGAATAGGGAGGGGAAGACGGGCGGTGGGGGCGTGCTTGGGAAGGATGGAATAGGGAGGGGAAGACGGGCGGTGGGGGCGTGCTTGGGAAGGATGGAATAGGGAGGGGAAGACGGGTGGTGGGGGCATGCTTGGGAAGGATGGAATAGGGAGGGGAAGACGGGCGGTGGGGGCGTGCTTGGGAAGGATGGAATAGGGAGGGGAGGACGGGCGGTGGGGACATGCTTGGGAAGGATGGAATAGGGAGGGGAAGACGGGCGGTGGGGACATGCTTGGGAAGGATGGAATAGGGAGGGGAAGACGGGTGGTGGGGGCATGCTTGGGAAGGATGGAATAGGGAGGGGAAGACGGGTGGTGGGGGCGTGCTTTGGGAAGGGTGGAATAGGGAGGGGAAGACGGGCGGTGGGGGCATGCTTGGGAAGGATGGAATAGGGAGGGGAAGACGGGTGGTGGGGGCATGCTTGGGAAGGATGGAATAGGGAGGGGAAGACGGGTGGTGGGGGCGTGCTTGGGAAGGATGGAATAGGGAGGGGAAGACGGGCGGTGGGGACATGCTTGGGAAGGATGGAATAGAGAGGGGAAGACGGGTGGGTGGGGGCATGCTTGAGAAGGATGGAATAGGGAGGGGAAGACGGGTGGTGGGGGCATGCTTGGGAAGGATGGAATAGGGAGGGGAAGACGGGTGGTGGGGGCATGCTTGAGAAGGATGGAATAGGGAGGGGAAGACGGGCGGTGGGGACATGCTTGGGAAGGATGGAATAGAGAGGGGAAGACGGGTGGGTGGGGGCATGCTTGAGAAGGATGGAATAGGGAGGGGAAGACGGGTGGTGGGGGCATGCTTGGGAAGGATGGAATAGGGAGGGGAAGACGGGCGGTGGGGGCGTGCTTGGGAGGGATGGAATAGGGAGGGGAAGACGGGCGGTGGGGGCGTGCTTGGGAAGGATGGAATGGGGAGGGGAGGACGGGCGGTGGGGACATGCTTGGGAAGGATGGAATAGAGAGGGGAAGACGGGCGGTGGGGACATGCTTGGGAAGGATGGAATAGGGAGGGGAAGACGGGTGGTGGGGGCGTGCTTGGGAAGGATGGAATAGGGAGGGGAAGACGGGTGGTGGGGGCATGCTTGGAAAGGATGGAATAGGGAGGGGAAGACGGGCGGTGGGGGCGTGCTTGGGAAGGATGGAATAGGGAGGGGAAGACGGGCGGTGGGGGCGTGCTTGGGAAGGATGGAATAGGGAGGGGAAGACGGGTGGTGGGGGCATGCTTGGGAAGGATGGAATAGGGAGGGGAAGACGGGCGGTGGGGGCGTGCTTGGGAAGGATGGAATAGGGAGGGGAGGACGGGCGGTGGGGACATGCTTGGGAAGGATGGAATAGGGAGGGGAAGACGGGCGGTGGGGACATGCTTGGGAAGGATGGAATAGGGAGGGGAAGACGGGTGGTGGGGGCATGCTTGGGAAGGATGGAATAGGGAGGGGAAGACGGGTGGTGGGGGCATGCTTGGAAAGGATGGAATAGGGAGGGGAAGACGGGTGGTGGGGGCGTGCTTTGGGAAGGGTGGAATAGGGAGGGGAAGACGGGCGGTGGGGGCGTGCTTGGGAAGGATGGAATAGGGAGGGGAAGACGGGTGGTGGGGGCATGCTTGGGAAGGATGGAATAGGGAGGGGAAGACGGGTGGTGGGGGCGTGCTTTGGGAAGGGTGGAATAGGGAGGGGAAGACGGGCGGTGGGGGCATGCTTGGGAAGGATGGAATAGGGAGGGGAAGACGGGTGGTGGGGGCATGCTTGGGAAGGATGGAATAGGGAGGGGAAGACGGGTGGTGGGGGCGTGCTTGGGAAGGATGGAATAGGGAGGGGAAGACGGGTGGTGGGGGCGTGCTTGGGAGGATGGAATAAGGAGGGGAAGACGGGTGGTGGGGGCGTGCTTGGGAAGGGTGGAATAGGGAGGGGAAGACGGGCGGTGGGGGCGTGCTTGGGAAGGATGGAATAGGGAGGGGAAGACGGGTGGTGGGGGCATGCTTGGGAGGATGGAATAGGGAGGGGAAGACGGGTGGTGGGGGCATGCTTGGGAAGGATGAAATAGGGAGGGGAAGACGGGTGGTGGGGGCATGCTTGGGAAGGATGGAATAGGGAGGGGAAGACGGGTGGTGGGGGCATGCTTGGGAAGGATGGAATAGGGAGGGGAAGACGGGTGGTGGGGGCGTGCTTGGGAAGGATGGAATAGGGAGGGGAAGACGGGCGGTGGGGACATGCTTGGGAAGGATGGAATAGAGAGGGGAAGACGGGTGGGTGGGGGCATGCTTGAGAAGGATGGAATAGGGAGGGGAAGACGGGTGGTGGGGGCATGCTTGGGAAGGATGGAATAGGGAGGGGAAGACGGGTGGTGGGGGCATGCTTGAGAAGGATGGAATAGGGAGGGGAAGACGGGCGGTGGGGACATGCTTGGGAAGGATGGAATAGAGAGGGGAAGACGGGTGGGTGGGGGCATGCTTGAGAAGGATGGAATAGGGAGGGGAAGACGGGTGGTGGGGGCATGCTTGGGAAGGATGGAATAGGGAGGGGAAGACGGGCGGTGGGGGCGTGCTTGGGAGGGATGGAATAGGGAGGGGAAGACGGGCGGTGGGGGCGTGCTTGGGAAGGATGGAATGGGGAGGGGAGGACGGGCGGTGGGGACATGCTTGGGAAGGATGGAATAGAGAGGGGAAGACGGGCGGTGGGGACATGCTTGGGAAGGATGGAATAGGGAGGGGAAGACGGGTGGTGGGGGCGTGCTTGGGAAGGATGGAATAGGGAGGGGAAGACGGGTGGTGGGGGCATGCTTGGAAAGGATGGAATAGGGAGGGGAAGACGGGCGGTGGGGGCGTGCTTGGGAAGGATGGAATAGGGAGGGGAAGACGGGCGGTGGGGGCGTGCTTGGGAAGGATGGAATAGGGAGGGGAAGACGGGTGGTGGGGGCATGCTTGGGAAGGATGGAATAGGGAGGGGAAGACGGGCGGTGGGGGCGTGCTTGGGAAGGATGGAATAGGGAGGGGAGGACGGGCGGTGGGGACATGCTTGGGAAGGATGGAATAGGGAGGGGAAGACGGGCGGTGGGGACATGCTTGGGAAGGATGGAATAGGGAGGGGAAGACGGGTGGTGGGGGCATGCTTGGGAAGGATGGAATAGGGAGGGGAAGACGGGTGGTGGGGGCATGCTTGGAAAGGATGGAATAGGGAGGGGAAGACGGGTGGTGGGGGCGTGCTTTGGGAAGGGTGGAATAGGGAGGGGAAGACGGGCGGTGGGGGCGTGCTTGGGAAGGATGGAATAGGGAGGGGAAGACGGGTGGTGGGGGCATGCTTGGGAAGGATGGAATAGGGAGGGGAAGACGGGTGGTGGGGGCGTGCTTTGGGAAGGGTGGAATAGGGAGGGGAAGACGGGCGGTGGGGGCATGCTTGGGAAGGATGGAATAGGGAGGGGAAGACGGGTGGTGGGGGCATGCTTGGGAAGGATGGAATAGGGAGGGGAAGACGGGTGGTGGGGGCGTGCTTGGGAAGGATGGAATAGGGAGGGGAAGACGGGTGGTGGGGGCGTGCTTGGGAGGATGGAATAAGGAGGGGAAGACGGGTGGTGGGGGCGTGCTTGGGAAGGGTGGAATAGGGAGGGGAAGACGGGCGGGTGGGGGGCGTGCTTGGGAAGGATGGAATAGGGAGGGGAAGACGGGTGGTGGGGGCATGCTTGGGAGGATGGAATAGGGAGGGGAAGACGGGTGGTGGGGGCATGCTTGGGAAGGATGAAATAGGGAGGGGAAGACGGGTGGTGGGGGCATGCTTGGGAAGGATGGAATAGGGAGGGGAAGACGGGTGGTGGGGGCATGCTTGGGAAGGATGGAATAGGGAGGGGAAGACGGGTGGTGGGGGCGATGCTTGGGAAGGATGGAATAGGGAGGGGAACGACGGGTGGTGGGGGCGTGCTTGGGAAGGATGGAATAGGGAGGGGAAGACGGGTGGTGGGGGCATGCTTGGGAAGGATGGAATAGGGAGGGGAAGACGGGTGGTGGGGCATGCTTGGGAAGGATGGAATAGGGAGGGGAAGACGGGTGGTGGGGGCATGCTTGGGAAGGATGGAATAGGGAGGGGGAAGACGGGTGGTGGGGGCATGCTTGGGAAGGATGGAATAGGGAGGGGAAGACGGGTGGTGGGGGCATGCTTGGGAGGATGGAATAGGGAGGGGAAGACGGGTGGTGGGGACATGCTGGGAAGGGTGAAAGGTCGTCTTTGCAATCTTGCGTGGAAGTTCCAGACTTCACCGATAGACGTCGCTTGCCATTGTTTGTGGCCCTCCGCGAACCTTGAGGTCAGGTCCTGGAGGTCAGGCCTTAATTAGACTTGCGCACTCGGTTCAAAGCGTGATACTCCTCCCCCGCCCCCCGCCCCCCCCCCCCCCCACCTCTGCTCACCTCCAATCTCCATTACCCCTCAAAGCACT